>OY992894.1:69585861-69970861 GCA_963921405.1 Cepaea hortensis | reverse complement strand
CTCACCATTGCTTAACTTTAAGATATGACAATATTAGTTACATGTTACAATCTCACCATTGCTTAACTTTAAGATATGACAATGTTAGTTACATGTTATAATCTCACCATTGCTTAACTTTAAGATATGACAATGTTAGTTACATGTTATAATCTCAACATTGCTTAACTTTAAGATATGACAATGTTATTTACATGTTACAATCTCACCATTGCTTAACTTTAAGATATGACAATGTTAGTTACATGTTACAATCTCACCATTGCTTAACTTGGAAGATATGACAATGTTAGTTACATGTTATAATCTCACCATTGCTTAACTTTAAGATATGACAATGTTAGTTACATGTTATAATCTCACCATTGCTTAACTTGGAAGATATGACAATGTTAGTTACAAGTTATAATCTCACCATTGCTTAACTTTAAGATATGACAATGTTAGTTACATGTTACAATCTCACCATTGCTTAACTTTAAGATATGACAAAGATAGTTACATGTTATAATCTCACCATTGCTTAACTTTAAGATATGACAATATTAGTTACATGTTATAATGTCACCATTGCTTAACTTTAAGATATGACAAAGATAGTTACATGTTATAATCTCACCATTGCTTAACTTTAAGATATGACAATGTTAGTTACATGTTACAATCTCACCATTGCTTAACTTTAAGATATGACAATATCAGTTACATGTTATAATCTCACCATTGCTTAACTTTAAGATATGACAATGTTAGTTACATGTTATAATCTCACCATTGCTTAACTTTAAGATATGACAATGTTAGTTACATGTTACAATCTCACTATTGCTTAACTTTAAGATATGACAATGTTAGTTACATGTTACAATCTCACCATTGCTTAACTTTAAGATATGACAATGTTAGTTACATGTTACAATCTCACCATTGCTTAACTTTAAGATATGACAATGTTAGTTACATGTTACAATCTCATCATTGCTTAACTTGGAAGATATGACAATGTTAGTTACAAGTTATAATCTCACCATTGCTTAACTTTAAGATATGACAATGTTAGTTACATGTTACAATCTCACCATTGCTTAACTTTAAGATATGACAAAGATAGTTACATGTTATAATCTCACCATTGCTTAACTTTAAGATATGACAATATTAGTTACATGTTATAATGTCACCATTGCTTAACTTTAAGATATGACAAAGATAGTTACATGTTATAATCTCACCATTGCTTAACTTTAAGATATGACAATGTTAGTTACATGTTACAATCTCATCATTGCTTAACTTGGAAGATATGACAATGTTAGTTACAAGTTATAATCTCACCATTGCTTAACTTTAAGATATGACAATGTTAGTTACATGTTATAATCTCACCATTGCTTAACTTTAAGATATGACAATGTTAGTTACATGTTATAATCTCATCATTGCTGAACTGTAAGATATGACAATGTTAGTTACATGTTATAATCTCACCATTGCTTAACTTGAAGATATGACAATGTTAGTTACATGTCATAATCTCACCATTGCTTAACCTGAAGATATGACAATGTTAGTTACATGTCATAATCTCACAATTGCTTAACTTTAAGATATGGCAATATTAGTTACATGTTATAATCTCACCATTGCAGGAGAAGTTGAAATTAGTGACTGTTCTGGGTGCAGGACTTTTGGTAGGGACAGCATTGGCAGTTATTGTTCCTGAAGGAGTCCATGCCTTGTACACTAGTGCTAAAAGTGAGTGTTTGCACATTATTATCATCATCATGTGTTTCAGCTCTTGGGCTGTGTCTTGAAGCTTCCTGATCATTCCATTCAATATTTGTCTGTTTTGTGCTGCCCTCTTTAATTCCATGAGAGCATGAAACAAATACAAAATATGGCTAAGAAGCTCAGTGGATGGAAAAAACACACGAGTACAGAGAACATTTCAAGAAAAGTCTTTATCAACAGAACAACAAGAACAAAATGATGAAAATATATTTTTATATGTACAAAACAAATGGGGACTCTCTTAATTGCTGTGTCTGACCCGGGAGAATGAAAACTGCAGACTGAAATATCAAACAAGAGAGGTTTTTAGAAAATGGGAAGGAAAAGAAACAAAATAAAAAATGGAAATTAAAACTACAGAAATATTTTTAAAATAATTGTTTTCGTAATCCCACTAAATCTTGGCTGCATCAACCCTACTTTATCTTGAATTCCATGTATGTCTGCATTGATAGATCTGTGCATGTCTGTTATATAAATGTTGTTCTTGACCGACACTTTCCTTTTCTCCCCTGTATTGTGGCCTCCGCTATTCTCTTTGGTGTTTCTTCATGTCATAGAGTTTGACCAAGCCCTGAGAGTCTGTGCTTTTTGATTACTCTAGTCTTCTTTATTCTATTATATTTTCCAGAACTTGCTTGTTTGTTAATGCTAAGTATTGAACCCGATCCACCGTTTTGCTAAGCAAAAGAAGCAACTACCATAACATTGCAACTCCCTATGTACTTCTAACAACCCCGCTTGCATTCCTAGATACTGGATCATTAAAGCTGGTACAGGGATCTGTACAGTGGATTGATGCTCATTGTGGGAGCCTGTAGCAGGCTTTCCCTGGCCTTTGGCATTCTCTTTCAATGAGAAGATGATTATTGTTTGAAATAGGTGAGACCCGAGAATGATTCACTGCCATACAGCAAAACAGGTTCTATATAATATTTCACTACTCTCTTTTTGACATTCTTCTTCTTCGTTCATCCGGAGTTTTTTTTCGGACGTGATTGCGTTGTGCCTGTTTACAGCAGAGCTGCGTTCTTGCGCCGTTAGGCCGACACATCCGACTTCTGCGGGCATTTGTTGACCGGGTTAACCTTCCCGG
Source organism: Cepaea hortensis (assembly GCA_963921405.1). Lineage (NCBI taxonomy): Eukaryota > Metazoa > Mollusca > Gastropoda > Stylommatophora > Helicidae > Cepaea > Cepaea hortensis. The sequence goes on along the minus strand of OY992894.1, from coordinate 69,967,974 downwards.
TTTTTGACATTCAGTGATGGTGACTTAAATTTTGTGGATAACCGTGAAAAGCAGAGGGTCCTGTAAATTGTACACTTAAAAATCCCACCGCAGTTTGTCAATCCAAAGACCAGTGTGTAATATAAATACTGGGGCTATGGCAGATTTTTAGGAAGAAAAACCCAAAACAGGGGTAGATTGATGCCTATGTGATACTGGAGCTTATAAGGGAAGCAAAGAAGTCACTTTGTAACCTATCATGCATATCAAAAGAGGGTTGACCTCTGAAGTCGGAGTGGGTTTGCCTGATGGTGAGGGACACTGTTAATAGGGAAAGCTAATACACACCAAAAATTCAGTCTATCACTATGAGAAGTAGTGTGTATGGACTACGCTTGAGTTCAAAGTGAGTGAGCGCAAAAAAAAAGAGGGTTGGAGGTCAGCATGGCCAAATGGATAAGAGCGCCCATTCTTAAACATCCGGTGTGGTGATGCTGAGGTAGAGAGTTCAACCCCTATGCTGGTCAGTTGGACTAAAATGTTGACCTCTCGTCCTTGACTTGGGGACGTAGATTACAAGTACTTCAGAAGTCAGAGTGGGTTCACCTGATGGTGAGGGACACTGATAATAAGGAAAGCTAATCCACATGCAAAAATCAGTCCAGTGCACTAGAAGTAGTAGCAAGAGTATGGACTTCGCTTGAGTTCAAAGCGAGCGAGCGTTAAAAAAAACAAGAGGGTTGGCGTGAGACTGATTACCTCGTCCAGCAGAAAACTTTAGTTGCAACATCCCACCAATCATGAACAAGTCTACCAAGGTCAAGGTGTGAGTTGATTGAGTGGTGTTCTTAACTGGGAGATAAAAGACAGAAGAATGAGTAGATTGAGCCCATTTTCTTAGATAGGATCTGTCCAGAGCAAGTGAATCTTACACAAATAGATGCTGAAGTCAGACACACTGAACTCTGAGCTTGTGAGGTGCATAACTAATTGTTACACATCCGCCTTGAAAGAGGAATAAGAATTAATGAGAAGAAATGGGGGGGGGGGGGGAGGTGAGACTAGTCTACATTGTGGGTTAATAGATTCTGTGACGTTTCCTGTTTGACACTTGAAAGTGATAATGAGATTCATTGTCTTTTGCTGAGTATATTGATACTGCAAATAGTATCCTGTTTAATCTCACTTGCTGTAGTTAACTATTACTACGGGGGTTTCCATGGCAAAGTGGGCAAGCCATCTGCCATATGCTCTGAAGGTCATGGGGTTATTTTCAGATCACAGTGCAAGTTTTCCAGAGACCACTGGGGGTTGTCACTAGAGCTATGGAGTTCATGCTTTGTGCTCTGCTCTCAGCAGGAGGCTTGCCACTCTGCGAAAATAGACCAAGCCAGATGGAGTGAAACCCAGTATGATGAAGTCAGTCCTCTAATCTGGAATTAACTCTTACTATTCTGCAAGCCACTTCGTTCCATTAGCCATAAAAGACCTGTGTCATTGACAACTGAAACAAACTTAATATCTTCCCAACCAACAATCGCATTATGCTTTTACTTAACTCAGATGGTGGAATTTGTATGCTTATTATGTATTGTTTTATAGAAGAAAGCAATCGTTTATAGTAATTCAGAAAGCAATGGCTAACCTACTGAACGTAAACTCAAATCACAACGAAAAAACTGCTGGGGTTGACTGTGGACATCCTGTAAAGGATATGCAACTAACTTTTTTATATAAGATGGGAAAACTAATTGCTGTTGAAGTCTCAAATTTAGCAGCACATATGCTGAACTCACATACATGGCATGTTAGCGTAATTGATAGGAAACTGCACTGATGATGTCAGTAGTATGGTCGGATGAGGGTTCAAGGCCTGGCCTCATTGCCTGCTAAGTGAGGGCAAGATTGGCTACATGTTCCACCGTGTATTCAGACCCACAAAATATGATGGTCCTATCACATCACAAACCCGTAGCAAGAAACTGCTTTAGCACAAATTTTAATTTAATTTTTAATTGCAGAAACTACTGTATGGGGGCGGGGTCTCTTCATGTGCTGCATTTTCTCTCTTTCTCTCTCTCTGTCTCTCTCTCTGTGTGTCTCTCTCTCTGTTTTGCTCTGTCTCTCTCACTTCTCCGCTCTGTCTCTCTCTCTCTCTCTCTCTCTCTGTCTTTCTTTCTGTTTTACTCTGTCTCTCTCCCTTCTCTGCTCTGTCTCTCTATCTCTCTCTTTTTGTTTAGCTCTGTCTCTCTCCCTTCTCCGCTCTATCTCTCTCTCTGTGTCTGTCTTTTTGTGTGTATAGGTGTGTGTGTATGTGTGTGTGTGTGTGTGTGTGAATGTGTGTGTGTGTGCGTGTATGTGCATGTGTATGTGCACGTGTATGTATGTGTGTGTATGTATGTGTATGTATGTTCGTGTATGTATGTGTGTCTATGTTCGTGTATGTATGTGTGTGTATGTTCGTGTATGTATGTGTATGTATGTGTGTGTATGTTCGTGTGTGTATGTGTGTGTATGTGTGCATGCATGCAGTGTAAGCGAGGGAGTGTGTATTTGTGTGTTACTGAATGCCCTGAATACCGTCATGTCTATCTGTCTCTCTTTCTGTTTAGCTCTATCTCTCTCGGTGTCTCTGTCTTTGTGTGTGTTTAGGTGTGTGAGTGCTTGTGTATATGTGTATGTGCATGTGTATGTATGTGTGTGTGTATGTTCGTGTATGTATGTGTATATGTTTGTGTGTGTATGCGTGCATGCATGCAGTGTATGCGAGCAACTGTGTATTTATGTGTTACTGAGTGTGTGCATAACTGTGAGAGTTTGTGCAAATGATGTAAGTATGTATGCAGGTATTATGTGTGTGCATGTGTTTATGAATGTGCTTATGTACCTGTATCTACCTGTCATATAACATGGTAAGATGCATTGTTTATGTTTACAAAATCCATTTGACAATATTTTTTTCCTATGTGAATGTAACATGCACAATTGATGAACGAAAGATGAGTGATTGGAAGACGGGCCTTCATACCCAATTTGTGACTCTTTGAAAATAAAATTTGTTCATTCGTTTGTTCTCTCTGTCTTTTTCTCTCTGCCGCTATTACTGACAGGCAAACAATAGATCAGTCACAGAGTGTTTGTAATCAACCATACATGTAGTCAATTATTACTGTGTTCTTATTTTGCAAGGTCATGAACTTGAACACAAAGTAATCAAAAGTATCGATGTCCCCAAGGCTCCTGCAGTTTCAGCCAACAAGGAAGTAGCAGTTGTCAATATAGAAAGTCCAGAGGCACAGAAGCATGCAGAAGATGATCACCATTCTGCCGTGATAGACAATCATTCCACGATTGGTATCAGTCTGGTTACCGGCTTCCTCTTCATGCTTCTGGTAGATCAGCTTGGAGAAAGCATGCATTCACATTCGGTGCCGTCCGATACAGAATCTACTGGACATACTCAGAATAGACATAAGATAACGGCTACTTTAGGACTTGTAGTCCATGCTGCAGGTTTGTGCATGTGCCGATTCGGTTGTTCATTAATCATCTTGATAAGATAAAGCTGTGTGCTATAATGACGTTGTGTCTACTAAATATCTACACGATTTCATTCCATATCACGGAGCACTGACTTTGTCTACTATATGTCTTCATGATCTCATTCCATATCATGGAGCGCTGACTTTGTCTACTATATGTCTTCATGATCTCATTCCATATCATGGAGCGCTGACTTTGTGTCTAATAAATGTCTGCAAGGTCTCATTTCATATCATGGATATCTTCTTTTCGTTCATCCGGAGTGTTTTTTCAGATGTGATTGCGGTGTGTCTGTTATGCGCCCTTGGGCCGAAACCCGCAGGCCAACACATCGACTTTAGCGTGCTTTTTTGACCAGGTAGCATTCCTGGGAGACTCTCACTTTTGTGGTGCCATCTGCAACCATGCTGGCCAAGGTTGAACGGTCGAAGACAACTGTCATCCCTCAAAGGAAGGCAGGGACAGTCCATAGCATTTTCCGCCATCCAAGGTTGCTTCCATAGTTGCAGGGCCGACACATAACGCCCTGGATCTGGGCTCACTGAGGGAGATCGTCACGTCCTGCTCATGGCTGCTTTAAATCCTCACTTCAATGTATTGGTCATTTCGTTTCCCCGGGTCATTCCCGCACAAACCAGACAGGTTTGCAGACGGCATCCACTCAGCGAGTTTTCGGACATGTGCTTGTCGTTGCGCCCATCAGAGCTTTTCCAGGCTCAACAGACATTCGTAAAACTACCCAGTCAGAGCTGTTCCGAACAAGAGCGGCATTCGGAAACTAGGTAGTCAGAGCTGTTCCTAGCACGAGAGACATTCGGACGAGACATTTCACTCGGACGTAATTGCGTAGTGTCAATTTTTAGTTTGCCACCCGTAGGACGACACTTCCGACTTCAGCGGGCATTTTTTAATGAGGTTAGCCTTCCTCTGGTTTCGAGGCACGTTGGACTGTTGTGATGTCGCTAACATCTCAGCTGGTCAAGATAGAACGATGAACGACATCGTGGTCAGCCCTCAAGGGAAGGCAGGGGCAGACCATGAGCATTGCCTCGCTATCCAAGGAGGCTTCCATAATTGCAGAGCCGGCACATATTGCTCTGTGACTGGGCTCACCCGAGGAGTTGCCACGTCCTGCTCATGGCTGCTTTAGTTCCTCACTTCCATGTGTTGGGCAACTCGTTTGCCACTGATCGCTCAAGCACACACCAGGGACGGTCAGACTATATCATGGATATGATGTGGATCAGAAACAAGAGAACAATTACAACAACTGCTCATCAACTACAAAAATTCATTAATTGGTACCCGTGCTGAATAGGACTAAAATGGTATAAAACCAATCACCAATTTGAAGCTACTAAACAAATCCCAGTCAATGAAGAGGTTAAGAAAAGCTGCTGGCCTTGGATAGGACACATCTTGAGAAAACTTATTAATGGTATAACTAGAATGTCCTTCCTCTGGAACCCTCAGGTCAAAAGAAATTGTGGTAAAGGATATCTTGTACACGTCTGCCATTAAATTGCATTGGACAAATGGTGTTAGCCATGTATTTTTATAGACCAATCAGCATTTGGTGTGTGATGTCATCTGTATCACATCCGCTGCCAGTGTGCCCGATTGGGTAAGAGCGCTTGCTCTTAAATTTCTAGTGTGCTGATGCTGAGGTAGAGGGTTCAACCCTTACATTGGTCAATTGAACTAAAATGTTGACTTCTTGTCTTTGACTTGGGGATGTAAATTACAAGAACTTCTGAACTCGGAGTGGGTTTGCCTGCTGGAAAGGGATACTGGTAATAGAGAAAGCTAATCTACCTGCAAAATTCAGTGGACTTTGTTTGAGTTCACTGCAAGAGAACAAAAAAACAAACAAACAAATGAACAAACGCTGGTGCCATCAAGAGAACAAAACAACAAGCAAACAAATGAACAAATGCAGACTCAACAAAAATAATTCTGTCAAACATGAAGAAATTCAGACAAGTCAGAACATTATGTAAGGAGGCAAAAGAAGCATGGCTTGAGGGAAAGTGTTTAGAAATTGAAAGCCAACACAACAGTCAAAATACCAAATTAGTGCACAAAAGAATTCAGGAACTTACTAATAACAGAACAAGTACATCAACAGGGTGTCTAAAAACTGAAGATGGCAAAATCATAATAGAAAAAGACCAGATTCTACAGGTATAGACAGATTATGTGAAACACCTTTATGATGATAACAGAGACGAACAGTATGATATTAGATTTAATAATGCCCCGGGAAGGTTAACCCGGTCAACAAATGCCCGCAGAAGTCGGATGTGTCGGCCTAACGGCGCAAGAACGCAGCTCTGCTGTGGACAGGCACAACGCAATCACGTCCGAAAAAAAACTCCGGATGAACGAAGAAGAAGAAGAAGATTTAATAATGAAGGACCGCCAATTTTGGAGATGGAGGTTCGAAATGTTCTTAAGCATATGAAAGCTGGCAAGGCCCCCGGTGCAGATAACATCACATCAGAAATGATTAAAGCTTTAGAAGAATTTGGACTAGATCAAGTCACCAGACTGCTGAACACATTATATGATACCGGAGATATACCTCCTGAATTATGTAACTCTGTATTTATTGCAATGCAAAGAAATCAGGAACCTTGGAATGTGATCAACATAGAACAATTAGTATAATGAGTCACATCACAAAGATTTTGCTAAGAATTATCATGCAAAGAGTGAGGAAGAAGATACAACCTGAAATAGGGGAAGAACAATGCGGGTTTGTAGAAGGAAAGGGTACAGTAAATGCTGTGTATATGCTGTGAACAGTTATTGAACGTGCTATAGAAGTAAACAAGGATATACATCTTTGCTTTATTGACTATACAAAGGCTTTTGATAGCATTAGACATGTCAGCATGGTGGATATGCTTGCAGATCTACAAATTGATGGGAAAGACATTAGACTTATAAAAAACATATATTGGAAACAACAAGCTGCAATAAGGATTGATAATGAAGTGGGACAGTATCAGCCAATTAAGAGAGGTGTTAGGCAGGGATGTGTGATGTCTCCAGATCTTTTTTCCCTGTACAGTGAACATATTTTCAGAAATGTAGAGGATATAAATGGAATCAGCATTGGAGGACGAAACATCAATAACATTAGATATGCAGATGATACAGTATTAATTGCAGACAATGCGCAGGACCTGCAACAATTAGTAGATGCGGTTGTTGTACACAGTGAGCAACTGGGGTTAGAATTAAATTGTAAAAAGACTCAGGTTATGGTCGTCAGTAGGAAGGAAGAAGTGCCACAATGTAATATACAAGTAAATGGAAATATTCTTCAACAAGTGAATCGGTACAATTATCTTGGAACAGTTATAACATCTGATGGGAGATGCCTTGAAGAGATTAGAACAAGAATCGCCATGGCGAAAGTAGCCTTTAGCAAGATGAAAAACATTCTGACCAATAAAAAGATGTCAATTGAAACGAGAAAAAGAGTGTTGAGGGGATACATAGAGCCTGTTCTTTTGTATGGATGTGAAACTTGGACAATGAGCAGTCAAGCTGAAAAGCATCTGATGGCTGCAGAAATGTGGTTTCTGAGGAAAAACCAATGACCAAGTACTACAGGAGACAAATGAACATCGTAAACTGATTAGAGAAATTAGACGTAGACAGTCAAAATTTTTTGGACATGTTATGAGAAGAAATGGATTGAAGAACTTAGTGACAACTGGCAAGATCGAAGGGAACAGACCAAGAGGAAGACCGAGAGGAAAATACCTGGATGGCTTGGCCACATGGCATGGACGAGACAGGAACACTGAGCTGATCCACGACACTGGTGATCGAGTGAAATGGCGAGTCATGACCGCCCACGCTTTCCGGCATGGCATATGATTGATTGATTACTTTCCATGAAATATTTTTGGTACCTATTTTGGCTGAGTCGACCCAGAAGCCCAGACGATTTAAAAAAAAATCCTCGATGGCAATTCAAACAGGTGGCCTTTAGTCAAATTTGGTAGGCATTGCACTACGGTGGCTCCCAAGAACAGAATAGATAAAAGTAAAAAGTGTCTCAGACAGAAAATGTAAACAAAAACTGATTATTTTAGTCATATAATGAGTAACTGATCAAGTCATGTTTGTGATGTGCATGAATTACTGATGCTGGTTTGGCTTTGCCACTTGCAGCTGATGGGATTGCATTGGGGGCAGCCATTACCCTGTCAGAAACCCACATTACAATGATAGTCTTTGTGGCCATCATGCTTCACAAGGTAACCCTGCCAATTCATTCTTGAATTATATTTTGTATAATTATTTTGTAGGTGTGTAACAACCTTTATGCGACTTTAATTTACACTTTGTGATGTTGTGGTTGTGTAATTTTATTTTACAGTTAATATAAAGTTATCTGTTTGGTTAAGTAAAACCCTGAATCATGATCAGTTAGCAGATAAATGAGGAATTATGCGGAAGTTGTGGAGATGTGGTTTTATAGTAAAATTATGAGAATACCATGGACGGATAGAAAGAGCAGTGAAGACATCTTGAAGGAAGTTAACTCACAAAGAGAAATGATTACTCGGAGGAACATATTCATTGAGCATGTCATGAGAAAGAGAAAGTTGGAGTATGTCATCACAATACAAAGATTTGAGGGGAAGAGAGGCAGGGGAAGACCGAGAGAGAAGATGCTGGACAGTTTGACATCGGCATCAGAAATGATTGACAGCACAAGAGACAGGAGGCTGTTGGCAGACGTAATCACCAACACTCCACAGGATAAACTTCATCTGGAAAGTTTTTTCGGATGTGATTGTGTTGTGCCTGTTTACAGCAGAGCTGTGTTCTTGCGCCGTTAGGCAGACACATACGACTTCTGCGGGCATTTTTTGACCGGGTTAACCTTCCCGGGGGATAAACTATACGAGGAAGAAGTAGAACCCACAGTGGCTTGAAGAGAATGGGGGGCGGAAGACGTAGTTCTTGAAAGAAGAGGCAGTGGTCGACTGGCACTTTTTCTACATTTTTAATGATTATTTTGTAGGTGTGCAGCAACTTGTATGTAAGTTTAATTTACATTTTGCTATCTTGTGGCAGTGGACTTTTATCCATATGACAATATCTGAATATTGAAGAAGGCTGGTTACTAAAGACAATAAAACAAAGGAAATTTAAATATTTTGGTCAACTGAAATGTCACAACAGTTTGGAGAGGACAATAATGGAGGGGTATATGCCTGGGAAGAGAGGAAGAAGAAGGCTAAAGAGAAGATGGGTGCAGAATGTGGCAGATGATCTCCAGATAGGTCTATCGAACACAGGACTTCTTACTTATGACCAAGAAGTTTTCCAGTAGGTTATTTTGGGAGAGGGGTTCTGGAAAGGACATGCTACTGAATGAATGAATGAGGAGGGTGTATGAGGCAAGAGAACTGGCAAAGAAGTATTTAGAAGCATCTCCAATGGTTGTCAAGAGAGTGATGTTCTGTAAATAACCCACTAGATGATGATAAAAAAAAACCTAGTTAGAATGCAAACTTATTTTAATTCTGGTGTTCAGGTCACTTGAGCCTGAAAAGAGCATGCATCCAGTGAGGTTGGTGTAGAGACATACCCCACAACCCAAACTGTCTCTATAGGAAATGTGTTGCAGAACTTTCCTTCCCAACTCCCAGCTCAGAAACCAGGGGATTGTACAAGGCCAGTACTGGGACTCCACATCAGGATGTAACCAGGTCATGATTTGGCACAGCACATATGGACGCTGGGATTAAGCCTGGATTGGTCTTATTTCCTCCAGAGGTTTGAAGTATTAGGACTCCAACCCAGCAATAATAAAATAAATTTGTTGCGTATCCCTTACGGGACGTTGCAGTCAACACCAGCGTTTTTCAGCTGCTGTTGATGTACTAGGCAGGTGTTACGTTCAGTAGTTTGCCATTGCTTTGTTCAAAAAGCAAGTGGCTCCCATACCAGCACGTTATAACACAATGCGACATGGTCTGCTGCACAAATCAGTCGCAGCTCCAACCCAATGCCTGGAGGGAATTTGTGCAAGAAAACGCCATTTTCATTCTGCTCTTCACATAACCATTTAGTGGAAATCTGAATGGCATTACACATATTACCATTAATATTGTTCTGTACAGTTGTCAGGCATATCTTTCTAGTATGACAATAAGGATTGTTTTTTGTGTGTGCCGGGGCATGCAGGTGTAGGAGGAAATGAACAAGCAGGTAGGCTTGCAGGCTTGGCTGCTGTGAGGAGTAGATGAGCAGTGGACCAGGCTGGCAACCTGAATGCCCTCAGGGAGGCAGCATGAGTGAATGATTTAAGAGATGGATGTGATTTAGCAACTTTGACCAGACTGCAAGAACATCAGGTCACATGGGGTCACGCTAGACAAGAGCGCCATGCAGAGAGCTGAAGAACTGCTGTCCTGTCACTAAACACTGAGGGACTAATGAGGAGGAGGGGCTCTGAGCACTTATGAACTAATAGTTTGAAGTGCAATGAGGATGATCTGTTGACTAATTAACTAACAATGATTAATGAGTCAACATATTTATTGCTTTTTTGTATCTTACTCCAGGCCCCAGCTGCTTTTGGTTTGGTTTCATTTTTACTTCATGAAGGCCTTGACCGCACAAGAATACGCAAGCACTTGGCTTTGTTTGCCCTGGCAGCTCCGTTATTAGCTGTTATAACTTACATTGCTCTCAGCCAGGTATGGATAGTTCTTTGTTTCTGTCCATAGTCTTCAGTTAACACTTTTGTGCTTGTTACTATTTTAACACTGCTCAGTTGATCTCAGTTAATCAGGTGCCATCTCCACAATGAAGGTTGGCTGCAATGAATCTCCAACATTCTATCTCTCACCCAGGTTGTACGCCCTGACAGATTGCTGTTTTGTCCATCTCTTTGTTATCTTCCCACTTGCATTACTATTCTGTCCATCTCTTTGTTATTTTCCCACTTGGATTGCTGTTTAGCGTTAGCCAGCCAGCCTTCAACTCTCTCCTCCTGTGTGGTATTTACAAGAGTGCTGTCTTTTAATGTGACCAAAACAATTCACTTGTCTCATTTTCATTTCTTTCAACAAATCTCTTTTAATTTCCAGCCTCACCAGAACCTCTGTATTTCATTGTTTTTGTTCTATGAAATTCAACATATACTTATGTAAACTCACATCTCCAGGGATAAATTCAACTTCCCAATGGCTTGTTCATTGCCCAGGCTTATGGTAATGGTGATCATATATCTTGTTTTGCCCTTTATTCCCCAAAGGGCCATAGGAACTCGACCAGTTGACTCCAGGCTATTTTATCCTTAGCTATCCCTGCAGCTTCACCCTTGTCGATTCATTTCTGTCTCTTCTTTTCACCTCTGTGTGTGGTTACAACTTATTTCATTTCCTCCACCTGTGCTGTCTTTCCCAATTCACACATAGTTCTAACATTCCAGGTGCCAATTCTGGACATTTACTGGGTGAAAGGTAGAATATGGCCTGTCCGGACTCCTTATGGCTTTCTCCGCATCATATCACACCTCTTCTAGAAGAAGCTCCTTTCCTCTTTGTTGGCTTGGTTATTCTGTTTTCTTTATTGTTTAGACTTGTTCACGGTTGGTTGGATATTGCAGCCAAAGTTTTTCTACGGAATGGGGAAGCCAGCCCCATGGCCAACTCTCCTCCATTGCCTTTTACGACATGTATGGCAGGTTACAGGGTGTTTCCTTTCTTTGCTGCCCTTAAGTGTCCCTGTAACACACGGGCAGAAGACTCCTTAGTTGCCTCCTATGACCTGTATGGTTGGTTACAGTGTTACTACTATTTGCTTCCCACTAGGTCCTGGTATCATGTGGGCAGTTGAATATATCTAACCTTTGACAATTCTCATGTTGTTTATCTCTCTATATGTTCATATTTTTTCATGTTGTTGAAAATTAGGTCAGGTCTTTTTTCCTGTTGTTGAAAATTAGGTCAGGTCTTAGTCGGATATGACTGAGCTGCTGTATGAGATAGACAGTACTACCTGCTTTCTGTTAGCGCCAAATGTTGGGCGGTGCTCACCAAACCTGATACCCCACATTGTGCTAATGGCTTTGAGCAAAGGAACGCAATTAGGAAGGTACAAGCCTAATCCTAGTGCGAGGAAATTCAACTTAAAAATATCATGGCAGGGCAGACCAGGCCCTAAGCCTTGGTTGGCAACTGGTCTAGGATTGAAGCTGGTAGGTGGACAGTTAGAGCATTGCTTTGCTCATCTGGCAGCTTCTGCAGCTTGTCTTGTTCTAGATGCATTGGTGTTACCTTTCCTCTGAAGTAAACTAGGCAGGCTGAGGGAGGGATCATGCTGCATGGGAAACACATTGTCTCTACAATTCAGCCCAGGCTTTGTACGATGGAGAGAAACTTATGCATTTTTTTTAAAAGCACAATGTAACAAACTATCGTCTGTCAAGAAAGCCAGGTGTCAGTAGTGTTGGAAATACACGAGCTAGTCTAGAGACCATTAGAGTGATTGGTGGGTAGAAAGTTTCTCTAACATTTGAAAGTGAGATTATGGTTGGTTGGTTTCATATGACGAACAGTTTATTCAAGAGGTGTATGTTAGGGGTCGATGTGCCTTAAATGGTCTTTGGCACTAGTACGTCTTCTTTCAAACAAGCAAAACAAATCACACATGTTTAGCTGGGCAGGGGATGTATCATGAAAGGATGAGAGTTGTGTTACTACAAACACACCATCATGCCAACGATCATGACTCTCCACAGATCTCAGTCTTTGGTTTTCTGGATCAACTCTGCCAATGATATTCCTCCATACCACTGTCTCAATCCATCCAGCATCATTTATCTTGGTCTGCGTCTGCCTCTCTTCCCCTCAATCTTTCCAGTTGTCACGATGTTCTCCAATGCCTCGCTTCTCACATGACCAAAGAAAGCTGTTTGTCTCTTTCTTATTGTTGTATGTAATTTGTCTCTTTCTTATTGTTATATGTAATATTCTAGTTATACTGTATACGTAATACTATATGTAATATTCTAATTATACTCTATACGACTCTGGTGATCGGGTGAAATGGCGAGTCATGACTGACCACACTCTCCGGCATGGCACGATTGATTGATTGAATATTCTAGTTTCATTAGCCTCTTTCGGGCAATCGTTGTTGGTTACTTTGGCTGTCTATGGAATTTGCAACATCTGTCAAGAACCACATCTCTGTTGCTTCCAAGTTCTTCCTAAGTTGTTAATTTACATTCCAAGATTCACTGCCATACAGCAAAACAGGTAGTATGGGGGAAGGGGGGGGGGGGGTTGTGTCGTGGAGGGAGGTTGTGTCGTGGAGGGAGCTGCAGGGGTTGTCAAAGGATAGGAAGACTTGGAGTGATGGGTCGATGGCCTATGCTCCGTTGGGGGATAAAAGGCAGAAGGAGAAGGATGACTCTAGGACCATAATGGCATGTGCATTTTCTTGTATTCATGTTTAATAAACTCAGTTTACATACCATACCTGTTCTACCTGTTTTGGCCAGGTTATAGCAAGGGTATTATAGTGTTATTTATATATTGGGATGCATATATAAACATATGCATAATACTTATATACATTCATACATACAGACATACATTCATTCATAGATTCAGACATACATACAAGTACACACATACATGCATACCCACATAGATACCTCCATAAACGTTAGATACACCCATATTTATACCAACATATACATATACCAACTCATATACCTACCCACTAACATGCAGTACGTAGACCCACACAAATGTTTTTTTAGGATACCTTACATTCAGCATTACGTGACATCTGCGCTTCTCTTTCAGCAAAATAAAGAAACATTGTCAGGTGTACAGACAACGGGGATTGCAATGTTGTTCAGTGCGGGTACATTTCTGTACGTGGCCACAGTGCATATTCTACCAGAAATATCCATCACTCACATACAGCATAAGTCGGCAGACGGAACTGTGGTCGTCAGAGAGCAGAAAGGGTTTCGAAAGACTGAGCTTCTGTTATTAGTCATTGGTGCATTGTTACCGTTAGGGTTAGCTGTTGGACATAAACACTGACAACTGTGGTTGTTTTTAAACTATGCTTTGTAATTGTACCATGTCATTTGTATTATTTACAGTTGAGCAGCCCTGAATATTGTAAAAAATATATGGGGGAACAGATAAAGATATTAAAATTAGAATACAAAAGGCAGTGGCAGCTTTCATTGCACTAGGAAATTCATGGAAGTCAAGGGAGATTAAGCTTATTAACAAACTTAGAATTTTAACTCCAGTTAAATGAGTACCACTGAATGGATCAGGAACATGGAGAAATGCTAAAACAATTATAAATAAACTACAAACATTCATTAATTGCTTGATGCCTGTGCAGAATAAAAGGACAGATGATGTGACAGAATCACAGACGTAGAGCTTATGGAGAGAACTAAACAAATACCAGTGAATCAAGAGGTGAAGAAAAAGAATGACTAGCACACATTGAGAAAACCTGAGAATAGTATCAGTAGAAAGTTTTATATCTAGAACCGCAGGTCCGCATAGATAAGAACGTGTGTTCTTAAACATCCGGTGTGCTAATAATGCCGAGGTAAGCAGTTCAACCCCTACACTGGACTAAAATGTTGACCTGTCATCCTTGACTTGGGGACATTAATTACAAGTACCTATGAAGTCGGAGTGGGTTCGCCTGATGGCGAGGGACACTGTTAATAGGGAAAGCTAACCCACACGCAAAATTCAGTACATCACTACTATAAATAGTGTTTATGGACTATGTTCAAAGCGAGCGAGCGCAAAAAAAAAAATATCTAGAACTCACAGGACCAATTAAATAGAGAGAGAGAGAGAGAGAGACCTAAAAACACGCGGAGAAGAGAATTAAAAAGTTGAATAATATGGGGAGAACGTGGAGGAAGTGAAAGGTGATAGCAAAAAAAAAAAAAAAAGGGTGTAAGTTGGTTGGGATGCTCCAGTGGGGGATAAGGGGTAGCAGATGAAATATGTAAACAACAGCAACTGTCCTGTTATGTCTTACATGATGATGCTTCAAACTCCTTTTGATGCTAATTATTTGATGTTAATCATATTCTGTTATTCTTAATTTATTTTTCAAGACTGAAAAAAGCAGAAGCAAATCTAATCTTTCTCTCATATATGGCTGTGAGCATCTGTATACATGTATGATTGCCCGTCATATGTGGTATAAACCCAGTATGATATCTAGTCACTAACATCAAACCAAACAGGCATGTTGGTGTAATCATTAGGAGGTTATGCTGATGTCATGAGTGTGGTTGGATGAAGGTTCGACACCTGTGCTGGCTACAAAATGTGATAGTTCTAACACTTGCAGACCCAAAAGGTCAGCATGGCCGAATAGATAAGAATGCGTGTTCATAAACATCCGGTGTGCTCATGCCAAGGTACAGGTTCAACCACTACACCGGTCAGTTGGACTAAAATGACTTCTCATCCTTGACTTGGGGATGTAAATTACAAGTACCTCTGAAGTCAGAGTGGGTTTACCTGATGGCGAGAGACACTGTTAATAGGGAAAGCTAATCTACAAGCAAAATTCAGTCCAGCACTACTAGAAGTAGTGTGTGGACTACGCTTGAGTTCACAGCGAGCGAGCACTCAAAAAAAAAAAAGATCCACAGCAGGTTCCTACTTCAGGATTGTTTGTGTAAATATCTGTCTCTCAACAAAAAAACTGTCATCTACTGCCTACAGCACACTGCTGTTTAGGACAGGGGGGACTCTTGAGCCTGAGGAATTAAGGGCGCCTGGCTATTGCAGTTGCCACGAACTGTGCAGGTTAGGGTTTTATTTTTACCCTTGACAGAAAAAAAATGCACACCTTACTGGAGATTTGAACCTGGGTCTCCTGAAGGAGAACCCAGCGTTCTAGCCTCTCAGCCAGCTCCATTTAAATATCTAACCATGTTAAATCTATCTCCATGTGATTACTAGTCATATGTGAACTTTTGTTTTATTTGCCATTCATATGTAGATAAATCCCCAGATTTGTATATTTCTTCTGACAGGCCAGTTGTTTTTCTTAGTAAAAATATATCGATATATATATATTCTATATACCATAGAGTGCCGATTATTCTGTTTAAAATACGGGGGCTAGCAACATTTACCCAATCATAAAATAGCCGTTTATGTTACTTTACCACACCCCTAAACCAATGTGCCCCTAAACTGCACTCTTCTCGTTCCCTTTGTTCTGGTAATGTCTGCACAAAAGTCCACTTGTTTATGTATATTGTTGTACTTAAAAGTTCATGGAGACCCTCAAAAAGCCTGGCGTGGATGTTTATCTCTGTGGGTCAATGTTCAGTCTATAATTGATGAATCAAATGGCATCATCCTGTGCCAACAAAACAAGTATGAATTGTAAGATAACTGAAGCAACATTTTCTATTCCTTTTTCAACATTCCAAATGTATTAGTATTTATATAATTTTAATATTACTTGTGTAACATTGTAGTATTGTTTCATATACTTTAGATAGTAACATAATATGGTTTATTTCCCTGGATCAGCAAATTTCTTAATTTCACTTGTTTCATATATTTTGGATAGTAATGTGTAACAAAGTTCATAGTTTCAGATTGTAGTATTGTTTTATGTATTTTAGATAGTAATATTTGTTTAACTGCCCTAGATCAGTAATATTCATAGTTTCAGATTGTAGTATTGTGTCATATATTTTGAATAGTAACATGTATATTTAATTGCCCTAGATCAGTAACATTCATAGTTTCAGATAGTAATATTGTAGCATATATTTTGGATACTAACATGTATATTTAACTGCCCTGGATCAGCAAATGAAGAGACAATTGAAATATGGACAGAATTTATATGATGATGGTGGTAGATCAGAAACAAACAGATCAGTGTGAAGGACCACCAATACGGAAAACAGAAGTTGAAGATGCTATTCCCGGGAAGGTTAACCTGGTCAACAAATGCCCGCAGAAGTCGGATGTGTTAGCCTAACTGCTCAAGAAACAGGCACAACACAACCATGTCCGAAAAAACTCAAGATGAACGCAGAAGAAGAAGCTATTCAGCTTATGAAGAAGGGTAAATCCCAGGGGCCAGATAGCATCAATGTCGAAGGAATAAAGTTCAATGGGTGAAGTGATTCATATCAATGCTGGCTGTTCTTACTTCCCGAAACATTTCCCAGTACCCATTTTAGTCTGGACTGACCTGGCAGCCCAGGTCGATTTTGTGGGGGATGTTTCAGCCTCAATGGATATTTACAAACATGACTACCTGGTCAGCAGGTGTTGGTGCTATCACAGGCCCACATCACATTCATTTCTTAATACATTTGTGGGAATTGTTTACCTCACGTTAGTTTATGGGAATTGCTTACTTCACATATGAAAGTTTGTGGGAATTCCTTACTTCTTACTTTGCATATCTAAGTTTATGGGAATTTCTTACTTCACATATGTAAGTTTATGGGAATCGCTTACTTCGCATATGTAGGTTTATGGCAATTGCTTACTTCACATCTATAAGTTTATGGGAATTGCTTACTTCACATATGTAAGTTTATGGGAAATGCTTACTTCACAGATGTAAGTTTATGAGAATTACTTACTTCACATATATAAGTTTATGGGAATTACTTACTTCACATATATAAGTTTATGGGAATTTCTTACTTCACATAGATAGTTTAAGGGAATTGCTGACTTCACACATGTGAGTGTAAGGAAATTCTTTACTTCATATGTCAGTTTACGGGTAGTCACAAAGCTGGATTTATGATGGAGTGACATGTTAAAAAAAAATCTTTGGATTGAATAACAAGACACACACTGTAATACATAATTCACACATTACGGCCATAGAATTACAACGAATGTAAGGTCAAGCAGAGATGGCATAAGTGTGTCAATTCCAATGGTGGATATTTTTAAAAGGAATAAATACTGCAACATTTCAGGTCTCTGTTACATTTCTTTCGTAGCCAGGGTAAAGACATGATCTTCCCCTTGTATTATTATGGTCATAGAATAACACAGAATGTAAGACTATAAAGTCTGGAATCTGATGCACATATGTTTGTTGACAGATTATCCTCATGGCACCTCGACCCATTCAGTCCATAAGTGCTCAGATAACTTCCTATGTATCTCCCTCAGCATGTAGCAGTTGATGAGGCCAGTTCTGTGTTGATTGGCTATTCTTCTTTGGCTCCTACAGAGTGCTCCTGTTTGGTTTCATTCTTTTACACTTGATATTCTTGCAGTCTGGTCAGGGTTGCAGATTCACGATCATAAATGTATTTGTTTAAACACCTGCCTCTTCAAGAGCATTCAGTATAGCCTGTTTTGGCTGCTTTCCATGGTAGGCCCGCAAGCCTATCAGCTTGTTTATTTCCTCTTATACCTGTGTGGCCTGGCCTGGTACAAAAATCAAGCTGATGTCAGCTGTGACCTCCTTAGATTTCACTCACTGACTTCGAATCCAGCCCATCTCACCGAGTTACTGAGAAGGCAAGTCTGGGTGAAAGTTGAATAATGCACAAGTTATTTTTGCGAATTCATGACAGCAATTTTTGTTTGTCTTGTCAGAAAATTTCAGTTTTATGTTTAGCATTGTGTACTGTTTAGACCGATATCATTGCCTTTATGCATTTGTAGCAGTTTTCATTCTAAGCCAGGGTAAAAGAGAGATAGGACTATGTGAAATCAATCAATCATGGTTGGCCTTAGAGAAAGTGAACAGATATAGTTACACCACTCTAGCACCAGCTTGAATAAATGCATTGTTCGATGCTGGTCTATATAGACACAATCAAATAATTTAATGACTTTGGCGTATCAGAAAAGTACCAGACTTCTTCTTCAGGGGCTCTCTCTTACATGTAGAAATCACGGAAAAAATACTCACTACAGGTGTTTTAAAATACTGCCTGAATATATATATATATATATAATGCACAATGCAACAAAGATATAACGGTATATAGCGTAAGACAGAGATTAGTATGTGCAACAGAGACATATAATTCAGTGAAAGACGAGAATGAGTACTGCAACCAAGAGATGTCATTTAGAGAATGAGTACTGCAACCAAGAGATGTCATTTAGAGAATGAGTACTGCAACCAAGAGATGTCATTTAGAGAATGAGTCTGTGCAACAGAGAGATGCCATGTAGTGTAAGATTGAGACAGAATAGGTCTGTGCAACAGAGGGATGTCATGTAGTGTAAGATTGAGACAGAGAAGTGGGCATGCCGGTGTTACAATAAGGATGTGACCCTGACAATGGTATCAGCTTGGGCAGACAAGAGGTCGATGCCAACTGTTGTCATCCGCTACAGGAGGGAACGACTGGCTACCTATTGATCTATGCACTCCAGCCTAAAAGAATGTGATGGCCCTAACACTTCACATACCCACAGCAGGCACTTTCAATGGGGGGTTGTTTTTTTTTCAAGACATAAAATCGTCTTTCCCTGAAAATAAGACTGGGTCTTATATTAATTTTAGCTTAAAAATGCACTAGAGCTTATTTTCAGAGGGTGTCTTATATGTTTTTTTTTTCTTCAGATACAGAAATCTAAATTTATTCATGTACAAAATTCTACATTATTTATTTAAATATTGTCATGTCATCTTCTTCTGGAACATCATCATAACTCTCCAAATCCTAACTGGCCATTTGGCAACATGTCTCTCATTCTAGCTTGTGATCTTAACTAGGGCTTATTTTAGGGGTAGGTCTTATCATCGAGGAAACACAGTATGTGCAACTGAGAAACATAATTTAGTGTATGTTGGAGACAGCAACACAGCAAGGAAAACAGATTCTCCATGTGACTGATAGCTCGTACGAGGTGAAACATATCCCCTTATATGGTATATCATGTCTTTTGTCCATCTACAAATAATCCTTCATGTATGTGACTGGCTCAATTGTTGCATGTACATATTGTTTACAACAAACTTAAATAAACAGACACAGAATTTAACAGAACAGTCTCTTGTGTAATTCAGTATTGTTCATAAGCAGTTTTAAAGATGATGAGAGAGTGAGGAAAGATTATTCAAATGAATGAGCTGTTATACTATTTTTTGTTACTTCCAATCTGACATCAGCCTAGCAATGTTTTTATGCAACATTACTTTTTCTAGTTATCAGATTTTCCTCCCAGCACACCTGATCATGCAGCTCATAAGTGCTCTGATGCCCTCCTCTGTATCTTTTTAAAACTATATATACTTTTAATTGATGAGCTATACAGCAATGGTGTTATTCTTGCAAATTAACAGCAAGCACTAATTAATTTTGACTACTGTCCTTCCATGAAAGCATAGGCCATGCGATCTCTCCACCTGTCAGAAATGGTGAGATGCTAAAAACATTGTAGGTGCAATAATTTAAAGTTGCAAGAGGAAGCAGTGTTCAATAAGATAGAAGAATGTTAAGCATACAGAGACTGGTTCACAGAAATGACGACCTACAGGCATTCTGTCTCTTCCAGCAGATGTCAAAATGTATGGATGCTAAATGACCCTGTAGTGTTCTGACTCTCTCCCTCATAGATAAGACACAATTTAGGAACCCAACAATCTCATATCCTACGGACATACTGCAGTGTCAACTCCTTGTTCATACAAATGACCATGGATGCCATGGCAGCAACAAAGATGCATACATTCATGACAGATAAAGAGACAAAGAATCTGCTACAATACATGTGCTAGAAACCCACAAACTACCCCACAATTCTTGGAATAAAATAATACGTAGACAATGCTAGGAATTCAACTTTTTATTGGGCATGTAAATATTCTATCAACACCAGTTTCAGTGAATGTTTTCATGTAAGGAAACCATGCTTGAAAAAAAATGTCTTTTCTAAATACTACAAAAGCTGTATTGTTCACACAATTATATTGACAAATTTTACGAGACAAATCTTGATTCTGGAGATTTATAAATCTTAATTCACTTGTGTGTGGGTGTGGTGATAACGTAAGTGTAGGATGTTGACAGAGTTCTTGGGGTTCATTCTATTACAAGCCATCAGTTAATGGTGTAAAAAGTACATTTGATCAGTCACTGAGATATCCACTAAATAAAACAACATGGCTGGATGAATAAGGGTCCCAGGGTGCACCAAAGATGCATCACCCCCCACCCAAATGGATGCACTCACCTTGTAACAAGCAACTCACCACACGTCAAATAATTGCTACAACCAAGGACTTTTCATTATTCAGCCACTGATGTCCAGCACTTGAGGTGCTCAGTCTCACCATATGTTTGCAGTTACTCCACCCGACATATACTCGATGGCAGAAACTTGGTTTTCACATTCTTCTTCATTTCTCATTCAAAGGAAGCCCATCACATCCGGTTATGGACCTTAAAGATCAGTGCACCCGACTTCAGCATGCATTTGCATAAGGTTTAAATTTCAAGTAAAAAATCTACCCAAAGTATTTCAGGATCCTCGCCGGTGGTACGGAGTTCATGCACTGAGCTGAGATTCTCTGGACTCCGGCTTGGGTTAGGAGTAGAATGGAGCACTTACGGGTTACACTTGTGTGCTGTGATGTTGATTCATCGACTAAACTAAACTTGCATAAGGTGTGCTTCCTCTAGACAAATTCCATCCCAGGTAACGGGCTCTATCTGCCCATATGTAAGTGGCTTTTCTTTCCTAACAATTTTGTCAAGGCTGTGGCCTGACAGCCCACCCATTCCACCAGCGGTGGTTATTTTTAATGTGCACAATTTACATGTGTCCTAGTTCTTCACCCTTATCCAAACAGGCTAGACTTCCAATAAATTACCCCAGAATCAGAGGGAGTAAATAATCCTGTTCCTACTTTGTAAAAATCTACACCTTAGGTTCTGTGGCGACAGGGTTACGAATGCAACTTGTAATCCCGTATACCACATTTGAAACACAGCTGCGGGAGATTTGGAAGAAGACTGCCTTGTGTTGGTTTCCATACAATGGTATGAATGAGTGCCGGTCATTGAGAAAACAATGGCAAACTACTGAACACAAAAACTTGCCCAGGAATCACAAACAGCCAAAATATGCTGGAGTTGACTGCAACATCCTCTAAAGGAAACACAACTAACTGTAACTACACCTTCCACACCCTGAACCACATCAAGTCTGCTCAAGCCAGGAGGCAGATCTACACCAAGGCTAACCCACCCCTTACAGTGCCTGAAATTGCTTTAGTCATGCACAGAATAATTGATACAGCAGACAATGATTTCCCAGACACAGAACCGGTTGAAACATATATAACCATGTTTACTGCACCTCATAAATCTAACCAACACAACTGAAACATACATAACCATTTTAATTGCACCTCATAAATCTAACCCACACAAACACAAAAACATTCAGAAATAACACGACCACAGAAGACTAGACTATCATTTCCAGTTCCCGGGCATATTCAATTGTTCGCTCCGCAAGCGTTTTTGCTGGGATGGTATGATCGGCATCCTTGGCTTCTTGCGTGAAGTAAAAAAAGTTGTCTTTTTGTAGAGTCCACTTCCTCTGAAAAATGTCAACACATTTCAATTGTAAACATTACAAGGCTAACTTGTGCTGGACTAAAATAAAAAGTAAGTTACAATATTTACACTAAAGTTAACTATTGTAAACAATAGAATACATTGACAAAATAAACAAAGCAACCAAAATTCAACTGTGGGTTGTAAGCTAAAAAGATCCTTGTACACACCTAAAGCATATTGGGTAAATGGTGAACTGATTGTTTTTTTTAAATTGACCTGGGCTCACAGGTCTGTTGCATATCTTTTACAGGATATTGCAGTCAACCCAAGCATTTTTTGGCTGTTTATGATTTTTTTTGGCAAGTTAACGTTCAGCAGTTTGCCATTGCTTTCCGAACAACCGGAACTCATCCCATTTTATGAAAACCAACGCAAGGCATTCTGCTGCCAAATCACCTGCAGCTGTGTTTCAAATGTGGTATGCGGGATCACAAATTGTGTCCTTAACCCCTTCACATTAGAGCTGACCCCCAGCCTGAAATAGGTACCAGAAATATTTCCTGGGAAGTAAAGACAGCTGGTCCAATCCTGACTGCATCACTCATTGCGTATCAACTACAAACATATGGTGCTAGCACCACATACCGGACACACCTCAAAGCAGGTAAAGGTGCCCTTTACTTTACGCCAGTATCCAAATAACAATATATGAAATGTCAATAAAACACAGAGCACTGAGGGGAAAAAAACAATTATGTTTCCTGATGAAGGCTGCAGGCCCACAATGTCCCTGTTCTTGTAATGCTGGCATGTACACTTTCTGTGGCCCACAATGTCCCTGTTCTTGTAATGCTGACATGTACACTTTCTGTGGCCCACAATGTCCCTGTTCTTGTATTGCTGGCATGTACACTTTCTGTGGCCCACAATGTCCCTGTTCTTGTAATGCTGACATGTACACTTTTTGTGGCCCACAATGTCCCTGTTCTTGTATTGCTGGCATGTACACTTTCTGTGGCCCACAATGTCCCTGTTCTTGTAATGCTGACATGTACACTTTCTGTGGCCCACAATGTCCCTGTTCTTGTATTGCTGGCATGTACACTTTCTGTGGCCCACAATGTCCCTGTTCTTGTATTGCTGGCATGTACACTTTCTGTGGCCCACAATGTCCCTGTTCTTGTAATGCTGACATGTACACTTTCTGTGGCCCACAATGTCCCTGTTCTTGTATTGCTGGCATGTACACTTTCTGTGGCCCACAATGTCCCTGTTCTTGTAATGCTGACATGTACACTTTCTGTGGCCCACAATGTCCCTGTTCTTGTATTGCTGGCATGTACACTTTCTGTGGCCCACAATGTCCCTGTTCTTGTAATGCTGACATGTACACTTTCTGTGGCCCACAATGTCCCTGTTCTTGTATTGCTGGCATGTACACTTTCTGTGGCCCACAATGTCCCTGTTCTTGTAATGCTGGCATGTACACTTTCTGTGGCCCACAATGTCCCTGTTCTTGTAATGCTGACATGTACACTTTCTGTGGCCCACAATGTCCCTGTTCTTGTAATGCTGGCATGTACATTTTCTGTGGCCCACAATGTCCCTGTTCTTGTAATAGTGGCAGGTACTTTCTATGGCCCACAATGTCCCTATTCTTGTAATGCTGGCATGTACACTTTCTGTGGCCCACAATGTCCCTGTTCTTGTAATGGTGGCATGTACACTTTCTGTGGCCCACAATGTCCCTGATGATCCTATTCTTGTAATGCTGGCATATTCCCTTTCTATCTTTATTCACTTTAGAAGCAGCTGTGTCCTTTCATAACAGTTTTAATATTAATCATTCTAAACAAATTGAAAGTTGTATTTTCACATTTGCATACACTTTAACAATTCCACTCTGTGTTCTGCTTTTGTTCACTAGCTTTGAAATCAAGCATAATCCATACACATGCTACTAATACTTCCAGTGCACTGGACTGATTTCTGCGTGTGGATTAGCTTTCCCTATTACCAGTGTCCCTCGCCATCAGTTTATTATTAATCTTGAAATGTACTTTCACAACTCGGACGCCGATGCCAAGTGTCCACACTAAATGAAATCTACCTTTTCTGCAAAAATGTAATGTATTATTCAGTGTTGTGTTGAAATCTACACTTTACACTGAAACACAAATAGCTTACCTGGCCTGAATAATCCTTCATGGGTTTTTGAGACTCAAAGAAAAGCATTCTGGCTGCCTCGCTGAGATTAATGCGATGGTAGGCTTTTTCAATACAGCCAGCGATTTCATCTCTGGAGATATAGATAATGAGAAATAAGTGTGGTGGCAGGCAGAGGAAGAGGAAAGGGAATGATTTTTCACCATTGCTTCTTCTTCAGCAAAAAAAGACTTATACTAAGCATATATTTCAGATTGGTCAAGACCTGAGGTCTGTATCAGTCCCTCACATTTTGTCTTGGTAACCATGGTAACACAGTGGCTAGCACACTGACCACCGTCTGCCCAGCTGTCAAGTATTTGATTCCCCACTGAGACAGATTGGTTACATGGACCTGGGCTCCTGGGTCAACCCAGCGTAGAGTGGGTTCCAGGAAATGCCCTGAAGTAAAAGCAGATGGTGTGATACTTACCACATTACCCATTACACGTTGATTAGTTAGTTAGTTGCATATCCTTTACAGGATGTTGCAGTCAACACCGCATTTTTTGCTGTTGTGATCTCTTGGCAAGTTTACGTTCAGTAGTTTGCACCAAATGTGCAAATGACTGGCACCAATACCATTTCGTAAAAAAACTAACGCAAAAATATGGGACTGCACCGCACCATTTACCCAAAACACTTCATAGCGTCAAAAAGAGCCCTTTACTGTTACTTACTATATGTCTTGTAGGGTTGGTCCTACGGGCTTGATTTAAATTCTCTGGACAGATCTGTAGGATATACTTTTGTGTCTGTCTGAGTGCTCTACAGAGGTAGAGTGTCTGACAGCCATGTGTTGAAGGTGTGCATGAGTGCTCCACAGTGGTAGAATGTCTGACAGCCATGTGGTGAAGGTGTGCATTGTGCCAGTAAAGATTTTGATTTGATTATTTCTTTTTTAAACTGTTGTGCACTGATTTGTAATCTTCTTATATTGTTTTGTTTCATTTTTATAGATTATTTTAGGGGTGTCTTTACATCTTTAAGCTCTAGAATACATGACGCTGCAAAAAGAGCCTTCCTCCTGTATATTTCCAGGGATATCTTCTTCTTCTGCGTTCATCTGGAATGTTATTTTGAACATAACTGCGCTGTGCCTGTTTACTGCAGAGCTGCTATATTTGCACCTTTCTGCTGACACATCCGACTTCTTCAGACATTTGTTGATCGGGTAAACATTCTCAGGTGTGTTGTAGGACATTAAACTCTTACTGTTGTGGTGTTATCTCCATCCCAGCTAGTTCATTTAGAACAGTTGAAGACATCACTATCAGCCCTCAAGGGAAGGCAGGGGCAGATCATGGGCATTCCCCGCCATCCAAGGAGGCTTCTATAATTGCAGAACAGAAACATAGCACTGCCATGTAGCAACGCAGGGTCTACAGTACTGGTCCTGTGTATTAATAGAATGTGTACAGTACAGGAGCAGTGAATAAAGAACGAGTGTGATTTAAGTTGACAGTTAACTGGAAAGCACTAGAAAAATGAGTGAAGCCTAGACCTTTAAGAGATAGTGATGATGAATCACGAGAGAGAAGGGAAACTACTCAGAAAGACTGTGTATCACGTGATCAGAACAGCTCATATCACGAGAATGAAACTTCTGGTCATTCTAATCAGTCAGGTCAGGGGTTTTGACAAGTTGTCAAAGTGGTTTGTAGCTGTGAAAAATTGTCAAAGTAATTTGTGTATTGATTCTCCACCAAGAGTCAGAGATGTGTTATCAAGCTAGTACAGCTAAGCGAACGCCCAGCACGAAGGTTTGTTGCATTTCACAGGATTAATGGCAGCCCAGCGACACCGCACACCAGACACCAAGATCAGGCTGTTAGTTGACATTAGTCCATAAGAATGACATCTTTGTATGCAATTGAATATTTGCTATATTGAAACGATTGCGTCGACTCTTCGATGTAATAAACTTTATACAGCAGAAGTGAATATGCATTTACTAAGATTCATCATACACCCTCCCATACAAACGGGACCATCTGATTTATGTCTGCTGTCACATTTGTCGACAATAAACGAAGAGTACCAATGACGTCAGTATTCGCTTGTATTCATTGTGCGTTGATGTTCCTGTTGAATCTGTCAATGAACCTAAGACATCGAGCCAGCAACAGATCGTTGGCAAGCACTCTGGCACTCGTCACGTCCTGCATATGGCTGCTTAGCCTCACTTCTGTATATTGGGCCTTCCGTTTACCATAGGTTGTTCCTCCGGAAACCAGAAGAATGCTTTCTGCAGATGACATCCACACAGTGAGCTTTTGATTTGTTTTCATGGATATTACAGTATCCACTGTAGAACTAATTATTGTTCTAGACAGCCAACGGATGTTGTATATCATAGATTCATCATAATATATAACCCTTACCTACAAATGCTAGGAAGAAGAGGGATGCAATATCACAGCTCTGCTTTAAAGTGGTGTAGTGCAAATATGCCCAAATAACCATTGTTAAAATACTGAATGAACACAGATGAAGAAGAAATATTTAATCATTTTAAAACACATTCATGCACAACAACAGATTAAGGTGAATACCACACCACTGACCGCCAACATGAATAATTCACATGTTCTAAGCGAGACCAAGAAATAAAGGAAACTAATTGTTCACAAAACAATGTATTCCCTGAGTGAATGTCAACACAGAAGCAACAAACAATATGCTGCATGATTTATTGCCTGGCATATTTTGCTGCATCTTGTCAGGTGCATACTGCGCAGTTATATGTCATATGAAGTGAGTACATGAATAATACGTAAGCTGAAACAATTAAAACAATTAATTATCGACAATGTTATAAGAAAAAAAATTAATACATTTAATAAGCAGTACGGTTACTGGCAAAAGTGATAGAGGATGATAGATGGAAAAGATACCCAGCATATATAATAGGCAACACATATTATATAAATTAATGTGCTTTCTGAATTACTAAAGATATGGAAATAGCATGTAACTGTTTTATTAATGTAAAATTGTTATGCAAATAGATGTTTGAAGATCAATTTCAAAATAATACAAAGTTTTCATCAAAATCTATGACTTGTTCAGTTTGTCCTCAAATGTATTGTGCAAGGGCCAGTATAACTTTCGCCGTTCTGTATATGTTGGGCACTCCTGCAGCAAATATTTAGATGTCATTTTACCAGTTCCACAATTACATTCTCCTCTTTTTAGTTTATTAAACAAGTGGTATCTAGTATCTCAATAGCCAAATAGCATTCTGGGAGAAACAAATACCTAATTGATGTGGAAGACATAGTAAGCACCTCCATATGTCGGGGCCCAGACCCAATATGAATCTTGAGTTCGTCATCTTCTTCTTCTTCTGCTGCGTTCATCCAGAGTTTTTTTCCGGACGTGATTGCATTGTGCCTGTTTACAGCAGAGCTGCATTCTTGCGCCGTTAGGCCGACACATCCGACTTCTGCGGGCATTTGTTGACCGGGTTAACCTTCCCGGAAGTTCGTCATCTAGTGAGTTGTGCTGCACTGTTTCGCCAAGCCAGCGGTTCAGTACATCCGACTTTGACAAGTATTTTTTCGGGTTTACTTTTCCTAGCCTTTTTTTTAACTTTCCCCAGTCTGCTTACAAAACAGCAGGTTTGTCTCTCTCTTTGCCTGGTTCCCACCCACTGAGCTGTATGAAATGAGAGACACTACCAGTAGCTGAGCTACCGTCAGCACAGCTCTTGGGGTATTTGGAAAACGCAAGCCCCCTGCCTCTTCAAGGTGGAGACACAGAGAGGACTTTAACATAAAAATGTCTTTATAAAACAAAGCATAGTCTGTTGAACTCTTTTAGCTTATAATTAGACACCCACAATAGCAACAAGAAAAGAGACATGCACAGCACTTACCTAATTGTATTGAGTAAAATATCAATAAAAAAGTTATAGTTGTCTGCTGGCACATTTCCCCTAGCCAGGAAAACCTGAAACAGAACACGAAGAAGTATTAAAAATATTAGTTAAATATTCTTCTATCAGATATGTTCACAGTCAATATCAGTTTGTCCTCAAATATCATATCACATATCAGATATGTTCACAGTCAATACAGGAGTGAGGCAGGGATGTGTGCTCTCTCCCCTGCTATTCAATATCTACATGGACAGAATTTCCAAAGAAGCAAGTCTCGACAGACCAGATTCAGAAAATTTAGAACTCTTTACTCCAGATGAAACAACTGACCCACAGGGAATAAATGAACTTCTATTTGCAGATGATCAGTGCCTGTTTTACAGCGATGAGGGCAGACTACAAAATCATATTACTAATCTGATTTCAACCTGCAGCAGATACAATATGAGTATAAACACAGCCAAAACCGAAGTAATGCAAGTTAGCAGATCGCCAGGCCCACTAAATATACAGATAAATAACACACCTCTGAAACAAGTTAAAGAATTCAAATACCTTGGAAGTATGATCACAGAAGATGGCAGATTGGACAGAGAAATTGACATCAGATGTCAAAAAGCTAGTGCACTTACATATCAACTATCACCCTTACTGAAACATCCAAACATACCCATGTCCGCAAAACGACAGATAATAAACAGCATATTCACACCAACCCTATGCTACCAATCTCAAACCTGGACTTTATCCAAATTACACCTTCGCAAAATCAACACCTGCGAAATGAGATGCCTGAGGAGAGCTGCCAACTTAACAATCCGAGACCGAGTAAGAAATGCTACTATCAGACAGACTGTGGGATCAACACCTTGTGCCACATTTATTGACAGACAGAAGATCAAGTGGTTTGGCCATGTCATTAGAATGCAACATCAACAACTACCATCACTGGCCTTACATCAAAGATCATCTGCGACGAGACCACGAGGACGTCCAAGAAGAAAATGGATTGACGACATCAGAGACATTGTACAACCTCACGGAATGACACTATCCAGTGCCGTCCACCGGGCGCTGGAACGCAAATTATTCCTCCCCACGACGCTTGACGGCAGAAGTGGAAGATGATGATGATGATGATTCTTCTCCATTCCATGGCTTCTATCTTCAGACTTTAACATCTACTCAACACCTTTTCTCATTAGCATCAGAATTAAAAATGTCTGCAGAGCAGGTGTCGACAACCCATGGCGTGCTGAGTGAACTGATTTAGTATGACTCCAATAAAAAAAATATAATTTTAAATAAAATAGAAGCATATAATTCTTTTTATTTGTAGAAAAAGAGATAGAGGAAGACAGTGAGGGGAAATTCTTGACAGTCTTGTGTCCTGGCACGGAGGAATGTCAGTGCACAAATGGAGACACAAATGTCACGAGACGTGGTGAAGCAGCATATCACCCATGCCAGTTGGCATGGCACTTGATGATGATGATGATGATTCTTTTAAAGCTATTCCTGTTTTTGCATCCCTTCAAAACAAAAGTTGTTAGACATCAGAGGTCAGCTAGTGAGATCTGATGCAAACTGAGTAAGTGTGAGAAGCCACAGTGACTGATACTGGACAAGTTGTACATCCATCCTATCTTTTGGCTCTCTCCCAACTACTCCCACTACAAACTTTACAGCTGTTGTGTACTCATATCATAACAGTCTGTTGACTGTAGCACAAAAGGTAATGTTATTATGTAATGTTGTTATTATGTAATACGGTGTTGATATACTCTTTCAAGACATTTGGACTGGACAAATGAATATAGGTTGGACCATGTGGACAACCCCACTTCGTCATGACACTAAAAAAGGTTGCTGACCCCTGCTGTAGCATGTTAGGCAACCTTCTTGCCCATTCCATAGCTTCCACCTCCAGACCTGAGCACACCCATCCATCATATGCCATGCCAATAAGTGTGGGCGGTCATCTTTTGCCATCTCACTCGATCACCAGAGTAGTGGATCAGCTCCGTGTTTCTGTCTCGACCATGCCACGTGGCCAAGCCATCCAGGTATTTAATTCTTGGTCTTCCCTTTGGTCACCTCCCTTCGATCTTGCCAGTTGTCACCAAGTTCTCCAATTCATTTCTTCTCATAACATGCCCAAAAAATGTTGACTGTCTACATCTAATGTCTCTAATCAGTTTACGATCTTCATTTGTTTCTTGAAGGACTTGTTCATTGGTTTTTCTGTCTGTCCATTGTATTCTTTGCATTTTCCTCAGAAACCACATTTTCACAGCCATCAGTTGTTTTTCATCTTGTCTGCTCATTGTCCACGCTTCACATCCATATAAAAGTACAGGTTCTATGTAGCACTCCAACACTCTTTTTCTCATTTCAATTCTTCTTCTTCTTCTCGTTCATCCGGAGTGTTTTTTCAAATGTGATTGGGGTGTGCGTTAGGCACCCTTGGGTCGAAACCCTTAGGTCAACACATCCGGCTTCTGCGTGCATTTTTGACCAGGTTAGCATTCCTGGGAGACTCTCACTTTTGTGGTACCGTCCACCTCCCAGCTGGTAGAGTTGGAACGGTCGAAGACTTCGCGGTCATCCCTCAAAGGAAGGAAGGGACAGTCCATAGCATTTTCCGCCATCCTGGGTGGCTTCCATAATTGCAGAGCCGACACATAATGCTCTGGGACTGGGCTCACCGAGGGAATCGTCACGTCCTGCTCATAGCTGCTTTAATTCCTCACTTCAATATATTGGGTACCTCGTTAACCCCGGGCCGTTCCCGCACAAACCAGACAGGTCTGCAGACGGTATCCACTCAGCGAGTTTTCGACACGGACATGTGCTTGTCGTTGCGCCCGTCAGAGCTGGTCCAGGCACGCCAGACATTCGGAAAACTACCTAATCAGAGCTGTTCTGAACAAGAGCGGCATTCGGAAACTAGGTAGTCAGAGCTGTTCCTAGCACGAAAGACATTCGGACGAGACATTTCACTCGGATGTAATTGCGTAGTGCCATTTTTATTTTGCAGCCCGTAGACTGGCACTTCCGGCTTCTGCGGGCATTTTTTAATGAGGTTAACCTTCCTCGGGTTTCGACTCTTATTTCGACTTCCACACAGCTAGCTTTCGCTTCGGGCTGCCACGTAATGAATTCACAAGACAGGCGTTCCATTTCGTGTTAACGAGACAATTTTCTACCTTTGACTACACTCACTTCATGAGTATGGTTACAGACTATCTACGGGACGTGCGATCGAGGTATTTTCCCACCTTTTGTACTCGCTCACGAGGTAGGCTACATGTGCTGCCGGCTCAGCACCTTCCTCCGTGCATCTGTGGGCGAGTAACGGTCAGGCTCTTTCATCCGGGGATCTCATATCCCCCAGCTAAGAGCCATCGAACGAGTATCTGCGCCGAGCATGTAGCGTGCTCAGCACCTCATCACAATTTTGATGTAGGTTTGTGTCGGCCAGGCTCTCACTTCCGAGAGTTTATGGCTTAGAGACGTTCAGCCATACACCTCGGATGGAAGCCTTAGAGGTTATGTCCGGACTGAGATTTTTGGGATCGTTTGCCTGATTTTGACTGCTATCCTCAGTCACCTGCAGAGCAGCAGGTTGTGTCTCTCTTAGTCTGGTCCCTATCCCACGAGCCGCCCGATATGTAGTTTTCATCCATCGGCAAGCACATGGGGTCAATGGGACACGCAAGCTACCCCACCACGTCAAGGTGGAGACACATCGGGGGAGCCATCGACATTTGATAGGGCAGACATTTGAAAGATGCGTCGCCGGCTACGTAAGGCCATGCGATCAGCACAAAGTTATCCAGAGTCACCAGTGGGAACGCCGCGCCCCGCGAAGGGCAACAACGATTGGTTTTGAACTAATAAAAGCGCTCTTTCCGCGAGGGTCGGAGCTTGGTAAGCATGTATTAGCTCTAGAATTGCCACAGTTATCCAAGTAGGATCGTGTCATCTAAGGAACCTCGACTGATTTAATGAGCCATTCGCGGTTTCACAGTGAGACAGTGTGAACTTAGACATGCATGGCTTAATCTTTGAGACAAGCATATGACTACTGGCAGGATCAACCAGATATCTATCGGACAGACGGACTATTCACGCACACGCAAGCCAAGAGTAGCATCGCTAAAGCGCGCCCTCCAGGTACAAAGTGATACATGCAAAACCACTGGACGCTTACCGACGAGCTTTCAAGCTACGCCGGCAGGACTGACCAAAAAAAAAGCTATACCAGCTTACTGACTGCAGGCCCACTACTCATCGAGAGAGAGTGGGCGCTTATCGAGACTTTGTCGAACGGTCGTACAAATTTTGCTCTTTTGCCCGCTCAAACCACGACCCTGGCTGCACGATGCGGTTACATTCTTGAAACGCCTGCTTCGCTAACTTACGTTGGCTGGGAAGATCCCATTTTGGTGCACCTCACACAGCCATCCGAGACAACGAACGCTAGACGCGGAACTGATCTAGCGAACCAGACCAGCCCCACCTCGTTTCAATTGATATCTTTTTATTGGTCAGTATGTTTTTCATCTTGCAAAAGGCTACCTTCGCCATGGCAATTCTTGTTCTAATCTCTTCAAGGCATCTCCCATCAGATGTTATGACTGTTCCGAGATAGCTGTACCAATTCACTTGTTTAAGAATATTCCCATTTACTTGTATATTACATTGTGGTATTTCTTCTTTCCTAGTGACGACCATAATCTGTGTCTTCTTACAATTCAATTCTAACCCTAGTTGTTCACTGTGTGCAACAACCGCATCTACTAAATGTTGCAGGTCCTGTTCAATGTCTGCAATCAAGACTATATCATCTGCATATCTAATGTTATTGATGTATCGCCCAGGCCTCTCTGGATAAAATCTGCTGTCCGCTGCAGATCCTGCTTTGCATCATGATTTAGTTTCCTGTTTGGATGCCTGCAGCAGAACTGATGTTGAGATGGGTTTCATGATAGAAGGCACAGATCTAATGGATGAACCCAGGAGTTTGGGGACCTGTCCCTTGTACATTCACAGGTACGTGACAGGGTAAGCTGATACGGGTGTGATGGCAGGCAGCTGTACTTTATGCAGTTTAAAGATGGTGCCTTTTCTCATGACACTAATGCTATAAAATCAAATTAAGTTAATCTGTGATATACTGTAAGGAGTTTGATCGCATGAGATCATTCTTTTCTACTTTCACAAGAATGCAGCCTTTGCTGCAAGCCCCCCCCCCCCCCCCCCCCCCCCCCCACCTACCCAATCACTCTAATTTCTCATATTATTTCAATGTCTGCAAGTTTCCAGAGACTGACATTGCAAAGTATTGCAACTGAGCAGTATTACAGGTTAATGTAATGAAGCAGAAGTCAGAAAAGATACAATTAACTTTTAAGACCAGTCTGCAAAATCAGTCACCAATCTACTTTTCTCATTTCCATAGCAGACTGTACCTCTGAAGTCGGAGTGGGCTCGCCTGAATGGCGAGGGACACTGGTAAAAGGGAAAGCAAGCCCAAACGCTAAACTCAGTCATCTTCTACCACAAACAGTGTGTAAGGACTACGCTCGAGTTTAAGCGAGAGAACAAAAAGAAGAAGAAGAAGAGCATATAGTTAAGAGACTAATGCGGCTAACATTGTATATCCTGCCTATAGTGTTTTTGCCACTCGAGTTGGAATACTAATAAAACTGATTTATGCACACTTTTAATACAAATTTTACAGAAAATTCACTGTCACTGACAGCCAGACACTCATGAGCAATACAAATAACTACAGTAGCAACAGGTCATCATTTTCAATGTTTGTACCTCCCTGATCTTCTGAGACTCCAGTAATTTTGTGAGATTCTTCTTCTTTGCTTTATTACTCTTTTGAAACATAAGCCAAACTTAAGCCAAGCTGTTCTATTTTTGCCATCTCCTGCAGATGACTCCAAGACTTGCTCATATTATCCAACGTTGTCTCTAATTCTCTTCTCTGTGTGTACAGTGTCATACCTCTTCTAGTAGAGCCTCCTTTCATCTCGGGATTCTCTATTCCCTTACCTTTAGACTTTTTCATGGTTGGCTAGATTCGATTCAATTCTACCTTTACCCCCACCCCGTTCAACCTCACAAGAGAAGTTATATTAGGGTCCATCGCCTGGCTAAGATTAATAATCCTGTGGCTGAGTCAGCCACAAATAGGATATTAATTTGAAGGTGGCTGTTGTCCAAAGAGGATCATGGCTCTAGAGGTAGGGTTTTGCAGCTATGGTTTTATACAGCATAGAGTAGCCAGCCCCATGGCCAACCCTCCTCAAGTCACCTCTTTTGACATGCATGTTACAGTGTTACTATTCTCTGCTTCCCATAAGGGCTCCAGTAACACATCCGTGATTCTGTATGATGGCACACCATAATTACCCACATTTACCACCATAGCTCATGATGATACCAGCTCTGTGGGGAAGAGGTTACGATTGCAATTCGTACATACCGCATTTGAAGCACAACTGTGGGTGATTTGGAAGCAGACCACCTTGCTATGGTTCCCATACAATAGTATGAGTGCCGGTCATTCAGAAAGCAATGGCAAACTACTGAATGCAAACTTGCCAAGAAATCACAAACAGCCATAAAACGCTAGTGTCGACGGCCATGTCCTGTAAAGGATTTGCAAATAACTTTTAACATGATGATGTATCTTAATCTCTGCCACAAAGCTACAGCAGTTTTGGTCTTCCTTTTAACAGTCCTTCTCTAGGTTTTAGTGTCTCAATGCAAGGTGTTCTAAAACAAATCTCTTTGTTTTTCCCAAGTGATTTGCACACACTACCTCAAAAAATCTTCTACTACAGCCTTTTATCTCTCAATGGAGCAGTCCCCCAAGCAACTCGCGCCAAGTATTTCAGAGAACTTGTTCATGAGTGGCTGGGTTCTGCAGCTATAATTGTTGATGGTAGGAGGTGGCCAACCGTCCTTATTCGCCTGTTATGACTTGCATGGTAGGTTTGGTTGTTTTTGTTGCATATCCATTACAGGACATAGCAGTCAACTCCAGCATTTGTTGGCTGTTTGTGATTCCTGGGTATGTTTACATTCAGTAGTTTGCCATTGCTTTCTGAATGACCGGCACTCATACCATTGTATTGAAAACCCCTTCGCCACAAAGCTGGTATGGTAGGTTGCAATGTTGTTATTCTTGGCTTCTTTATGGGCCCTGGTAACACATGTATCCAAATATCCAATTGCATAAAATAACAAACCGCCTGAGTGAAAGCATACAATGTGAATGATGACAAAAACACAGTCAAAGGTTTACAATACCTTATTATAGCTTCCTTCCATGAGGTACTGCTCCATGCCCACTGGATGCTTAATGTAAATGTTAGACTGGATCTCCTTCACTGGCAAGCGCTCCAATTCCTGCAATCGTGTTATCAAATTTGAACTCACATTTCAGGAATATGTCATCAACCAACATATTTCAGTAATATGTGATCAACCAGCATATTTCAGTAATATGTTATCAACCAGCATATTTACTAAGACTAGTTAAGTAAAAGTAAATTACTCCTTGGGGTGTATTAGGTATATGGTGTTAGCCCCATATTTGTATAGACCAATAGGCACTCGACAGGTAATGTGATCAACACCATGCCGGCTGCATTTACTTTCCATGACAATTCTAGGTACCCATTTCAGACTGAGTCAACCTGGAAGCTCAAGCCAATATTCAAATCTCCCTTGATATTTACGCTACTGATAATTTATGTTAAGGGTGAGGATAATTGCTGTCGAACATTTTACATATTTTGCTCCTTCTTTACTATATTGTTTTCCCAGTTGTTTTTAGTTTCTTGTATTCAATGTATTCTGCCTATTTTAATGCCTCAAATATAAAACTAATTTCATCACTACTTTGAATACCTCAAACATAATTCCCTTTCATTACAACTAAGAACAAATCCACTTTCATAACAAATCTGAAAACCCCAATAATATATCAATTAGTTAGTTAGTTAGTTAGTCGCAGTTCCAACTTCACAGCAACGGGTCGTCCCCATTATGCTCCGTTCCTGTGCCAGTGAATATCACACAAAACGCTCCCCACTGCCCAATGTGAAAAGTGGAAAAGACAGGAGTCTCGACAAACAACAGCCCGCACAGATACACTGTGCATAATGCCGCCGCCAGAATGTCAACACAATAGTCCCCCACAAAATACCCAGTTCATTTCTGATGGAATCTGCAGCCATTTTCCCATCTGGATGTTTCCTAGATGTTTACCCACAGTCCACGAAATACAGTTCATCGTCGATGGTAGTGGCAGTCAACCAGAAGCCCAGCAGCCACGCATTTCTGCATAAGGCAAAAACCGGTCAACTCTGGGACATAGCCATCTGCCATCGCTCCGAACATACAGTCACATTCCAAAACACCTCGGGCAGATTCAAAAGCATTTCACACGAAACTCACAGCTCACAGCTCACAGTGTCGCGCCACGCACTCACTCAGTAGCAGGGTGACGGAACCATTAAGCCTCCTTAGTCGCCTCTTACAACATGCGTGGTAGGCTACAGTGTTGCTATTCTTTGCTTCCCTTATGGGCCCCGGCAACACACGGGATATATCAATATTATCACCAATCAGGACATCTTTTGACCATCTCTAGACATTCCTTCTCACCTGTGTCTCTAAAAGCACACATATGACAGTAAAATTTATGTTTCAGAACTTGCAGTGGGTTCTTTAGGGTATGGTATCTTTTTTAAAGAATAAATGCACTACATCGCATATTGAGAGTACATGTGAAAGCACTGTCATTAGTTAACAACATTAAAAATGCAACTGAGAGAAAGAATATCAAGCCTCAGTGTCTATTGCTAGCTCCCATACTGAGGAGCCAACACTGTTGACAAGTATTATAAAAGTATTCTTCAAAAGAACATTATGAATGATAAGAAATTCACTGAACGGGAAAGTGGTTTGCTATTATAACCGTCTGCATATTGGACTATAAGACACTGAAGGTCTTGTACTGACATCATCATACCACACTCACAATGTGCATGTGATCTGATTACATGGCACTGTCCGAAACATGCTTTTTCTGCATCAGTTTCTTCTTCTTTCGTTCGCTTGAAAATTATTGTCTATATCTGCAATATTGTCTCTTGTACAAACTTCAGTCTTGTTTAGTTCACTCAATAATCCAATGAATGTATTTTCCACTGTTGTTTCTCTAGGCTCTAAGCCATAAGGTTTGCCTAGCTATGTCATATTTTGGGTAGTTTTGGAGTATGAGCTCTGCTGGTTGCTGCACCAATCCACATGTGCACATGGCTGATTGGCCAATTCTGCATCAGTTATTCCCAGCTCCAGTTTGACTGACAGTTGTTTGCTCTGCTGATAATCATATTCTATACAAAACTTGCCTACATGGCTTGCCATATTACATAAATCACAAAAAGAACAGCTAACAGCTGAAGGCCGACAACTTCCAGATCAATTCCAGACAGAAATATCTTCTATCTACTGATATCATTTTATATATATAATAGTGCCCTGGCCATATTTTGTCACCAGATCCTTAGATGCTCTTCAGCATTGATTGGATGGTTGAGATGTGCTTCTACAGAAGAATGCTGAAAATTCCCTGGACAGCCAAATTTGAGCAAACTAAATATTTTGAAGAAGCTAAGACACAAAGATAACTTATCACAAACATTAGAAAGAGGTAGTAATAATTTTTTCCACATTATGAGAATAGAGAAACTGGAACATATTGTGACAACTGGAGAAATTTATGGAAAGAGAGACAGAGGAAGACAAAGAAAGAAAATTCCTGACAGCCTGTTGTCAGGTCATGTTACATAACACAAACTGATAATGCTGTTGGCGATCGCAAATTGTGGAGAAGCATAACTGCCCATGTGGGTTGGCAAGTCACTTGATGATGATCTCATCTCATATTGTTCCTCTAGTACCTTGCAGTGTCGAGGTGAAGCATAAACAGTGGGAGAGTGCCCATTTATGGGCTTCAAGAAGATGCTTTATGAAGACGATGATGATAAACCATAAAATATTAGACATAAGATGTGATTCAGTTAACTTTTCTACACAGAAAGCAAATTGCAGCTGAAACCATCTATTTGGAGAAACTATACATATTCTGGATTATACTTCCTACAGGCGACACCCCACCAAGGGAATCATACACAAAATAATAACTTAGTGACTTACAGTATGGAATTCCGCCAATCTGTTCTGAGATAGAAGACACAACAGATTGAGGCCAAGCAGCTGGTACTTGAAAGTTGATTCTGGTAAGTTGTCCCTAAACAGAAAATTAAAAGATGCCAAAATGTCAACAACAAATATAAAATAAATACTTAAGCCAAAAAAAAATTGTTTGCATATTCTTTACAGGACATTGCTGTCAACATCAGCATCTTTCAGCTGATTGTTGATTTCTTGGCAAGATTACACTCAGTAGTTTTCCATTGCTTTCTGAGCTGCCGGCTATCATACCCCGTAAGTCACCGACACGATTCGAACCACTGCTGATTCTCACCGTCGTCACATTACTTATGAGAGTATACGAGATTACGGAGAAAAGTCGCTAACCTCTAACCCAGGAAGCCGGCATTTAAACCAAGCCACATCAAATTTAGGGAACCACAGTGGCTAGCATGCTAGCCCAGTGGTCAGATGTTTAAATCCCCATTAAGGTGTTTTGATTTAATTCTCTCTCTCTCTCTCTCTCTCTCTCACACACACACATACACACACCCATGTACACAAACACACACATATATGTATACTTACACCCTCTGGGCACTGTGTTCATGACTATGGAAGTCATGGCAGTAAGTAAAGCAATAACATGGCTTGAGAGACAGACCTTCACTCGGGCATCCTTCCTTAGTGACTCAATGAGTATGCTCAGGAAGACAGAGATGAGCAGGGTGTGAAGACAGTGGTTGGTGTCTCTGGGGTGGTCACGGATGGCTAAGATTTGTTTCATTTTCATGCCTGGGCATGCAGGTGTACAAGGAAATGAGCAGGCTGACAGGCTTGCAGGTAAGGCTACTATGGAGGGCAGACAAGCCATGGACCAGGCTGATATACTCACAGGTCTACGAGAAGTAAGTCGTTTATGAGAACCAAGTGATGACTGTGAATCTACAACCATGGTCAGAGTGCGAGAACAGCAAGTTAAAAGAGGTGTGGCCAGAAAAGAGCACTATGCAGGAAGCGAAAGAAAATTAATAAACCAACACAGAACTGGTGTCTTGAGCCGCTTTACGCTGCGGGATTTACTGAGGAGAGGATCCAAGCACTTAAAGACTGAATGGTTCGATGTGCAATGAGGATGATTTGTCTAACTAACCAGCTGCTGACAGTGAAATACCTAAAGCCCATGGAAGAAACATGACCCACCTAGGCCTAACCCCAGCCTGTCTGTATGTACTGTGCTGAATCATGACCTGGTCACATCCTAATATGCCTCCCCGCAGATGTCAAGTCCCAGTGCCAGCCTTGTTTGTCAGCTTGGAGAGAAGAATGAGAGCCCTGTCACACAGTCCCTGCAGAGATCTGACCCCTTCAGTGCCAGGCAGGAGTAAAGTCTCTAACCCAACCTGACTCCGATAGATGCAAGCCCTCTTCAGGGCTTGAACAACCCGAACACCAAATCAACAGATTCAAATAGTTTAAAATCAGCTGTCCAGAGGATTCTGAACTAATCATACATGGAAAACATAAAACGTGTGCCCAGTTTGTGATGTGTTTGCCAATAACACACAGTTCAATTCAGTGGAGACAACACATCGGGCGCAAGAACAAAAACTTCAAAATCTCACACATGGTTAATAGCAAATATATTTCTATTTGATGCTCGCTCACTCTGACCTCAAGTATAGTATATATATGTTCTACTTCTTTTAGTGCACTGGACTGAATTTTGCGTGTAGATTAGCTTTCCTTATTACCAGTGGTCCTCCATCCATCCATCATGTGCCATGCCGATAAGCGTCGGCGGTCATGTTCTGCCATCTCACTCGATCACCAGAGTCGTGGATCAGCTCTGTGTTCCTGACTCGACCATGCCACGTGGCCAAGCCATCCAGGTATTTACTTCTCGGTCTTCCCCTTGGTCTCTTCCCTTGAATCTTGCCAGTCATCACCAAGTTCTCCAATTCATTTCTTCTCATAACATGCCCAAAAAATTTTGACTGTCGGTGTCTAATATCTCTAATCAGTTTACAATCTTCATTTGTTTCTTGAAGGACTTGTTCATTGGTTTTTCTGTCTGTCCATGGTATTCTTTGCATTTTCCTCAGAAACCACATTTCCACAGCCATCAGCTGTTTTTCAGTGTGACTGCTCATTGTCCACGCTTCACATCCATACAAAAGTATAGGTTCTATGTAGCACTGCAACACTCTTTTTCTCGTTTCAATTGATATCTTTTTATTGGTCAGTATGTTTTTCATCTTGCAAAAGGCTACCTTCGCAATGGCAATTCTTGTTCTAATCCCTTCAAGGCATCTTCCATCAGATGTTATGACTGTGCAGAGATAACTATCGATTCACTTGCTTAAGAATATGCCCATTTACTCGTAAATCACATTATGGTATTTCCTTCTTCCCAGCGACGACCATAATCTGCGTCTTCTTAATATTCAGTTCTAACCCTAGTTGTTCACTGTGTGCAACAACTGCATGCATCTACTAAATTTTGCAGGTCCTGTTCATTGTTCCTCACCATCAGGCAAACCCACTCTGACTTCAGAGGTACTTGTAATTTATGTCTCCAAATCAAGGACTAGAAGCCAACATTTTAGTCCAACTGATTGGTGAAGGGGTTGAACCCGCTACCTCAGCATTAGCACACCGTATGTTTAAGAACAAGTGCTCTTATCCATTCAGCCAAGCTGATCTCTGAAATAGCAAATATGGACCAAGCCATGATTTACATGGGGAACAAATAATACACAGATACATCACTGACAAACATTCATAAACTCGTGCATGCACAGGATAGGACTGAAAGGTATGAGAGAATGTAGAGGTCATGGACAGAACTAAACATACACCAGTGAGCCATGAGGTGAGGAAAAGATGCTGATGCTGGAAAGGACATTCAGAAAATCTGATGACAGTATAGTTTGAAAATCACTTGTCTATAATCCACAGGGTCAACAAAAGATAGAGGGTGACCTATAAACATAAGGAGAAGAGAATTAGAGGCAGAGATTTACAATATGGAGAGGACATGAAGGGAGCTATAAGAGTTAGCAACAGACAGGAAGGCTGGAAGTGAGTTGGTTGAGGGTCTAATCTTCATTGGAGGATAAAAAACCAAAGGAAAGAAGAAGATAGAATATTAAACAGTTTATACTCACTTATAATCCATGTAATAACATTTCAACTGGGCCATGTATCTCTCAAATGCTGGTATGTCTTTCTTGGCAATTGCCCATTGTGCTCCAATCTCTAAAATATCACCTGATGACAAGATTACACATTGAAAATTTCAGTAACAACGCCACCCATAACCCCATTTATTTAAATCTGCTTCTTGATACCAAACAGTATTAAGAGCTTATGGGAAAACACCAGCAAGCACGTTAAAGTAACCTTTTGAGGACATGATCTTTCCTGTGGCCACGTACAGATGGGAGTCTTGGATCATTTTGCAGTCACTAATGAAGAAAATTGTCGCTTTTAGATTTAAATGCTACAAAAAACAGAATATTATGGACTAAGAAACACTGACACCCTACAAGATTAGAACATCAAAGAAAACAGGCTCATAAGCAGCATGTCTTGGAAACTGAAATAAATGTATGTTGCAATCTGTTAACCAGCACATGTAGACATTCCATTGTCTACAACACACAGGACTAAAAGTTATGTTGCAATCTGTTAACCAGCACATGTAGACATTCCATTGTCTACAACACACAGGACTAAAAGTTATGTTGCAATCTGTTAACCAGCACATGTAGACATTCCATTGTCTACAACACACAGGACTAAAAGTTATGTTGCAATCTGTTAACCAGCACATGTAGACATTCCATTGTCTACAACACACAGGACTAACGAAATAGACGGAGACTTAAAACACACGGAGAAGAGAATTAGAGAGAGGAGAATAATTAGGGGAGGACATGGCGGGAGCTGAAAGAGACAGTAAAGAGTAGGGTGGCTTCATGTGTGTCAATTGAGGGCCTATTCTCCAATGGGGGATAACGGGAAGAAAGTTACAATATTTTATACTTCATCATAAACTGTGGTAGGGAAGTAGTCAGTGTGGTAAATTACAGGAACACTGGACTAGAAAGGTGAAGACAGCTGGCGGGGTACTAGCCATATTATTTAGCTGAGAAAATATGGACTAACCAACAACCATCTCAAATATGTCCTAGTGGTTATAAAGTTAGTTGCATATCCTTTACAGGACGCCGCAGTCCACCCTAGCATTTTTGGCCGTTTGTGATTTCTTGGCAAGTTCACGCTCAGTAGTTTGCCATTGCTTTCTGAACGACCGGCACTCATACCATTGTATGAACACACCTACGCAAGGCGGTTTGCTGCCAAATAGCCTACAACTGTCTTAAAACTGACTTCATTGCACCAGGTTTTATCCCGTATGGCTTGGTCTCTTTCCACAGGATGGCCTGCCAGAAGTGTCACACAAAGCTCAAACCCTGTAGTTCCAGCGAAGACCCCCAGGAGTCTCTGAGAAAAATACACATGTGAACCAAAAGACGCAGCCCAGAATCAAACCCACAACCTCCGGAGCGCGAGGCAGATGGCTTGACCACTTCACCATGGAGACTCCCTGTTTTGAACACAGTATGCGGGATTACAAATTGTGTCCTTAACCCCTTCACCACAAAGTGGTATGTCCATATAGCTCAGTTACTGGGAGCTGTTGATTGGTTGGTGAATCGTCAGGAAAACTGAGCTTTAATTCTCAAGCCTGATGCACTGGTGTTCAAGCCATTTGAGCTGGCATCTATCGGAGTGAGGTTGGTATACACTTTCACCTGGACCCGGTACCTAAGTATCATCTCCGTGGGGATATGTTGCAGAGCCATCCCTCTCTTCAAGCCCACAAATCAGTGGGATGTGCAAGACTGGTACTGGAACTACACTACAACTTCAATGAGACATAAGCTGATGCAACCAGGTCATGATGCAGTACAGCACATTTGGACAGGTTAGGACAAGCCTATAGTTGGACATGTTTCCTCCAAAGGCTTCAGGTATTTCACTGTCGTCAGACACCCAGTGTCCAGAGTTCAACTAGGAACCTTTATTGTTTGTGGATTCCAGCATGTTGGATAGATAGGCTATGGGAGAAGGGGATAACTGAAGGAGAACAACTGTTTATTTAGATAAATATGTCAACGCAAGACCATCAGTAAGAAAACACTTCCGGTAACATCTTCACATTAACAGATTAAGTGCAGAAAAAGTTTCAAGCTTCACACTACCAACATATTACCAAACTGCAAATTCGAAGGTTAAGATATTAAAAAGGTAGTACCATAAGAGATACTGCCGCTGGAGTGTGCAGTGTTAGGCCTTCATGAATTCCATGCCACATGTGTGATGAGGTGTGCAGTGTGAGGCCTTCACGTATTCCATGCCACATGTGTGGTGAGGTGTGCAGTGTGAGGTCTTCACGTATTCCATGTCACATGTGTAGTGAGGTGTGCAGTGTTAGACCTTCATGTATTCCATGTCACATGTGTAGTGAGGTGTGCAGTGTGAAGCCTTCACGTATTCCATGCCACATGTGTGGTGAGGTGTGCAGTGTGAGGTCTTCACGTATTCCATGCCACATGTGTGGTGAGGTGTGCAGTGTTAGGCCTTCACATATTCCATGCCACGACATGTGTGTGTGTGTGTGGGGTGAGGGGGTCAGTCCCCTTCCTCCACACCTTTTCCTTCCCAGAGAATTCCATCAAAATTCCCAGAAAATTGTCTGTTACCCATTTTTATGAGACCAGTTCAACCCCAAGGCAGTACTGGTCAGAAAAATAATCCTAATGGGATTGAACCCAGACTACTGTATAGCAGACAAGTGCACTAACCACTATGCCACAACAGCTTCGTAGGATATTAACAGTCTTTTTTTAAAGCCACTGATTACTGAGAAAACAGCAGACCCGTTCAGCCAATTAGATATCCTAGAAAGAAAATTCCCTGGGAGCTGAACAGAGCTCATACTACAGGTAAGACAAAATAAGTTTTTTTAAACAAAGCTAATGATGCTAATTAACAAATACTGATGGTAGGTTGGTAGGTAGGTAGATATACAGTATCACCAGGAAAGGTTAGAGGATGGTATCCTGCTTTAAAAGACAGCCAAATACCAAGTGATATGTCAAAAATACTCACGGGCAATAAGAAGCTCTTGTTTTGTGACAGATGATTCCGTTGTTGGCAG
Source organism: Cepaea hortensis (assembly GCA_963921405.1). Classification (NCBI taxonomy): domain Eukaryota; kingdom Metazoa; phylum Mollusca; class Gastropoda; order Stylommatophora; family Helicidae; genus Cepaea; species Cepaea hortensis. Next base: position 69,923,295 of record OY992894.1, on the reverse strand, counting down.
GAAAGCAACATTGGTGAGCGCAAGCTGTAGACAATGTTTATGTTTATTTTGTGAGGCAATTTACAAATGCAATCAAACATTTTACCTTATGTTTGCTAACAACTCTTCTGCCGCAAATAATGTGTACAGCGTGATCAGCTATTTTCCATGTGTGACAAATCAATGTGTCATATGTGCTTCTTCATCACGGCATCTATATATATAAAACAGAATGTATGTGGGTGGGTATGTGTTAGATGTGTTCGCGAACGGTCCATCCGATTGAGATGAAATTTTCTACACTTCTTTTCATTCCAGTGCAACCGACTGTCATAGTTTTTTAGTGTAAAATCGGCTACTTACTTACTAAAATTTAATATTTCATTTTTCATTATCATTTCTATATAGCAAGAGGACTTAACATAAGAAAAGTTATTTCAAGGGGCATAACTTTTAATAACATTGCTATATACTTTATAGTCATATTGTTGCACCGTTTTCAAAGATTTATAAACTCTTTGTCTATAGTTATTTACAGGCATATGAGTTATAATAAATAATGAAATAATCTTTAAGGCATTTTCATAGTTTTCATAAAAATAATGCATCTATTTAAATAGTGAAAATTTTCTAACTCATCTTTTTATTTTTCTTCAACAGCACATTAATTTTTTTTTTAACATTCTCATATGTATGGCGCGTTACACCCACCGTTGGGTATTTATGAATCCCATGTTAAACATTTCCTCAACGAGTTACTTTTCATGCATTTTAATGCTTATTGTTCTTTTGTTGTCAAAGAATTGCTTCATAAGAGATGTTGAATGAAAGAATGTATGAGAGGAAATAGAGAAGAAATAGAGGCAGAATATAGGACGGGCCTGCGAAAGATTTTCCTTCGTTAAAAAAAATAAAGTAATTTTTTGTGAGAGAAAGTTAGTTGCATGAACGGGAGCTTATATGACTACTTATATGAATTAAATGAGATGCTCCCCACCAGGAGCTGGGTGAAGCCGGGCCGGGTCAGACAGACAAGCAGACAGACAGATAGATAGATCCCCGCCAGGGCCTGGACGAAGCCGGGCCGGGTCAGCTAGTACTAAATAAATCTGGGAGAATATTTGTTTTATAATATAAAAGGTTATACCAGGCATTTTAATTTCCATACCTTCACTCGGGCACGTTTCCTTAGTGATTCAATAAGTATATACAGGAAGATAGAGATGGGGTGGGTCTAAAGACAGTAGTTGTCGTCTCTGGAGCGGTCACGGCTGGCAAATATTAGTTTCATTTTCATGCCAGGGCATGCAGGTGCACAAGGAAATGAGCAGGATGACAGGCTTGCAGGATGGACGAGCCATGAACCAGGCTGATATACTGAATGCTATACGAGAAGTCGTTTGTGAGGACCAATGATGACTGTGAATCTACAACCATGTTCAGACTGCGAGACAGCTAGTTAAAAGTAGTGTGGCTAATCAAGAACACTATGCAGGAAGCCAAAGAAGATTAATAAACCACATGCTGAGGGATTTACTAAGGAGGGGATGCAAGCACTTAAGGACTGAAGGGTTCGATGTGCAATGAAGATGATCTGTCAACTAACTAAACTAAACTAACTGACTGACTAACTAACTAACTGACTAACTAACTAACATGTCTCTCCACATATTTCGATCTTGGTGTTCTGGATTAACTCTTCAAAAGTTAGTATAGTTGTATATCCTTTACAGAATGTCACAGTCAACCCCAGCATTTGTTGGCAGTTTGTGATTTCTTGGTATGTTTACGTTCAGTAGTTTGCCATTGCTTTCTGAATGAACGGCACTCACACCACGGTATGAAAATCAGTGCAAGGCTTCCAAATCACCAGCATCTGTGTTTCGAACGCGGTATGTGACATTCCAAATTGCATCTGTAAGCCGTTCACCACAACACTGGCTGTTAAAATCCTGTGCATTGATTCTTGGATTTGTAGTACGAAGTGTCTATTCGCAACCAAGTTGCGAATAAACGAAATCTCTATTCGCAACCAAAGGCTAGTCACGTGACATACGTGACGTCATCAGGACATATGTTTGACTACGTTATACATTTGTGTTAAGCTTTCATTGTGGCCCCAGTAGCATAGCGGTGAGTATTTCCGCTAGTAACCGTGGTTCGATTCCCCTTCGGCGATTTTTTTTGTTTTGTTTCATTTTTCAGAAATTAATTAAGTGAAAGCGATAAGATAACTATGTACAAAGACAGTTATTCGACATTTTGACAAAATTATCTAACTTACTGGTAACTGATAGTGTCAAGGTGTTAGATACCACTAGGACAGACTAGGGACAGAAGAGGGGCAAGGACTGAGAGGACAGAGAGAGAGAGGACCTCTATAAAGGTATAGAGAGAGTAGAGACAGCACCCAAGCTAGGACTTAAGAACAGTTATAAGACCAGACTCGGGTGGGGACACTAACGTGTCATATTTAGGACAACAGAGGGACCAACCCCGAGAATAGGGGATGGGTACTTTAGGTCACGGAGAATACCGTGACGACGTAAACAGTAATAGAACTTTAGGGTTAATCAGTACTAAGACGACATTACTACGTGACAAATATAACAGCACGCAGAGTTGCTGACCGCATGAGGGATTTTGACCACGTAGGCAAGCGACGGACTGAGTTGAGTCAGACAGCGACGAGACGGCTTCCCGACAGGAAAGTGTTTTTCTGAAGCCATTATCTAATGTTGTGAACGCATGTGATATTAGAGAGAGAGAGTGATCATGTTTGATGATATAAATACTGTGTGACGAGTGGTGACCATTGTATTGATTTGACAGGTAGATAACGCCTTGTCGCAAATGTATGATTGTCAGGCTTGCCTGAAATAAAATCCGTGTATACAATCTGTACAAGCGAAGTTATATTTGAGGTATAGATGAAGTCGCGAGAGTGCCTGTGTGGGTAACGCAAGACTGTGACAGATAGTAATTATTTATCCGGTAAACCGGTAGGAAACTGGAGGAAAGGCACTAGTCAAAGGCGCTGGAGCTTCAACTAACCTTCTCCACGACGTCGGGGGTCTGAGTGGTCTCGAGGTATGGTGTCCGCCTCGAGTGCTGGAGGTCCCGGGTTCAACCACCGGTGAGGACCGGGATTTTTTAAAGGAGACTTCTAGCAATAAAAATTCCCCTGGTCTCTGGGTAGTGAGATTGGACATCCGTGTGTATTGTTGCGCACGTAAAAAATCCTTTGGCAGTTGGAAATCGAAAAAGAGTAGCCTAACGGCGCTGCCCGGGCAAAATTTCTAGTTAAAAATCTACCCAAAGTATTTCAGGATCCTCACCGGTGCTATGGAGTTCGTGCACTGAGCTGGGTTTCTCCGGACACAGGCTTGAGTTTGGAGAAGAATGGAGCACTTATGGGTTACACCCGTGTGCCATGATGTTGATCCATCGACTAAACTAAACTAAACTCTCCACGACACCTAACAGCTTAAGTAGAAGGCAACAACAACACCAACTTCTGGAATAAATGCCGTGGTTGATTTTGATGTCCTGTAAAAGACACCCAACTAACTGTACCTTCTGAAACAAATATGAATAGTCGCTGGGTCTGTAGTGAAGTGGTTATGAATGCATTTCGTAATCCTGCATACCGCGTTCGAAACCTAGCTGCGGTGATTTGGAAGCAGCCCGCCTTGCGTTGGTTTTCATACAGAGGTATGAGTGCCAGTAGGTCAGAAAGAAATGGCAAACTACTGAACGTAAACATGCCTTGAAATTAAAATTTAAAAAAAACACACAATCTGTTGATTTGCCAAACCAAGTCATACATCACAGTGTCAGGATTAATTCATGGAAATATCAAATATATCATGAGAGGTTTATTGGATATCTGAATTTGTTGTTGTTTGTTCGCTCGCTTTGAACGCAAGCGTAGCCAATATACGTGCTACTACTAATAGCTGCCACTACTGGAGAGTGCACTGGACTGATATTTGCATGTGGATTATTTTTCCTATTACCATTGTCCCTCACCATCAGGTAAACCCACTCAGACTTCAGGCAGGGGCAGACTTGGGCATTCCCCCCACATGGCTGTTTAATTGTATACGCTTCTACATTGATTTGTTAGATGTGTACTCACTCCATATTGTTTAAGGATTTCCCACAGCTTGTTTGTATCTACTCTTGGTTGCGAATAGAGACTTCGTTTATTCGTAACTTGGTTGTGAATAAACTCTCCCGACTATTAATGTTTCAAGCTTTTTAAGCTTAGATAGTAGATATAGTTCTATTATTCTCGAAGAGGTGAATTCTGCTGAGAACTGTTTATTAGTCATTCCCTCGTTTATTAAAAAAAAAAAAAACATGATGTGCATTCCCCGCACATGGCTGCTGAACCCTTTACAAGGCAGAACGTCCATTTCCGTCTGATGCCTTTAACGAGCAAATCGGCCGATTGCGTCCAATACTTCTTCTTCTTCTTCTTCTGCGATCATCCGGAGTTTTTTTTCCGGATGTGATTGCGTTGTGCCTGTTTACAGCAGAGCTGCGTTCTTGCGCCGTTAGGCCGACACATCCGACTTCTGCGGGCATTTGTTGACCGGGTTAACCTTCCCGGGGGTTTCTTAGGACGTTTGACTCTCACTGTTGTGGTGTTATCCCCCATCCCAGCTGGCCCATATAGAACAGCCAAAGATCCTGGTCAGCCCTCAAGGGAAGGCAGGGGCAGACCATGGGCATTCCCCGCCATCCAAGGAGGCTTCCATACTTGCAGAGCCGATACATAGCGCTCTGGTACTGGGCTCACCCAAGGAATCGTCACGTCCTGCACATGGCTGCTTAGCCTCACTTCCGTATATTGGGCCTTCCGTTCACCATAGGCTGTTCTTCCGGAAACCAGAAGTATGCAGTCTGCAGATGACATCCACACAGTGAGCTTTCGATTCGGACTTTCCATGTAATGGATTTGCTATCCAAGCAATATTCCATTTCGTGCCACTAGGACACTTTTCCACCTTTTATGAAGCCCACACAGTGGGCTTTTGATTCAGACTTTCCACATAATGGATTTGCTATCCAAGCAATATTCCATTTCATGCCTCTGGGTCTTCATGCACCTTTAAATGTCAACCTGTGTGTAGTTAAAGTAAGCTGCGGTCAACTTGAGCTTGTTGATATCTCCATAGAGCTTGTCCTCAAATGAAGCAGGTGTGGGCCAAAATATCTTTCTCTGTTCTGCATATGTTGGGCAATCCTGCAGCAAATGTTTTGCTGTCATTTTTCCAGTTCTACAATTACATTCATCGGTATCTCCTATCTTTAGTTTATTGAACAAGTGGTATTTCAGCCTGTTATGTCCTGTGCGGAGTCTGAAGATTGCTACTTGTTCTCTTCGGTCGAGTTTGTAATATGCATCATCCTTCTGATGGCCTGGATGCTCTGATTCCCATTTGGTTCTATAAGTGCTTTTTATCAACCTCTTTGCCTCATTATAGGTTATGTCTATGTCAGGCTGTGGTAGTCGTCCGCCCTCTTTTGCCAGTCTGTCAGCCTCTTTGTTTCCAGGTATACTGCAATGTGATGGGATCCACTGTATTACAACTTTTTTGGATTTCTGGCATAGACCATGGAGTGTTGCTCTTAGGTCAGCTAGTTCTGTGCTGTTATTGCTCTTCAGTATTGAGACAGCTGACTTTGCATCTGTGAAGATAGCTATTTGCTTCTCTTTATTTTCCTCCATCAGGAGCATTTCTGCTGCAGTTTTCAGAGCCTCTACCTCTGCTTTGAAGTTACTTGAAAATTTTCCAGTTGCCATTGAATGTGTTTTTTTCACTCCATTTTTTAAATTTAGGAGAATTCCTCCTCCTCCATTCTCTATTGAATTTTTGGCTGATCCATCTGTATATGCATGGGTCCAATTCCTGCTTGGGTAATGTTCTTTTATGTAGTTTAGGGTTATTTCTCTTCTTTCGGTTTCATGCTGAGTGTTCTTTTTCTAAATACCAGGAATGTTTTCTATCATCTCAGGCAGTTGCTGCTGTCTCCAAGCTGGGAACTTGTGTGCATTGTAAATGGGCTTGACTGTTGATATGTTAAGTATAGGATCTGCCCTAATCCTTCGTTTTGCAGTTTCTACAAAGTTGCTACGCTTCAGTCTTCCCTTTCCAAAACCATTAAATCTGTTGTACATAGGGTGGTCTGTCAATCTTCTAAATTTTTCTGCTTGTTGCTGGGCTCTGCTATCTCTTCTATCCTGCATTGGTTGTAAACAAGTGATCTTTTCTAGTTCATTAATAGGTGTTGTCTTCAGGCTTCCAGTTATGATTCGCATTCCTTGGTTTTGGACTCTACTTATTTTGTTAAAGTTTGACTTAGCTGCTGTTGCCCAAGCTGCAATGCCATATTCCAGTACTGGCCTCACCCATCCAGTATATAACTTCTTGAGAACTTTCTCATCTGCTCCCCATGTTGTACCAGCAAGCTTTTTCATGATTGCCATTCTCTGCCTTGCTCTTGTTCGATTTTTCTCAACCTGTGTCTTCCATGTCAGGCGACGATCAAAGGTGACTCCTAGATAGTTTGGATTTTCTTCATGGCGCAATATTTTTCCATTCAATACCAGCTTAGGTTGCTGAGTTTTATTTGAGAGGGAGAACACTGTGCATGTTGTTTTCTCCTCACTTATCTTCACTAGCCATGATTTTGACCAGTCCTCTAACACTAATAAGGCTTGCTGTATTCTGCTGTTAGCTGTACTAATATATTCTTCAGATGTCCATATGGCTAGGTCATCTGCAAAGGAGGATGTGTGTACTCTGGCTGGAAAATTTTCTGTGATGTCATTTATATATGCTAGGAATAATGTTGGTGAAAGAACTCCTCCTTGGGGGACACCTTGCTCCAACAGCATCATTTTGCTTGTTTGTCCTTGTACTTTTGTCCTGGCAGTTCTGTTCTCAAGGTAGTGGCTGATCCATTTATACATTTTTCCACAAACATGCATGTTTTGCAGTTTTACTTTCAGTCCTTCCTTCCATACTTTATCAAATGCTTTTTCTAAATCTATCCAGACTGCTAGTGTGTGCTTTTTCTCTTGGAAGGCATCCTCTATTTCCTGAGCTATATAGGTTATTTGATCTTCAGTGGATCTGTACTTTCTTAATCCTGCTTGGTGTGGTGTTAAGAGTTTGTTTTCTTCCAGATGCCATGTTAGCCTGCCATTGATAATGCGTTCCATTAATTTTCCTACACAGCTAAGTAGACTGATATGTCGATAGCCATTTGGTTCTTCCAGGTCTTTTCCTTTCTTTGGGACTGGTATTAGTATAGCTTCCTTCCATGCCTGTGGGACTATTCCTCTCTTCCAGCTGTTATTTAGGACTGCTAGTAGTTTCTTCTTTGCCTTGGTGCCTAGTCCTATTAGCATTTCATTTGTGATTCCATCCTTTCCTGGTGATTTCTTCTTTTTTAGGGTATTCATTGCCTGTTCCATTTCTTCCATTGTTAGATTTGCCATCATATATTCTGCTGCTGTCTCTGTATTTCTATGATGTATCTGTTTGTCTTTGATTGCTTTCTTCTGTTCGGTTGTAATATCAATGTGGTTTGCATTTGCATAGTGTTCCATTAGTGCATTTGCAGCCTTTTTTCCTGTAAGCAAGGCATTTCCTTGTTTAATTGTTATTTGTTTGTTTCTAGGTCCTTCATTGTTCATGGCTTTCACTAGTTTCCATAGTTTGTTTCCATCCCTGTCAAAATTCAGGTTTTCTGTTTTTTCCCTCCAACAATCTCTTGTTGTTTGATTTACTGTTCTTTTATATTTTGCTGAGATGGCTTTGAGAGATGTTCACTTCAATTGTTTGTTCTCTCTCTGCTGTCTTCCTGGCATCTTCAACTTTGTCCTCCAAACTTTGTAGTTCTTCAGTCCAGTATGGTTTGTAATTTTTCCTCACTCCTCTAGGAATGGACTCAGTGGCTGTCTGTATTATCGCTCTATTTAGACTTTCCACCATTTGCTTTATGTTGCCATATCGTGTATTTATGTTTTCACAATATTTGTCTGTTAGTATGGCAAATCTGTCCCAATCTGCTCGTTTGTAATTCCAGCGGGGCAAGGGCTTTTGCTCCTGTGGAACATACTCCATATTCATTCCAAGCTTGATTGGTCTGTGGTCACTACCTGCTAATTGGTCCAGCACATGGCGATCGATTTTGTGGAGGATGTCTCCAGTGCAGAAAGCTAAGTCTGGAGTAGAAGTGGTAAGCCATCTTCTGGAGTAGAAGTTCGGTGTGTCATCCGCTTTGTTGAGTAGATGGAGATTTGAGTCTATTTCCCAGTCCTCCAATTCATCTCCTCTTTTGTCAGTATCTGGGTATCCCCATCTTTCTGAACGGCTATTAAAGTCTCCGACAATAATGCAGTTTGTGTCAGTTATTTTCATGTTTGAGAGTGTAAGGTCCTTATCTGCTGGGCTATATAGATTGTAGATTCTTATTTTCACGTCCTTTATCATTATATCAACACCTATAATTTCCGTTTGGTTGTCAGAGATCACAGATACTTCGCTGCAAGGTATTGTATTTCGTGTAAGTATTAGAACTCCTCCTTTGTGTCCTTCGCGGTCGAAACGTGTGGCCTGATATCCTCTGACTGAGAATTTGCGATTGGCATTGAGGTGTGTCTCTTGAATGCATGCCACATCTATTTTATCTTTATGAAGACGCTGTGTTAGGGACTCTTTCTTCTTGTAAACTCCTTCGGCATTCCACTGTAGTATGTTGAGTGTCCGGGGTATTTGGTCAATAGCTCTTAACCTACTCCTCTGTGCCTTGACTCCACAGCACAGGGGAAGGTGACCACCAGTAGTCATGGATGGACCCCCTCGAGGCAGGGGGCCCGGCACTATCGCCGCCTGATGGGACTTCACGGGATTAGCACCATAACAATTAATTTTGATTTGTGACATCATGAATTAAGTTACGTTGCACTGCTTTGTCAAGCCTGTGGCTCAGTACATCCGATTTCGACAAGCATTTATTTGGGATGCTTTCCCTAGCCTTTGACTGTCCCCAGTCTACCTACAAGGCAGCAGGTTTTACGTTGCACTGCTTTGTCAAGCCTGTGGCTCAGTACATCCGATTTCGACAAGCATTTGTTCGGGGTGCTTTCTCTAGCCTTTGACTGTCCCCAGTCTACCTACAAGGCAGCAGGTTTGTGTGTCTCTTTGTCTGGTCCCTCTCCCTTGACCTGTCCGACATGGGTGGCCCTACCAGTAGCTGTGCTACCGTCGGCATAGCTCTTGGGGTCATTGGGACGCTCAAGCCCCTCTACCTCGTCACGGTGGACACACAGCAGAGGGGGCATCCAATACTATTATGCATTGTAAAAACGCGATTTCTCGGCTTTACAATACTTCCGACGGCTACTTTCACTTTCGCCAATAGCTTGACAACGTGGCCGCCATTTGTAAACGCCTACTATGATATTGAACGGACTTTTACTGACTTTTTTTTGATAGTTTTCGGGGTTTTTACGCTTAGTTTTTCAAAATGGATTTTGGCGATTCTTCAAGTGATAGCCGAGATTTCGCTAGGTTCAATTTAAGTGACATTAAAGGGCACGAAGTTGACTATTAATCGGAGCTAGATATCAGTGCAAAGCGTTACTTTGCATTAGCAGTCTGAGTCGGACTTTAAAGAACGTGATTTTGATTCTGAAAATGTGTTTGTAAATTGCCGCATAGATGACGGAAAATCACAAACGACATGCTGTATTTCGTAAATATTTGTGTTCATATATGGATTACCGACAACAATCACGTGAATATTCAGAATAACATATTCGGCATGCTTTTCCCTTCATTGTGTTGTTTATTTAACTAAAATCGGTTGACTAACACCTTATTTGTGATGTTTTTACTAAAGCGACCCGAAATTTTACCGAACCTGAAAAAATCTTGCCCGTTCTGGGCTACAAAACGGACAAGCGTCTGCCCTGTAAAGGGTTAATTGTATAATAAGCTTCTACATTGGTTTGTTAGATGTGTACTCACTCCATAGTGTTTATGGATTTCCCACAGCTTGTTTGTATCTACTCTTGGTTCCTAATAGAGACTTCGTTTATTCACAACTTGGTTGCGAAAACTCTCCCTTTGTAGTATTTTATCAGTATTATCACACCGTCAACCCTAGACCCACTCTGACCTCAGACTCACTCAATTTCAGAGTTGCCCAACACATAATACCCTTATAATATAGGTCTTTAAAGTCCTATAATATAATATGTAGGAGTCTCCGTGGCGCAGTGGTCAACAAGGCGTCTGACTCGGGCTCCGAAGATTGTGGGTTCGATTCGCATTCTGGGCCACGTCCTTCGGTTCACGAGTGTATTTTTTCTGAGACCCCTGAGGGTCGTCACTGGAGCTACGGAGTTCATGCTTTGTGCGACGCTTTCCGCTCTGTGGAAAGAGACTGAGCCATACATCAATACCCGGTGCAATGAAGTCGAATTCTTTTTAGAGTGACAACGCAAATTTGATCATTTATAAACACAAATATGTCAACAAAGCTAAGCAATACTGGCTAACACGTCATAACGATACCTTATTATTATAATATTACATTGCTCACCTTAAGTTTCGACAGTAACTCGCCTGCTTTGTCCAAATTGGGCGGTTTACTATCCCAAACCCTTTTTAGATTCTGATAAATCCCAACAATTTCCTTCAAGTTGGCTGCCATTTTGTTTGTGCACGATGTAATGTCCAATAGTCTCTCTCCGATATGATCTATAAACCGAATGTTAACTTCCACGAAGTATCAGGAAAACACTTTCGGTGTCTTTTTCCTACTGGTAGACGCACCGGATGCCTAATGACTAATGTTGGCCCTCCGAGGGTGGGATGGCTTCTGGGCAGACACAGCAATTTCGATATGGGATAAGTGCTATAAATGAACGTCTTGAAGGTGGAAACGCATGACAAGAAAAACGCCCGAGGATCATTACCCTGAAGGGTCCGCCCCCTGGGAGTGTAAGGAAGTTCAAGGGGGCCGAAACATTGGGAGGGGGAGAACAATTTCTGATGATCGGAAACCTCATGACGTGGTTACACCGTGGCGGAGTTTTTATCACCGTTTCTGCGTGATGGTGACAGGAAACGAAGACATGTAGCAGGGTGATCATCACGGCGATCCAAAATCGAAAACAGTCTCAGTCAATTGCATTTCTCCCGCCTCATGTGTCCTCATGCCCAAGACGTCTGCAATGCCCTATAGTCATTTTCGTGCTGATCGACCACTGCCCTTTCTTCCAGTAACCATACTGCTAAGTAAGAAACAATAAGTGATAAGTATCCTAACGACTACAAGTGAAAGACAGGACAAATACAATAGTATATAAAAACAATACATACAAATACAATACAACAGGAAAGAAATAGTCGTTACCAAGAAAATAAGTAATCCATCATATGCATCGGGCTCCGAAGGTTGTGAGTTCGATTCCGGGTTACGTCTTTCGGTTCACGGGTGCATTTTTCACGGAGACTCCTGGGGGTCGTCGCTTGAGCTACGGAGTTCGTGCTTTCTGGACGCTTTCGGCAGTTCGCTGCGGAAAGAGACTGAACCATATGGGATAAAACCCGGTGCAATGAAGTCGACCCTGTCGACTTTTAAGCGACTTTAAATCAGAATAGTTGCCATCTTCACAACGATGGTCGGCTGCAGAATGAATATCTTGGTTCCATAATCAACAAAACTGGGGACAACAGAATTCAGACAGAGCCTGGTCTTAGTAATGGGGGAGGTTACAAAAGTGCATAATAACCCATGATAAAACCAGTAGCTTAGCCAGATTCTAACGTTAGTGTGAGGTGAGCATATAAAACGGGGCCATGAAACTTATAAAAGTATAAAATAATAAAACGGTGTTCCGGGTGATTTTTTTTATAGCCTGATACATACTCCCAATTCCAATTTTTGAGAAGAATGGCCCCGTTCAACCGTCGATCTATCGATTTCGTTATAGTCGGGGCCCTTAGCCTATGCTGTATCTCGTACTTCTTCTTTCGTAGATAGAGACACGTATAACTGCTTCCTGTATTCTGATTTGTTGTCATTGTGTTTGTTTCATCCTTGTGGTTTTACTTGTCTAAACAGAGTCGAATACTTGTAAGGCTTGGCGTAATTGTGTTCCCGCCCCGTCTTATGGGTTGTTTCCATCAGGGAGTTTTACCAGTCGTCATCCTTCCTCCAGACATCTCGTCTTGGTCGTGGTCTGTTTTCGCATCTTCTGGGTCTTCTTTGGTACCTTGTGTCGTGGACGGTTTGATATCTAATCTTGTTCTTGCTGAAAAGTAATCTTTTCCCCTGGAAACCGCCTATTCTTGGTCGTTGTCTGTTTGGATTTCTACGTCTTCTATTTCCTCGTTTTGTTCTTTCTCTTCTGTCTGTTACTTGGTATCTTTTGTTTCTGACGTCTCGTTTTTAGACTTGAGCTGTTCTATCTTTTCTCTTTCTTCTTGTATTTTTGTCAGAGTTTCTTCTGTCTCAGCCTTTATTGCAGCCATTCAAGCGACATCCTGTTCAATCTTCTGCTCTACTTGCTTCAGTTCGTCCAGGATGCGCTGAACGGCTGTTATTTGCTTATATTGTGTTTTGTCTCCCTGTTCCTCGATGCGGGTGAACTTGGATCCTAGGTCCTTCAGTTGGCCTTCCAATTGTGCCTTATCGCTCTTTGGATTTGATGGCGATCTTCATAGCTTCCTTGCTATCTTGGTGGCAGGGGCAGCCAAGGTGATTGCTGAGGCGGTTGGCGCACTTTCCTGAGCAGTATCTACAGACCTCCACCTCAACTTTGCACGTGACTCGAGTATGCCAAAACTTCTGGCACCTATAGCACTATAGCTCTGGAGCTTGTTCTCTTCTGTCCCATCTTATACTTATAGTGTGAGGGATCATCAGGTCCTCCGATGTGATGATGACGACTCTGGACGGGGTGTTGTTCTTCCCGATGATCCTCTATGCACTGGTAATGTTGAGTGTCGAGTTCTCTCTCGGCAGCATCGCCCTGATCTGATCGTTTGTGAGATGGGTCTCAACTAGTTTGATGACCCGTCGTTTGATCGTGCGGTGTCGAGTGGCTTCCGCTGATATGTCGTGGGGAAGCTTGAAGCCGGCTTTCTCTTGTTTTGATGTATTCTACATTAGTGTGGTGGTTTTGATTGAGTTCTTGTTGATGGAGATCACTACTCCATGGGGTATCTTGCGCAGCTGGGTGATACCGTGTCTTCCTAACTCGTTCTCCAACAGGCTCAGTATCTTGTCTGTTGGTATCGCCGTCAGTTTATCCTCCCCAACGCTGGTTTGTTTCAGCATTTTGCCGACGAAGTCCTCGGTTGTGGTTTCCTCCTGTGTGGAGGTCATTGGTGAGCTGCTAGGCTGCTTGACGTTGGTGTGGTTGTGGACTTTTCCGCTACTACTGGCTTCAGTTGTAGTCGCAGTAGTCTCTGGCGTGACGGGAAGAGCTTCAGTTGGTGTAGGAGTGGGACTGCGGTGTGTCGCCACAGATTCAGCAGTCTTCCTAGCCTTTGCCTTCTTCTTTCCGACTGCATACATTACGTGTGTCTGTTTTTTTTTTTCTTTTCTTTTCCGCAGCATTTTTAGTGTGAGCGACTCTCTGCACCGTCAGATTACGATCTGTTTCTCGATAGCGCATCGAGTCGCTGTGTGCCGATACATATAGCACAAGAAGACTTTTATAGTACAAGTAAATTAGATGCCACTTTTTTAAAATAGGGCACAAAGGAGGCGGTCTTTCCCCTGAACGCCGTTGTGATTGCCTCCACCTCCATTCTCAGGCTAGATGTGATATCATATACCAGGCATTTAATTTAACAATGTGTAATAATTTAAAATCTTTTTCTGTTGTTCGCTTCAAATTTATTGTCTATATTTGCAATCTTGCCTCTTGTATAAACTTCGCTGTTTTAAGGTCACTCAGTGGTCCATAGAGTTTATCCTCCACTGTTGTTTCTCTAGGCCAGAAGGTCTGCCTAGACATGTACGTTTTCGGGGTATTCTTGGAGTGTGCTCTGTTATCTGCTGCGTCAATCCACATGTGCACATGGCTGATTCGCCAATCTTGAATTTTGAATGCACGTGGTTGCGTAATCGATTGCACCATATTCTGGACCGCAGAATAAGTATTTGCCTTAGTCTGTCCATGAAATTGTCTTGTGCAGGAGTTGGTAGTTTTCTTATTTGTTTGTTTGTTTATGTGACAGCAGTCAAGCTGAAAAACACCTGATGGCTGCAGAAATGTGCTTTCTGAGGAAAATGCAAAAAATACCATGGACAGAACAGAAAAACCCATGACCAAGAACTACAGGAGACAAATGAAAATCTTAAATTGATTAGAAAAATTAGACGTAGGCAGTCAAAATTTGTTGGACATGTTATGAGAAGAAATGGATTGGAGAACTTGGTTACAACTGGCAAGATCGAAGGGAATAGACCAAAGGGAAGACCGAGAAGTAAATACCTGGATGGCTTGGCCACATAGCATGGTCGAGACAGGAACACTGAGTTGATCTACGACTCTGGTGATCGAGTGAAATGGCGAGTCATGACCGTCAACGCTTTCCAGCATGGCACATGATTGATTGATTATGTGACAGGTACATCAGGATGTTCTTCTATTGCTCCTTCAATAGCTAGTAATAAAATTATACAGAACGAACCTGCAGAATAACTCAATCAAATGCAATATTCTGCTGGATGAAGGCTCAAGCTGATGTAGGCTAAGCCATATTCCAGAGTGGCCGCAGACAAGGAACAGACTCTGCATGAAGTCATTGATACAGTTATGGGCAACGGGCTGATAAGTAGAAAATCATGGATGGCTCAGGCAGAGGGGACAGCCAGAGAAGTATGTACGCTTGAGAACATTGGGACATAAGAGAAGTGGGTCAAAATGTCAGAGAAAAAGTCAGACCCGTGCAAGGTCATAATCACACTGGACCCAGTAGTTCAGGGACTGGACAGCAGGCTGCACTAAATGTAAGGTGCAACAATTTATTCATGGAAGTCCAGGATTCAAGCCCCAGTAAGGGCCGTAATTTTTCCATGTGGACTTCTAGTAATAAAATTTCCCGTGGTCTCTGGATAATGAGATCGGACGCCTGTGTGCACACGTAAAAAATCCCTTGGTAGGTGGAAATCGAAAAAGAGTAGCCTGACGGCGATGCCCGGGCAAAATTTCTAGTAAAAAATCCACCCAAAGTATTTCAGGATCCTCGCCGGTGCTACGGAGTTCGTGCACTGAGCTGAGATTCTCCAGACTCAGGCTTGAGTTAGGAGTAGATCGGAGCACTTATGGGTTACACCCGTGATGTTGATCCGTCGACTAAACTAAACTAAATTTATTCATGACAATTCACGCTCAATGTAATCATTTACATGGATGGCTCTGTTGGAGGCAAAAGAAGTCACTGGGAGTTCATAGCAAAAGTTAATAAATGTCATTTGGCTAACTGAGAAGACTTCAGATATTGAATGCTTGAACCCCTCTGCCGTGCGTCCACCTTGACGAGGTAGAGGGGCTTGAGCGTTCCAATGACCCCAAGAGCTATGCCGACGGTAGCACAGCTACTGGTAGGGTCACCCATGTCGGACAGGTCAAGGGAGAGGGACCAGACGAAGTGACGCACAAACCTGCTGCCTTGTAGGTAGACTGGGGACAGTCAAAGGCTAGGGAAAGCATCCCGAACAAATGCTTGTCGAAATCGGATGTACTGAGCCACAGGCTTGACAAAGAAGTGCAACGTAACTTTATCATTTCATGATGCCACAGATGAAAGTTAATCGATATGGTGCTAATCCCGTGAAGTCCCATCAGGCGGTGATAGTGCCGGGCCCCCTGCCTCGAGGGGGTCCACCCATGACTACTGGTGGTCACTTTCCCCTGTGCTGTGGAGTCAAGGCACAGAGGAGTAGGTTAAGAGCTATTGACCAAACACCCCGGACACTCAACATACTACAATGGAATGCAGAAGGAGTTTATAACAAGAAAGCCTCCCTAACACAGCGTCTTCATAAAGATAGAATAGATGTGGCATGCATTCAAGAGACACACCTCAACGCCAATCGCACATTTTCAGTCGAGGGATATCAGGCCACACGTTTCGACCGCGAAGGACATAAAGGAGGAGTTGTAATACTTACACGAAATACAATACCTTGCAGCGAAGTATCTGTGATCTCTGACAACCAAACGGAAATTATAGGTGTTGATATAATGATAAAGGACGTGAAAATAAGAATTTACAATCTATATAGCCCGGCAGATAAGGATCTTACACTCTCAAACATGGAAATAACTGACACAAATTGCATTGTTGTCGGAGACTTTAATAGCCGTTCAGAAAGATGGGGATACCCAGATACTGACAAAAGAGGAGATGAAGTGGAGGACTGGGAAATAGACTCAAATCTCCATCTACTTAACAAAGCGGATGACACACCGAGCTTCTACTCCAGAAGATGGATTACCACTTCTACTCCAGACTTAGCTTTCTGCACAGGAGACATCCTCCACAAAATCGATCGCCATGTGCTGGACCAATTAGCAGGTAGTGACCACAGACCAATCAAGCTTGTAATAAATATGGAGTATTTTCCACAGGAGCAAAAGCCTTTGCCCCGTTGGAATTACAAACGAGCAGATTGGGAAAGATTTGCCACACTAACAGACAAATATTGTGAAAACGTAAATACACGATATGGCAACATGAAGCAAATGGTGGAAAGTCTAAACAGAGCAATAATACAGGCAGCCACTGAGTCTATTCCAAGAGGAGCAAGGAAAAATTACAAACCATACTGGACTGAAGAACTACAATTTTTGGAGGACAAAGTTGAAGATGCTAGGAAGACCGCAGAGAGAGAACAAACAACTGAAGCGAACATCTCTCTCAAAGCCATCTCAGCAAAATATAAAAGAACAGTAAATCAAACAACAAGAGATTGTTGGAGGAAAAAAACAGAAAACCTGAATTTTGACAGGGATGGAAACAAACTATGGAAACTAGTGAAAGCCATAAACAATGAAGGACCTAGAAACAAACAAATAACAATTAAACAAGGAAATTCCTTGCTTACAGGAAAAAAGGCTGCAAATGCACTAATGGAACACTATGCCAGTGCAAACCACATTGATATTACAGCCGAACAGAAGAAAGCAATCAAAGATAAACAGATGCATCATACATATACAGAGACAGCAGCAGAATATATGATGGCAAATCTAACAATGGAAGAAATGGAACAGGCAATGAATACCCTAAAAAAGAAGACATCACCAGGAAAGGATGGAATCACAAATGAAATGCTAATAGGACTAGGCACTAAGGCAAAAAAGAAACTACTAGCAGTCCTAAATTACAGCTGGAAGAGGGGAATAGTCCCACAGGCATGGAAGGAAGCTATACTAATACCAGTCCCAAAGAAAGGAAAAGACCTGGAAGAACCAAATGGCTATCGACCTATCAGTCTTCTTAGCTGTGTAGGAAAATTAATGGAACGCATTATCAATGGCAGGCTAACATGGCATCTGGAAGAAAACCAACTCTTAACACCTCACCAAGCAGGATTCAGAAAGTACAGATCTACTGAAGATCAAATAACCTATATAGCTCAGGAAATAGAGGATGCCTTCCAAGAGAAAAAGCACACACTAGCAGTCTGGATAGATTTAGAAAAAGCATTTGATAAAGTATGGAAGGAAGGACTGAAAGTAAAACTGCAAAAAATGCATGTTTGCGGGAAAATGTACAAATGGATCAGCCACTACCTTGAGAACAGAACTGCCAGGACAAAAGTACAAGGACAAACCAGCAAAATGATACTGTTGGAGCAAGGTGTCCCCCAAGGAGGAGTTCTTTCACCAACATTATTCCTAGCATATATAAACGACATCACGGAAAATTTTCCAGCCAGAGTACACACATCATCCTTTGCAGATGACCTAGCCATATGGACATCTGAAGAATATATTAGTACAGCTAACAGCAGAATACAGCAAGCCCTATTAGCGCTAGAGGACTGGTCAAAATCATGGCTAGTGAAGATAAGTGAGGAGAAAACAACATGCACAGTGTTCTCCCTCTCAACTAAAACTCAGCAACCTAAGCTGGTATTGAATGGAAAAATATTGCGCCATGAAGAAAATCCATACTATCTAGGAGTCACCTTTGATCGTCGCCTGACATGGAAGACACAGGTTGAGAAAAATCGAACAAGAGCAAGGCAAAGAATGGCAATCATGAAAAAGCTTGCTGGTACAACATGGGGAGCAGATGAGAAAGTTCTCAAGAAGTTATATACTGGGCGGGTGAGGCCAGTACTGGAATATGGCATTGCAGCTTGGGCAACAGCAGCTAAGTCAAACTTTAACAAAATAAGTAGAGTCCAAAATCAAGGAATGCGAATCATAACTGGAAGCCTGAAGACAACGCCTATTAATGAATTAGAAAAGATCACTTGTTTACAACCAATGCAGGATAGAAGAGATAGCAGAGCCCAGCAACAAGCAGAAAAATTTAGAAGATTGACAGACCACCCTATGTACAACAGATTTAATGGTTTTGGAAAGGGAAGACTGAAGCGTAGCAACTTTGTAGAAACTGCAAAACGAAGGATTAGGTCAGATCCTATTCTTAACATATCAACAGTCAAGCCCATACACAATGCACACAAGTTCCCAGCTTGGAGACAGCAGCAACTGCCTGAGATGATAGAAAACATTCCTGGTATTGAGAAAAAGAACACTCAGCATGAAACCGAAAGAAGAGAAATAACCCTAAACTACATAAAAGAACATTACCCAAGCAGGAATTGGACCCATGCATATACAGATGGATCAGCCAAAAATTCAATAGAGAATGGAGGAGGAGGAATTCTTCTAAATTTAAAAAATGGAGCGAAAAAAACACATTCAATGGCAACTGGAAAATTTTCAAGTAACTTCAAAGCGGAGGTAGAGGCTCTGAAAACTGCAGCAGAAATGCTCCTGTTGGAGGAAAATAAAGAGAAGCAAATAGCTATCTTCACAGATGCAAAGTCAGCTGTCTCAATACTGAAGAGCAATAACAGCACAGAACTAACTGACCTAAGAGCAGCACTCCATGGTCTATGCCAGAAATCCAAAAAAGTTGTAATACAGTGGATCCCATCGCATTGCAGTATACCTGGAAACGAAGAGGCTGACAGACTGGCAAAAGAGGGCGGACGACTACCACAGCCTGACATAGACATAACCTATAATGAGGCAAAGAGGTTGATAAAAAGCACTTATAGAACCAAATGGGAATCAGAGCATCCAGGCCATCAGAAGGATGATGCATATTACAAACTCGACAGAAGAGAACAAGTAGCAATCTTCAGACTCCGCACAGGACACAACAGGCTGAAATACCACTTGTTCAATAAACTAAAGATAGGAGATACCGATGAATGTAATTGTAGAACTGGAAAAATGACAGCAAAACATTTGCTGCAGGATTGCCCAACGTATGCAGAACAGAGAAAGATATTTTGGCCCACACCTGCTTCATTTGAGGACAAGCTCTATGGAGATATCAACAAGCTAAAGTTGACCGCAGATTACTTTAACTATATACAGGTTGACATTTAAAGGTGCATGAAGACCCAGAGGCATGAAATGGAATATTGCTTGGATAGCAAATCCATTACGTGGAAAGTCCAAATCAAAAGCCCATTGTGTGGGCTTCATAAAAGGTGGAAAAGTGTCCTAGTGGCACGAAATGGAATATTGCTTGGATAGCAAATCCATTACGTGGAAAGTCCGAATCAAAAGCCCACTGTGTGGGCTTCATAAAAGGTGGAAAAGTGTCCTAGTGGCACGAAATGGAATATTGCTTGGATAGCAAATCCATTACGTGGAAAGTCTGAATCAAAAGCCCACTGTGTGGGCTTCATAAAAGGTGGAAAAGTGTCCTAGTGGCACGAAATGGAATATTGCTTGGCTAGCAAATCCATTACATGGAAAGTCCGAATCGAAAGCTCACTGTGTGGATGTCATCTGCAGACTGCATACTTCTGGTTTCCGGAAGAACAGCCTATGGTGAACGGAAGGCCCAATATACGGAAGTGAGGCTAAGCAGCCATGTGCAGGACGTGACGATTCCTTGGGTGAGCCCAGTACCAGAGCGCTATGTATCGGCTCTGCAAGTATGGAAGCCTCCTTGGATGGCGGGGAATGCCCATGGTCTGCCCCTGCCTTCCCTTGAGGGCTGACCAGGATCTTTGGCTGTTCTATATGGACCAGCTGGGATGGGGGATAACACCACAACAGTGAGAGTCAAACGTCCTAAGAAACCCCCGGGAAGGTTAACCCGGTCAACAAATGCCCGCAGAAGTCGGATGTGTCGGCCTAACGGCGCAAGAACGCAGGTCTGCTGTAAACAGGCACAACGCAATCACATCCGAAAAAAAACTCCGGATGAACGAAGAAGAAGAAGAAGAATGCTTGAACAACGGAAGGAAAAGATGTTGGAAGCATCTCCTTAGTGTACAATGATCAGTCTCGTTAGGGTTTATCAAGAATCATCATCTTGTGTCCTGCCAACTGATGTCGACGTTCATATCTCTCCACACAGATCTCGGTCCTTGTGTTTTTGTTTTACATCAACCCTGTTGATATTCCTCCATGCCACTGTCTATATCCACCCAGCATTGTTTCTCTTAAACTACCTTTGCCTCGTCTACTAATGATCTTTATAGTCATCACAATGTTTTCCAATGCCTCTCTTTTTTTTAATATACTGTTCTACTTTCACTAGCTTCCTCCAGCCAATCGTTGTCGAGAATGCAGGAAACAACGGGTCATTGCGTCTCCAGCTGACATGACACTAATCTCAGTACCATCACTAAGGGAAGCAGCGGTGGTGCAGTGACTAGCACTATTACCTAACGCATGAGATGCTCGAGGGTCCATGGCCCAATAGGCATCACATGTGTTACCTGGGACCATAAGGGAAGGAAAGAATAGTGCACGTCATAAGAGGTGACTAATGGTGGCTGGCTTGGCTACCTCATTCCATAGAAAACTGTAGCCACACACTACAACCAACCACGAACAAGTTTATGGAAGGGAAAGACAACTCAACCTACCAAGAGAAAGGAGACTCTTCTGGATGTGTGATGCGATGTGGAGAAAGTGGCAAGGAGTCTGGATAGCCGGCATACCTCTTTTCACCTTTCGGAGTTGGCATTTGGAATTGTGTGTGGATTGGCAGGTAAAACATGGAATTATAAAGATGAATATTATGGGGAGCACATTGAGGGAGTAGTAGCAGGAGACATCACAAGACAGGCCAGCTTGATGTTAACTTGGTGAGAGTCTATCCTCCAATAGGGAATCATGGGCAGACAACTGCCAACAGAACATCATCACTGTTCTCTGCCATCCCATCTAGCAGTTACTGAAACCTCTATTTCTAGTACCCCCAACATTCCCGATATTCCTCAGACCCTCTCGGAAAGACACTCGGTCCTTCACTAGTTCCCCTGCCTCATGCATTTTCATGACCAAGGCCTCTTTATTGCTTGTGTCCACTCTTTATTGCTTGTGTCCACCATCACATTGATTGATCCCTGCTCCTTCTTGCACATATCACGCCTTCCATTACTGGTCTTATAAACCACCATAACATTTACTATGCCAAAAGTATTTCAATTTCTGAGACATAAGCAAAAGAATGACGATAGAACTTTCAACAAAACAAGCCAATTATAATATAAACACCAATGCATTTTAATAATGCCATGAACAACTGATGTACAAATACATTACACTGGATGTACATTATTAACATTTCAAAAGACTTACTGGAGTAATATGAAAAGTATTTCAATTTAAGACAACAAATTTGTCGATATATTGATACCAAATTTGAAAATCATTCCAAAAATACTGATGTACATTACATTGGAGGATAGTGTATCCAACACCTGATAGTGTCATACATGTATTATTTCAGAGTCAGTTGTAACCTTTCCTGCATTTGTTATAAGATGGCATAAATGCGATGTATTATATATGATTGATGGCATAGAAATATTGTTTTAAAATCAGCTGAAACTGGTCTTGAATATTCTAGCATGGCACCATGCATTGTTTTATATTCAAAAGCTACATTAAGATGACATTTCACCAACTTGACATTAAAGAAATGACATATGCTGCAAGGATTCAAAATATCCATTACAAAGAATATACATGATTACCTTATAAACAGTCCAGCAACTCGACAGGGACAGACAGATATGATACACAAGTGACTTGTCCATGTTCCCAGATATTCATTGTGAAAGATACAGTTAACAATACATTACTGTAAGAAGGGCGTGAGGCATACGGTGCTAGACATGAACAAATAGAACCACAATGCAAGCGAGATTCAGGGGTTACAGGCGGCCTAATTGAAAACATATATGGACTCTTCACTGAATGGTAAAGATGAGGATGGTGCATATATAGAAATGTCCAGAGTGCTGTGATATTGGTTCTGGACTTTACTGTAAGATTACATGAACTATAAAGAAAACTACCTTCACTGTATTTACATCATTACTGGTGTTGCCAGAAAGGATTTAGAAGTCAGAGGTTAACAGCCATTCGCAATGTAAGTGTTAAAGAACAGCAAATATTCTGTGGCATAATCATCATAACCAATCGACTGACATGGGCGATCATGCATCTCTTCATCTCTGACAGCACCCTTTCATGTCATGACACAGGGCTGTCAAGAATCTTCTCTTGCTCTATCTCTCTTTCCACAAATCTTTCCAGTTGTCACATGTTCCAGTTTTTCTCTTCTTATAATGTGGCCAAAAATATGTACATCTGATGCTTATGATAAGTTGTCCTTGTGGTAACAAAAACAATCTGATTAATCATTTTGTGGCAAAATGACTTTGAAAATTGGGAGAACACAGCTGCTTCTTAGGGTCATAGTTTTGAACAGTGATTTTTAAATAATGACAGATTGAGGAAGTTACACAGAAGACATGCTGTATGAAAACAAAAACTCAAGTTAGCTCGTCTGACGATGGTTCGCCCCCATTCTAAGACAGACAGATGTTGATAAGGCCTTTTATGCAATTAAAGGCAAACAAGAAAATATTCTGAGTCACAGATCTATGAGGTTGTGTGAATGGCTGCCTTCCCTGCTGCTATTGCTTCCCCAACTTGGCATGTAGATAGACACCTATGTTTTGGTTGGGTCAGTTAGAATGACTGAGTTTACAGTTAGAACGACTGAGTTTGCAGTTAGAATGACTGAGTTTGTCAACCAAGTCACAAAGGGATGACAAATTAACAATCCACAGACTGAGATGAAACTGGATGCTGCATGTTGCTTGATGTGTGATCAAAGTGGACTATAGTACAAGTCATTACATTCTCCCATGAGTACGGTTCAAAGAACCAGACAATGCACTGTCATAAATTTTAGCATGACAATGAATTATTCACGCATGTGAAAGCAATCATGAAATTACACAACAATGAAGCATGCATTTAAGACACAATATGTAATGTAATTAATGAGACCGACACAAGTGCCTGAGATAAACTTCAGTGAACACACAGCAGGACAATGTAAAAGCATATGAATACATCTTCATCTTCCTCTGCCTATCATTTCCCAATAAAGCTCAGTCCCTCAACTATCTTATATCAAGCACTTTGTAAACTTATTAATGATTACTTGAATTTTGCAGCTAAAGTTTTCTACGGGATAAGTTAAGCAGGCTCAAGCCAACCCTCCTTAGTCACCTCTTATGTCATGCATGGTAGGTTACAGTGTTACTATCCTCTGCTCCCATTATAGCAACACACAGGCAATGACTGCACCTACTGGTATGGACAATGTCTATACCGCTCTTCCCTCTCCCCTGGGCTTGGGTGGGAGTTGACAAAGAAATACCTAAAACCTGTGGGGGAGACATCGCCAACCTGGGTCTGATCCCAGACAGCCCATGTGTGCTGTGCTGAATCATGACCTAGTTACATCCTAATAAGCATCTCCACACATGGTACCACCGGTTCTGTAGTGCAGGGGTTATGGACACATTTCACAATCCCACGTTTAAAGCACAGTTGCGGGTGATTTGGAAGCAGACCACCATGCGATGATTTTCATACAAAGGTATGAGTGCCGTTCGTTCAGAAAGCAATCGCAAACTGCTGAATGTAAACTCACCAAGAAATCAAAAACAGTCTAAAAATGCTGCCACGTCCTGTAAAGGATATGCAACAAACACATGGTATGGTCAGAAAGCTTCCCCTTCCAAGTTATCCTGTCTATGCCAAACACATACATATCTTGGTTGTATGTATTATGTGAATCATAGCTGGGAAGTCGTTTTCACATTACATTTTGCCATATGATTAAGGAGAATATCCATTACAATATGACACCTGGCAGGTGATTCACAGAGGCATCTCAATCAGTGTATATTGTGTGCAATGTCAAGATATTTTGGGCACAATGTGAGGAAAAAATAAACGTGAAAACTTAGTGACAACTGGTAAACATCACGGGCAAAGAACAAAGACAAGGCAAAGATACAGCATATCTAGATAGCTTGACCCCATGACATAATCACAACAAGAACAGACCGGATCCAAGACAAAGATACAACATATCTGGATACCTTGACTCCACGACATAATCACAACAAGTACACAGACCGCATCCAAGACCTGTGACAGATGGTAAACCATTACCGCCTTTATCGGTATGGCACATGATGATGATGATATTTTGTGAATGAACCATGACTGCATGTAGCTACATTGTTTCACACTTGCTGGAAGTCCTCTGATCACATTCTGGTGTATTTGTAATTGATCTTATGAATGAACCCCTGCTAGAGGTTGATTCATATTGTATTTATCAAATGACTTAACAGTGTGTTGTGGAATTAGCAAATTGTTTGTGCAAAACTCATACAGTGAGAAACATGTCTGTCAGCCAGTCTTGATTCTACAGTCACACACAGAAGTTAAAAAAAAAATACACTGTAGTTTGTGTAACCCTTTCACTCTAATTTCATTGTCCTTTCTGCATTGTATGTTGTAAGCAAGCATTGATAACATTTCTCATGTTCAGACTACTGGAACATGCATGCTGGAATGCAGATTAAAATTTAAACTGAATTAGAAAAAAAAACAGCTTTTAGGGAGAGGCAGAAAGAGTTAGCAAACAAAATGCATACATATTGAAATATGAAATAGAATCTTTCGTGCGTACAAAATGCCAGCAGCGCATTGCAGCACGGACCATTCACACAAATTATAAGAAACGGCTAAAGGCAATCGTGACGTAATAAATACAGATATTTTGGGCAGTTATGAAAGTTGAAAAGTTAGTGGCAACTGGCAAACTTGATGGGAAAAGAGCAAAAGGGAGGTAAAGAGATAAATATCTAGATGACATGGCCACTTGGAATAACTGGAACAAAAACAGAGACCAGATCCAATATTCTGGTGATCACATGAGATGGTGAACCATGACCGTGTCTGCTTGTCCACATGGCACATGAGATGGTGAACCATGACCGTGTCTGCTTGTCCACATGGCAATATTCTGGTGATCACATGAGATGGTGAACCATGACCTATTCTGCTTGTCCATATGGCAATATTCTGACGATCACATGAGATGGTGAACCATGACCGTGTCTGCTTGTCCACATGGCACATGAGATGGTGAACCATGACCGTGTCTGCCTGTCCACATGGCAATATTCTGGTGATCACATGAGATGGTGAACCATGACTGTGTCTGCTTGTCCACATGGCAATATTCTGGTGATCACATGAGATGGTGAACCATGACCGTGTCTGCTTGTCCACATGGCAATATTCTGGTGATCACATGAGATGGTGAACCTTGACCGTGTCTGCTTGTCCACATGGCACATGAGATGGTGAACCATGACCGTGTCTGCTTGTCCACATGGCAATATTCTGGCGATCACATGAGATGGTGAACCATGACCGTGTCTGCTTGTCCACATGGCAATATTCTGGCGATCACATGAGATGGTGAACCATGACTGTGTCTGCTTGTCCACATGGCAATATTCTGGCGATCACATGAGATGGTGAACCATGACCGTGTCTGCTTGTCCACATGGCAATATTCTGGTGATCACATGAGATGGTGAACCATGACCGTGTCTGCTTGTCCACATGGCAATATTCTGGTGATCACATGAGATGGTGAACCATGACCATGTGTGCTTGTCCACATGGCAATATTCTGGTGATCACATGAGATGGTGAACCATGACCGTGTGTGCTTGTCCACATGGCACATGAGGAAGAAATCAAGATGTGGTGGTCGACAAAGGAACATGTTGTCCTGGCATGTAAGGATTTGTCACTAAAGTCATTTCAGCACTGAAGCTAATAGTGGGTGGCTGACAAGAGAAAGGCTACAAAACCAGCTCAAGAGCTGAGTAATTTAATGATGATGACACTGTAAATTGAATTAATTCATGATTTGTATGCTTGTCATGGAAACTTCATATTTCACTGTTACTGTATTAATTCACTAAACGTTTTGTTTAATTTTTCTGGTAAATTAAAGATCTGGATATTTATGAGGCGTGATCAACTGAAACCTGCCCATGCTCTAAAGTGACAACGGTTTCACATCAATGCAGACACCATGACCTCAGTGGCCAAATAGTTCAATGAGCATTTACAGCCCTTTTCCATGAACAGTCTATCTGCCGTCTCCCAAAGTAGTGGTATGCATGCATGAATGACTCTGGCGACTTCTTGTGACCAGCACAGGTATATGCTTGCTTTCCAACAGTTGCTTTATTTAATTCTACCACAGCTGCTGATGGTACTTTCAAATGTTTGTAGTAAAACCTCTGGCATGGGTTTCATTTGACCACACCTCATGTTTCTGTCAAAAGTACAAGACCTATAGAAAGAAAGAAGTAAACAACAAAAAAGAAAGAAAGAAAGAAAGAAAAACAGAAACACAAATATTGTGATCACACAGACAGCCATACACATTAACTTAGTTGACGTTCTGATGTCCTGTCGTACACGTTCCAACCTCCAGTGACAGAACAGCCCCATGCTGGACAAAGCCCCCTAAATATACACCTGCTCACTGGCCAGACTGTCCATGAAAGGCTGAACAAGCGAGCTTGTGGCAAAGTTAAAAACAAGTCCGAAGGTCAGAGAAATGGGCAGGGCTGGCAGTGCCTTGCGGAAGATAGCCAATAAAAGCAGCGTGCAGCACAGGCCCTGAAACAGATCAAGTCACAATATATTAATTTAGTTAGTTAGTCTACAGATCATCCTCATTGCACATCAAACCATTCAGTCCATAAGTGCTTGGATCCCCTCCTCAGCAAATCCAGCAGCGCGTAGCAGCTCAAGACACCAGTTCTGTGTTGGTTTATTAACCTTCTTTGGCTTCCTGCGTAGTGTTCTTGTTTGGTCACACCTCTTTTAACTTGCTGTTCTCGCAGTCTGACCATGGTTGTAGACTCACAGTCATCGCTTGGTTCTCGTAAATGACTTACTTCTCATAGATCATTCAGAATGTCTGCCTGTCCGCCTTCCACAGTAGTCCTACCTGCAAGCTTGTTAGCCTGCTCATTTCCTTGTACACCCGCATGCCCTGGCACGAAAATTAAATTAACCGTTGCCAACCGAGACCGCTCCAAAGACAGCAACCACTCTCTTCGGACCCATCCCATCTCCATCTTCTTGAGCATACTCATTGAGTCACTAAGGACACATGCCCGACAGAATGTCTGTGTCCCGAGCCATGTTATTATATTAATGAAATTAGACATGACTACTACTGCGCTATTATACCGGGTGTTTGTAAAGTCTCACTACACTTTGTATGTAGAACAAATATGAAAAATGAAGTACATGATGTCATTTAAAAAAAAAGTGCTCCACAGTCCATTGTAAAGCAATATGCAGGAAATGGCTGTCATCTGCTGAAATAATTCTTTGCACTCAAAACAGAACGATGTAATCAACGGAAGAAATATTTTTTTAAAATTTGTTCTACATACAAAGTGTAGTGAGACTTTACTAACACCCTGTAGAACATAAGTTGCATGTACTTTGCAGGAGACTGCGATCAACCCCAGGTTGATTTACTAAACAATTTTATGTTCAGTAGTTAGCCATTGCTTTCAGAACGAGTTGTCAATGTTTAAGTCCAACTGACAGGTGTAGGGAATGAACCCATTACACTGCCATCAGCGCACGGGAAGTTTAAGCACCATGCTGATCCATTTAAAAAAATTACATAAAACATGACCAGGAAGCTCAACAAAAGAAAGGCAAATGGTAATAAAAGTGAACATGTCTTTTTTTCAACAGGGTAAAGAAACTGATAACAAGAATACTTAAATAACTACAGAAATAACATCATTCTCTCACAACTATATCATCATATGCTTTGCCAAGTGACATATGTCTTTCCAATGATGTGTCCCCCCAATATTCTGGATAAATTCAACTGATGACAATCCTCCATGCCATCATATTTTCTGTCTGATTACTTTCTTGGCCAAACAACTTTCCTCAGGTTCATCAGACTACCTACTCTCCTGACATGGCTCATCGTGATTTTTGACTATTCCCAAGTTGAAAATGCCAATGAAAAGGACCCAATTAGAGTCATGAGAAGATATTATGTGGATGCAACAATCATGTTGTACTCCATTCTCAGAGACCTTCCTGAAATGCTAACAACAATGATGGGACAGATAGGAGAAGTGTTATCAGTTATCAGTTGGGGTATCTTCGTTGCACTCCGGACATGTCCATAGGTGCTCAGATCCTCCCCCCAGCATATGCATCAGCGTCCGGTGGCTAATAGTGCCAGTTCTGTGTTGGTTGACGAGGCGCTTTGTTTTCCCGATGTACCTCTCGCGTCTGGCTGTGCCAATTCTTACTCCCAGGTCTTTCATCCTGGAAAGCGATGTGGAATCACTGGCGTCAAAATCCTCTGTTCTCGCCATATCTTTAAGGGCGTTAATAACATCGGCACGATCCATGGGCTGGCCATCTACAGGGGGTGCAGAGCCAGCCAATTTATCAGCTCGTTCATTTCCCTCGACTCCCGCATGTCCCGGGACGAAGATGAAGGTGACTTTGCGGACAACGGACTTCCGCAGCGACTCAGTCCACTGTCTACGTACACATCCAGCTTCGACCTTCTGAATCATGCTCATTGAATCACTTAGTACACACACGTTGGTATAATGCTGTGATTCCAGCCATATGCAAGCCTGTGTAACTGCCATCACCTCCATCGTCATGCTGCTCGTGGTCATAGAGTGGGCACCACTGGATTCTTGAACGGTTCGGCCCGCTGAACGGGCTGTAAATGCCCACGCACTTCTCTGCTGCTTTACAACAGATCCATCTGTATAGATGAGCACTTCGGGGCTGTCTGAGTGATCATGGATGAGCGCGTTAACCTCTGCATTGACAGCGACAGGGTTCTGCTCTCTGCACCGTCTGTCAAGTGTGATAATGCAGGAGAAGGTACACTTAAAAGCTGGAGGCACAGGCACCCATTCCTTGCCGGGGTTGATACTAATAAGACTGCAGACCTGTCCGACGACATCTTCCGCCCGACCCATCCATGATTTGCCCCTCTTTAGCCTGTCACCCTTTTCTCTGAATACAGCGTCATGCAGAGGGTGCTGCTAATCTGCACTTATTTTTAAGTATGCACGAGCTCCCCAGATCTTGATCCTGTGTTCCATTGTCGGGAAGTCAAGGAGGTATATCATTGCTACACAGCTGGTGTCTCTCGTGCAGCCCAAAATGATGCGCATGGCTTCGTTTTGTACCTTTTCAAGTCTTCCAATCTGTGTAGGGCTGACAGTGAGGATGGCCAGGAGAAGTGTGTAAAGTTCAAAGGAGGGTACTTTGAAGGAGATTAGGATTTCAGACCTCTGGTTGAGTAACTGTATTTTTTCCAGTCAAAGGTCAGATACTTATTGAACAGACCCTATGGAACACACCATTGTTCTTATTAAACAACTGCTGGCTGTCCACAACTAGTGCATGCTTTATGAGAGGACAAAACTATGAACAACCAGTTCACATATCATGAGAGACAATTACACTCGTATAACCCAGAAGGCCTTAACAAGATATGATGTTTTCTTCTTCTTCTGCGTGCATCCGGATTTTTTTTCCGGATGTGACTGCGTTGTGCCTGTTTACAGCAGAGCTGCGTTCTTGCGCCGTCAGGCCGACACATCCGACTTCTGCGGAGATATGTTTTAATTTGTTTCAGAAGTTTCCACTCAACCGTGAACTCACTTCCTGACTTAAAAGTAAGAACAACGAAAGTCAAATATTCATCAAAATATCAAATGAAAGAGAGGATTGGAGAGTTATGGTAAAAAGTAAGAACAACGAAAGTCGAATATTCATCAAATTATCAAATGAAAGAGAGGATTGGAGAGTTATGGTAAAAAGTAAGAACAACGAAAGTCGAATATTCATCAAATTATCAAATGAAAGAGAGGATTGGAGAGTTATGGTAAAAAGTAAGAACAACGAAAGTCGAATATTCATCAAATTATCAAATGAAAGAGAGGATTGGAGAGTTATGGTAAAAAGTAAGAACAACGAAAGTCGAATATTCATCAAATTATCAAATGAAAGAGAGGATTGGAGAGTTATGGTAAAAAGTAAGAACAACGAAAGTCGAATATTCATCAAATTATCAAATGAAAGAGAGGATTGGAGAGTTATGGTAAAAAGTAAGAACAACGAAAGTCGAATATTCATCAAATTATCAAATGAAAGAGAGGATTGGAGAGTTATGGTAAAAAGTAAGAACAACGAAAGTCGAATATTCATCAAATTATCAAATGAAAGAGAGGATTGGAGAGTTATGGTAAAAAGTAAGAACAACGAAAGTCGAATATTCATCAAATTATCAAATGAAAGAGAGGATTGGAGAGTTATGGTAAAAAGTAAGAACAACGAAAGTCGAATATTCATCAAATTATCAAATGAAAGAGAGGATTGGAGAGTTATGGTAAAAAGTAAGAACAACGAAAGTCGAATATTCATCAAATTATCAAATGAAAGAGAGGATTGGAGAGTTATGGTAAAAAGTAAGAACAACGAAAGTCGAATATTCATCAAATTATCAAATGAAAGAGAGGATTGGAGAGTTATGGTAAAAAGTAAGAACAACGAAAGTCGAATATTCATCAAATTATCAAATGAAAGAGAGGATTGGAGAGTTATGGTAAAAAGTAAGAACAACGAAAGTCGAATATTCATCAAATTATCAAATGAAAGAGAGGATTGGAGAGTTATGGTAAAAAGTAAGAACAACGAAAGTCGAATATTCATCAAATTATCAAATGAAAGAGAGGATTGGAGAGTTATGGTAAAAAGTAAGAACAACGAAAGTCGAATATTCATCAAATTATCAAATGAAAGAGAGGATTGGAGAGTTATGGTAAAAAGTAAGAACAACGAAAGTCGAATATTCATCAAATTATCAAATGAAAGAGAGGATTGGAGAGTTATGGTAAAAAGTAAGAACAACGAAAGTCGAATATTCATCAAATTATCAAATGAAAGAGAGGATTGGAGAGTTATGGTAAAAAGTAAGAACAACGAAAGTCGAATATTCATCAAATTATCAAATGAAAGAGAGGATTGGAGAGTTATGGTAAAAAGTAAGAACAACGAAAGTCGAATATTCATCAAATTATCAAATGAAAGAGAGGATTGGAGAGTTATGGTAAAAAGTAAGAACAACGAAAGTCGAATATTCATCAAATTATCAAATGAAAGAGAGGATTGGAGAGTTATGGTAAAAAGTAAGAACAACGAAAGTCGAATATTCATCAAATTATCAAATGAAAGAGAGGATTGGAGAGTTATGGTAAAAAGTAAGAACAACGAAAGTCGAATATTCATCAAATTATCAAATGAAAGAGAGGATTGGAGAGTTATGGTAAAAAGTAAGAACAACGAAAGTCGAATATTCATCAAATTATCAAATGAAAGAGAGGATTGGAGAGTTATGGTAAAAAGTAAGAACAACGAAAGTCGAATATTCATCAAATTATCAAATGAAAGAGAGGATTGGAGAGTTATGGTAAAAAGTAAGAACAACGAAAGTCGAATATTCATCAAATTATCAAATGAAAGAGAGGATTGGAGAGTTATGGTAAAAAGTAAGAACAACGAAAGTCGAATATTCATCAAATTATCAAATGAAAGAGAGGATTGGAGAGTTATGGTAAAAAGTAAGAACAACGAAAGTCGAATATTCATCAAATTATCAAATGAAAGAGAGGATTGGAGAGTTATGGTAAAAAGTAAGAACAACGAAAGTCGAATATTCATCAAATTATCAAATGAAAGAGAGGATTGGAGAGTTATGGTAAAAAGTAAGAACAACGAAAGTCGAATATTCATCAAATTATCAAATGAAAGAGAGGATTGGAGAGTTATGGTAAAAAGTAAGAACAACGAAAGTCGAATATTCATCAAATTATCAAATGAAAGAGAGGATTGGAGAGTTATGGTAAAAAGTAAGAACAACGAAAGTCGAATATTCATCAAATTATCAAATGAAAGAGAGGATTGGAGAGTTATGGTAAAAAGTAAGAACAACGAAAGTCGAATATTCA
Organism: Cepaea hortensis; assembly: GCA_963921405.1. Taxonomy (NCBI): domain Eukaryota; kingdom Metazoa; phylum Mollusca; class Gastropoda; order Stylommatophora; family Helicidae; genus Cepaea; species Cepaea hortensis. The sequence goes on along the minus strand of OY992894.1, from coordinate 69,890,550 downwards.
TCAAATTATCAAATGAAAGAGAGGATTGGAGAGTTATGGTGCTGTGTCTGCTTCAGACAAGGCACCTGAAGGAAAAGAAGATAAAGGAGGAAGTGAAGAAGAGAGAGGGGGAGGAAAAGAAGAAGAAGAAGGGAAGGAGGAAGAAGAGAAAGGAGAAAGAGAAGAAGAGGAAAAGAAGAAGATCAAGAATCAGCAGCAGCAACAGAAGTAGTACTTACTATGAGTATAGCAACAAAGCAGGCCAGAGTTGTATTCCAGTCACCGTTGGAGGAAGCTTTCCCTACAAGCACCCCATAGAAGATGAAGTCTCCCAAGCCCAGTTTAACACCACCTGATGGAGCAATACAACTTGAATTAATAGCAAATAGATGTGTGATATCATCAAGGGTCACAATGCAAATATGTGTTCATCAGCATGTGTATGGACTATGATTGAGTTCAAAGCAAACAAACAAAAACAATTATCTGCTATGCTGGTAAAAATCAGTGTCATGGGTTACCATGTCACATAATCTCCAGAGCCCTTGATAAGGCCTGTTTTTTCCTCCATTATGCTATTTAACAGAGACCATTCACCTCTTGCTTCCTTGTGCCCTTTTGCCCATTAAGTTTTCATGCTGTCGCCTTGTTTTACACTTTGTCTCTCCTCATGATATGCTAAAAAAATCTTGCTGTCTATTTTTAATTTAAAAAATAAATATGATGCTTCTATCTTCCTCCCGGATTGTCTCATGTAATTTTCTCTTAGTCCTTTGTATTATTTGCATTCTCCTTGGAAACAAATCTCTGCTGAGAACATTATGTTTCTCAGCTTGCCTGCCTATGTATGCACAGTGCAGGTTCTATGTGTGAACAGCTTACTGAGCTGAAATAAACTTATGAAATATGACTGGTATTACATAAATCCAAATATGCATTCCTATCTCACTGTCAGCTTTACTTCTAGTTGAATACAGAGCTGCATTTGGCAATCATCTATTTTCTACTGCTAGCAACTGGTGTGTTAGGATCATGGTATTACGTGAAGCTTTACTCTTAGCAGAACACTAGGGACCTTTGCTGATCCTATACTTTGTTATGAAATCGTTAAAAAAAATAACTCACTCTCTCTCTCATTCTGACACACTTTCTCCCTCTCTCTCTGACAATCTTAGCCACTTTTTTACACAGACAGAGGAGGGAGAGATAGAGAGAGAAAGAGAGAGAGACAGAGAAAGACAGAAAGATAGAGATAGAGAGAGATAGAGATAGATAGATAGAGATAGATAGATAGAGAGAGAGAGAGAGAGAGAGACAGAGACAGACAGAAAGAGAAAGACAGAAATAGAGAGAGAGAGAATTAAAGTTGCTGGGAACATAACTCTTTCTATACCAGGTGATTCAGCAAACGTTTATTGATGATTCCATACACAACATACTTTTCCTAACTCTTTCTTTCCAGCACATCAGTATAGTCTGGAGCAAGGGGAGTTAACAATTGTCGGGGACAAAAAGAGGGATTCAGTAACGCCCTTCAGAGTTGCGTGTTAAATTAATATGAGGGTAAGTTAATAAGTAAGTCACAAATAGCTGTAGAAAAATAACTAAATATGATGATAACTTGAAACCAGTTTGTTTTTATACATACATTGTCCCTTTATTTCTAAACATAATTTCCACCAACATTGATGCACTTATCCCATCGTTTTATCAGTCCTCCCAAACCGGCTGCATAGAACTGCGCGCTCTGTTTTCTAAACCATGTTTATGTTATCACGTGTAGTAATTTTTCTACATCCATTTGTGACTTACTTTTTAACTTACCTTTGTAACCAGAAGTAAAAAGTAATGTAATGGACCCTTTTAAGCACCTTGAGATATATTGGGTATACGGTTCTACCGTAATTGTTTATAAACTAATCTGCACTCAATGAATGATGTGGTCAATATCACGCCGACCGCCTTAAGTTTCCAGGACATTTCCTGGTGCTCATTTTAGGCTGGGTCAACCTGGAATCAACAGAAAAGAGTGCGGTAATACACAAGCTGTCTGTGGGCAACAGGGTAAGCTGGTGAGGGATCATTTGCTATGCTTGTAATAAGAAAGGAAAGGTAAACTTCCAAAACAAAGTTGAAAGGAAGGAAGTTGTTAAATCATTAAGTGCTAAGAAAGAAACAAATAATCCTATAAGGGAGGTATTAGCCTGTATGTTACTGAGGCCCATAAAGACAGCAGAGTTGAGTCATCACATCACTTGAGATATTCTTATATGGTCTCCTACCTCATCTGCAACAGCCAGTAAAGAGTCCCAATACTAATGATACTAGTAGCAGTCTGATTATGTATCCGTCTGGCCTTTCCTTGGAGTCCTGAGTGTCGGCCAGATCCTCTGGTCAATTCCTGCAGTACCATTCTCTCCAAGCCGTGATGATCTATCTATTCTTCTGCATTATACACTTTATTCCAAAGGGCCCTGACCACATCTACCTTATCACACACCAATACCGCACCCAGCAGTGCAGACCCAGCCAATCTGTCCACCAGCTCATTTCACATCACACCAGCATGTCCCGGGGACACCATTCAAAAGATGCTCTCTATTTTTGATTGTTCAAAGCAAATAGTAACACTGCAATATTGATGTTGTGACTAAAACGGATTGGCGTTGGACCGACCATTTCATCAGCCATCTCATTCCATAGAAAACTTGCTGCAAAGTTCAAATAATCATAAACAAGCCTAGAAAGAGCTTGGTATGTGTTGGTTGAGAGATTATGCTCCATTTAGAGGTGAAAGGCAGATGAAGAAGAGAAGAAGTAGTGAGGCACTTAATGAACAAGAAAATGGTACAAATTAAGTAAAACGCACGCTCTTCTTCACTATCATCTTGGTCGATGCTGTCAGAATCCAGAGGTCTGCGCTGCGGTGCAGGCCGTGCTCTTGCATTGCTCTGTGGTCTTGAGTTTACCACAACTGCCCCATCTCTCTGGTCAACATCAACTCGGACAGCAGACTCCCCACCTGCACCGTCCTTTGTAGCGAGCACCCTGGCACTGTTGGTGGTGCTGACATCTTTTGTCTGAGAGACAGCATTCCTGTCTGTGCGAGGCTTGTCTGATTGAAATACACAAGAGACGTGATTCTACCACAGAAACAAATGGTTAAGTGTTTCACAGAATGTTGTTTTATCAATGTATTTAACACACACACACAATGCATGTGCATGCACACAAAGCTTGTGGTTGTCGTTTGTAAAGCATCACAGCACATGGATATCTCCATAAGTGCTCTAGTCCCTTCCATAGCTCATACACAATAAATGGATATCTCCATAAGTGCTCTAGTCCCTTCCATAGCTACAAATATTTACTCTGTGGGCAGGTTTTTTGATTTCGAATCTAAGCTTGGGCAATGGTCTGTACAGGCCACTGCCTGTGATTTCCGATCACTGAATATCTCTGTGTGTGTGTGTGTGTGTGTGCGCGCATGTGTGTGAGTGTTTAAGTGAGTGAGTGTGTGAGTGAATGTGTGAGTGAGTGAATGAGTGAGTGTGTATGTGAGTGTGTGTGTGAGTGAATGAGTGTGTGTGTGAGTGAATGAGTGTGTGAGTATGTGAGTGAGTGTGTGTGAGTGAGCGAGCGTGTGAGTGAGTGCACATGCAATGTAACTGAGTTTTACTATTTTAAAATAGTGCATCTGAGAAAATTATGTGTTCAATTTACTACCCCTATATCAGAGGAGACCCGGGAAGGTTAACCTGGTCAACAAACGCCCGCTGAAGTTGGATGTGTTGGCTATAGGTGCAAATAAACAGGAAAAATGCAACTACATCTGACAAAACACTCAGGATGAAAGCAGAAGAAGGAGAAGATCAGAGGAGAATATAAGATCCTTAGGTATCTTATGTTACAATCAAGGCTCTATCGAGAAGCATATCACTAAGTAACAGTGCAGAGGATGACTCGCACTAAACCACAAAGCGACACACATTCTATGTAGCCGGGAAGAAGAAAGAAGAGGCGAGTGAGACCAGTGGGACTGCTGATCCTGTGGCAACACACAGAAGTCAACAACTTCTACACCAGTTGAAGCAGTTCCTGACTGCAACGGACAGTCACCAGAATCTACAGCTGAAGCAAGCAGCAGCGGAGGAGCCAGTCTAATTACCAACAAGCATCCAAGCAGCTCACCAAGGATCCCCTCACTGGAGGACAACACAACTGAGAGCTTTCTCTGCAAAATCCTGACAAGCATTGGGAAGGAAAAGCTGTCAGCATACCAACAGACAAGATAGTCTGCTGGAGAATGAGCTGAGAAGTCACATCATCGCCGAGCTGCTCAAGACACTGGATGGAGTTGTTTAGTTTAATCTTAGTTTAGTCGATGGATCAACATCACAGCACACGGGTGTAACCCATAAGCGCTCCGTTCTCCTCCTAACTCAAACCTGAGTCTGGAGAAACTCAGCTCAGAGCACGAACTCCACAGCACCGGCGTGGATCCTGAAATACTTTGGGTAGATTTTTAACTCGAAATTTTGCCCGGGCAGCGATGTTAGGCCACTCTTTTTTTATTTCCAACTGCCAAGGGACTTTTTAATGTGCGCAACAATACACACGGGCGTCTGATCTCACTACCCAGAGACCAGGGGCTTGAACCCAGGACCTCCAGCACTCAAGGCGGACACCATACCTCGAGATCACGCAGCCCCCTAGGATGGAGTTCTGGTCTCCATCAACAAGACAGAGAAATCCACAGCACAATTCTGAACAATCAACAAAGATGAGAAAGCTGACGTCAAGCCACCCCACAGTATCACAGTGGAAGCCACTCAACACCGCATCATTAAACAATGGGTTACAAAAGAGTAAATACCCATCTCACCAATGAGGAAATCAGGGATATGCTATCGAGAGAAAACTCAACCCCCAAGATCACCAGTGCTGAAAGAATCATCAGTAAAAACGGTACACCCTCCACGGTTGTCAACATCATGTTTGAGGACAGAACTATGCCACAGATCATAAGATGGGACAAGAAAGAGCAAGCCCTGGAGCACTACATCCCAAGAGTGCTATGGTGTCACAGGTGCCAAAGATTTAGCACACCAGTGCCAACTGTAATAGTGAGGTGGAGGTCTGCAGGTATTGCTCTGGACCAAACCAGTACAACCAGTGCCCTCACGCCAAGATCGACGCGGTCTTCAGGAAGCCCAAAGCTAACAGTGCGCTGACTGCCTCAGCAACCATGGGGCTAGATACCTCGACTGCCCTTGCCACCAAGACGGAAAGGAAGTGATAAAGATAGCCGTAAAGACAAACAAACCACATCCCCAGGAAGGTTAACCCGGTCAACAAATGCCCGCAGAAGTCGGATGTGTCAGCCTAACGGCGCAAGAACGCAGCTCTGCTGTAAACAGGCACAATGCAATCACGCCCCAAAAAAAAACTCCGCATGAACGCAGAAGAAGAAACAAACCATATAAAGAGGCCAGGAGGCAGTACGAGGTGACTACTCGTCTAACAAAAATAGACACGGGATAAATGGAGGATCAGCTGAAGGACCTAAAGTCAAAAGTAACTTACATGGAGGAGAGAAGTGATAAGGCAAAGAAACACACATAAGAGTCATTCAGCGCATCCTGGACGAATTGAAGTTCGTTCAGCAGAAGATCGAACAGGGTGTGGATTGAATGGTTAGCATCAAGACAGAGACAGAGAAGACACTGACAAAAATTCAAGAAGAAAGAGTACAAATAGAATGGCTCAAGAAACAAAGAATGAAACATCACAAACAGACAAAACCAAAAGCAAGTCCCAGACAGAAAAGGAAGTAACAGAAGAGGAGAAAGAAACAAAGTGAAAATGAAAGTGACCAAGAATGCACGGTGACCAGAAGAAGAGACTACACTCCACCAAGACAAAGAGAAAGTTTTTCAAGCACGACACAAGATTTGAAAGAAGTGACAGATTACTAAGATATGACGACAGACCAAGACACAGGAGGAAATGATGGAGTTTCAAGCGGGACAACTGCTGATGATTTACTTATGAGAAAAAATAACGCACTGAGACTTGGCAGGAACCAAATAACACCAGGCCTAACAAGTGCGCGACAATGACCAGACATGAGAAACGGCAACAAAGATTAAATTCACACCAAGACAGAAAATGTATAGGTTCCAGGAAGTGAAATACACAGCCCTATATCAGTAAGCAGAAAAAGAAACACCATAAGGGCCCCAAATATAACCAACAGAAAGCTCTAAGTCTGAAAGGGGACAGAACATCCATTTTGTTGTTGTTGTAAAAGTGGAAAAGAATGGACATTTTACAACAAATCCACACCAGGTCTCCTCAAGTTAGACAATTACAGAAATGTGTGGCCAAAGGAATATATAGAGGAAAGTCAGCAGAGTTATACAGTTGCACCTACAACAGTATTGATTCCTGCTGGATGGAGACCTGTGGAAATAGATGGAAACCTACACCATTTGGCAGTGCCACTGATGATGTACTCTTTTTCCCTTTAACCAATGACCATGTCATAACCAAAGGTGCTTTCAAAGCCAACACACGTGATGTCTCACTGCCTTGTACCCAACCATGCCAAGCCTTCAGATACTTCCTTTCTACAGCACAGGCTGGGAATCAGAAGACTGCCACCATCAAATTTGTGTGCTCGCGTACTTTGAACTCAAGCGTAGTCCATACACACAGCATCTAGTAGTGCTGGACTGAAGTTTGTATGTGGATTAGCTTTCCCTATTAACAGTGTCCCTCGCCATCAGGTGAACCCACTCTGACTTCAGAGGTACTTATTAACATCCCTAAGTCAAGGACGACAGGTCAACATTTTAGTCTAACTGTCCGGTTTAGGGGTTGAACTGCTTACTTTGGCATCAGCACATCGGATGTTTAAGAACACACGTTCTTATCCATTCGACCATGCTGACCGGTGCCATCATCAAATGAATGCCACACCTGCAGGGACTGATTAACATATGTCTGAGTAAAATGCTATCAATGTTTCACCGCAGCATGGTCAATGATAAGCCTACCTTGCACCATATCCCCAAATGCTTGTACAGCATTTCGAGCTGACTGCGAGTCCTGGCTTGCTGTAAGACTATGTTGCCTGTTCGTACCATTTGCAACATGCTCTGGGAATCCACCATCATCATCATCAGTGTCTTTTCCCAATGGTGTAGTAACAGATGAATTCTGAGCTCCTAAAGTTGATGGCATTAAATACAACTGCTTTGATCAATACTGTTTGTGGCTACATTATTTGAAAATGTTAATATATTCAAATTAAGGACCCCTTTTCGTATCATGAGACATATTGTGCACTTGGAGCTAGCACCATATTTTTTTAGTCTGATCGACTCTCAATGCACAATGTGGTCAATATCACGTCAGCCTCCTTTACTTCCCTGGACATTTCCTTGCACCTATTTTATGTTAGGTTGAGCTGGGGAGGGTGGGGTGGGTATCAGGCCACTGACAATATCTACAACTGAAAGGGGATTTGAATACAAGACCACCAGGGAAGCGTGCTAGCCACTACACTATTGTGGCGACAGGAGAGCTATTTCAAAACCAAAACTTCATTGACTGATAAAACAAAAAGTTTGTTGCGTATCCTTTACAGGATGTTGCAGTCAACCCCAACATTTTGTGGTTGGTTTTGATGCCTTGGCAAATTTACGTTCAGTAGTTTGTCAGTGCTTTCTGAATAACAGGACCTCACACCATTATTGTATGAAAATCAGTGCAATGTGGCCTGCTTCCAAATCACCGGCAACTGTGTTTCAAACGCAGAAAGCGGGATTACGAACTGCTTTTGTAATCCCTTCGCCACAAAGCCAGCAGACTGACAGGTAACAGTAATAAAAAAAATGCAAAGATACAATTGCCATTACATACTGGTTTAAAAAAAAAATAATCTCTCGGTTGAACTGCTCAAGTAGTCTTTGTGCAAAAAAAAAAAAAAAAAAAATCCTCCGCCACTCATCAGCCTACTCCCAAATCACGGGTCAATGATATCCAATAAAATTTACAATTTGGTTCAAAAGTCTACAACATGTCACCTATTATATGGAATATCAGTGCTGTGAGAGAAAACCTTACTTCATTGTCATGGTCCAGTTACCTCATTGGCATGATCCTGTTGCTTCACTGTCATGATCCTGTTGCTCCATTGTCATGGTAATGTTGCCTCACTGGCATGGTCCTGCTGCTCCATTGTCATGATCCTGTTGCTTCACTGTCATGATCCTGTTGCTTCACTGTCATGGTCCCGTTGCTCCATTGTCATGATCCTGTTGCTCCATTGTCATGATCCTGTTGCTTCATTGTCACGATCCTGTTGCTTCATTGTCACGATCCTGTTGCTTCATTGTCACGATCCTGTTGCTTCATTGTCACGATCCTGTTGCTTCATTGTCATGATCCTGTTGCTCCATTGTCATGATCCTGTTGCTTCATTGTCATGATCCTGTTGCTCTATTGTCACGATCCTGTTGCTTCATTGTCATGATCCTGTTGCTCCATTGTCATGATCCTGTTGCTTCATTGTCATGATCCCGTTGTTCCATTGTCATGATCCTGTTGCTTCATTGTCATGATCCTGTTGCTTCATTGTCATGGGTCTTAGCATCACCTGTAGATGGAAGGGTGACGAGGATGTCACCACTCTGAGACCCCAGAATCCTCCACAAAACTGCCTCGGAAAGCTAACCCAGTCAGCCAATGTTGGTAAAAAGTCAGATAAGTCTGCTGAAAAGCAATCACGGTTCTGCTCTAAAAACAAGCACAATGCAATTATGTGCAAACATTAAAAAACGATATCGGACAAACAAAGAAGAAAGTGCACTGCTGCACAGTCTGAAAAAAAAAAGGTTCAAAAGGCAATAGGGGTGACTTCATAGCACCAGGTTTGATTCCATATAGCTCAATCTCTGGTGGTTAGGCACTGAACCACTACAGCCTCTGGAGTATTTATCATTGTGGCTGCAGTTTGCATTCGCATTTTCCTCATGTTGGACTGGTGGTATATGGTTCTGTCGCCCTGCTACTGAGTAAGTGCGTGGCGCGAATCTGTTCTTTTTGGTTCACGGGTACATTTTTCAGGAGACCCCTGAGAGTCGACGCTGGAGCTATGGAGTTCGTGCTTTGTGCGGCACTTTTGGCAGGCTGCCTTGATGAAAGAGATTGAGCTAGTTAGTTAGTTAGTCGAGGTTTCAACTTCACGGCAACGAGTCGTCCCCAATATGCTCCGTTCTTGTGCCAGTGAATATCACACAAAATGCTCCTCACTGTCCAATGTGAAAAGTGGAACAGACAGGAGTCTCAGAAATCCAATAGCCCACACAAATACACTGTGCATAATGCCGCCACCGAATGCCAACACAAAAGCCATCCACGAAAATTACAGTTCATCACGAGATGTGGATAAGCAAGATCACCCAAGCTAGTTGATAAAGCACTTGATGATTTCAAAACTCTTACCAGTCTTTAAACCTTTTTTCTTCTTCTGCTTCTTCTTTGATTGGTCTCCATCATCGGCCATTGTTACTGGCCACATCATTGTAGCTGAGAACACCAGAATTGAATAAAAGCATATGTAGCGACAAAGAAATATCTATCCTAAATATAACTCTGTGATAATAAGTCACAAAGAAAGAAATTAATTGTGAGCTATGTTTTAAAGACATTTTTATCTTCTTCCTCAGGCACAAAAACACACATTCTACATTTCATTATTCAGGCTTCTTCTTCTGCCCTCTGTTCTCTATTGAAGAATAGGCCTTAAACTAACTCAAGCCAAGCTGTCCTGTCTGTTTCTATCTCCTGACGATACCTCCATATCTTCCCCATATTATTCATCTGTCTTTAATTCTCATCTCCGTTATTTTAGGTCTTCACTATTTCATTCACCCTATGGGTTCTAAACAAGTGAGTATCTAGTTATACTATCCTCAGATTTTCTCAATGTGTGTCCTATCCAGCACCAGGTCTTTACCCCGCCTCTTCATTCACTGGAATGTATCTAGTTCTCTCCATGACTCCACATTGGTGATTCTATCATATCATTTCAATTCCGCTATTTTGTGCAGACACCAGATGATGAATGTTTGCAGTTTAGCAATTCTTTTAGTCAAACTAAATGCTTCTACAGGTGCATATGTAGAAGGGGCAACAAACTTTTATAAAATAAACATTGTGCAAATATTTTTAAAAAATTGGGTAATGATTAATTAATACTTTCTTAAGGTTAATCAGTGTTTGTGATCATAAGATGAATCTGAAACAATGTCTTTGTCTCTGGTGATCCTGTGAATGTTAAATGTTTCACTGTGCAATATGCAGCCTGCATGCAGTAAATACTCTATGCATTGATGAGACCTCAATAAAAGGTAGTCCAATATCACATACTGCCTTTGGGGTGTGAAGTGTTTGACTGTTAAATATTCTAGCCCATGACATATGAGGTGGGTTTGCCAGTTTTCTTCCTCATCATGTTTCCTTCCCAGCCAATGTCCAGATAATTCTGACAGTAGCCTATGTTTATGAGGCTGGGTCAATCCCAGAGCCATGCTGGTTAGATAAAATAATCCTGTCTCAGCTGGGAATTGAACCCAGACCACTGTCTTGGAAGGCAAGCACTCTAACCTCTGGGCCACCATGGCTCTGCAGTGTGGCAGCCCTTTTTAGTGTTGTGTTCATGAAAGGATTTACAAGCAATACAAGTATTAAAGTGCAGTTATTTCTGTATGTAATTTATAATAACTTTGGTCTTTTTGTGTAACGAGCAATATGAAAAGAATTTTATGTTTGGATTTGTAAATTGTGGAATAATATTTTTATTTGAGAATTAATTCAGTTTTGTTGAAGATAAGAGATACAGTACAATTAAGTATCAATCAATCAATCATGTGCCATGCCGGAAAGCGTGGGCGGTCATGACTCGCCATTTCACTCGATCACCAGAGTCGTGGATCAGCTCAATGTTCCTGTCTCGGCCGTGCCACGTGGCCAAGCCATCCAGGTATTTTTCTCTCGGTCTTCCTCTTGGTCTGTTCCCCTCGATCTTGCCAGTTGTCAATAAGTTCTCCAATCCATTTCTTCTCATAACATGTCCAAAAAATTTTGACTGTCTTCGTCTAATTTCTCTAATCAGTTTACGATGTTCATTTGTCTCTTGTAGTACTTGGTCATTGGTTTTTCTATCTGTCCATGGTATTCTTTGCATTTTCCTCAGAAACCACATTTCTGAAGCCATCAAATGTTTTTCAGCTTAACTGCACATTGTCCAAGTTTCACATCCATACAAAAGAACAGGCTCTATGTACCCCCTCAACACTCTTTTTCTCGTTTCAATTGACATCTTTTTATTGGTCAGAATGGTTTTAATCTTGCTAAAGGCTACTTTCACCATAGCGATTCTTGTTATAATCTCCTCAAGGCATCTCCCATCAGATGTTATGACTGTTCCGAGATAATTGTATCGATTCACTTGTTGAAGAATATTCTCATTTACTTGTATATTACATTGTGGTACTTCGTTCCTCCTAGTGACGAACATAACCTGTGTACAATTAAGTATACATTAGTTGAACAAAGGGATTTGTCCTTTCATGCGCGCGCAAACATATTTGTGTAATTTTTGTCTGAACAATTTAGGCGTTATCCATGACTGATACAAATATGCAAAGATTTTAGTTAAATAAGCTTGAAACAACAGAAGTATTAAAGTTAGTTGCTTGTCCTTTACAGGACGTCGCAATCAACCCCAGCATTTTGAGCTGTTTATGATTTACCAGACAAGTTTATGTTTAGTAGTTTGCTATTGCTTTCTGAATGATGATGCCCACACCATTGTTAAAAATCAATATGTGGGATTGCAAATCATGTTCGCTACAACTTCGCCGCACACCAGTACAGAATAGTCACAGATATAAAATCTCTAAGCACAATTACAAAAAAACTCACATGAATATATAAGTGCACGGAAAATTGGTTCATTTCTACTCTGAGCCGTTTCAACAAGCATTCTCAGAGGGCCTTTGGGACACAAAACAGCGACTAAATCTGCAAAAGAAAGGTAAATATAAATAAAAGAAAGTAATCGACAGAATAAGCTTCTTGTCAACATTTATCAGTTACTATTAATTTAATTTGAAGATAAACATATTCTGGCCATACATGCATGAGTTGAACAGGAATAATTACATTTCGAATGGCGGATAATTTATGTCACTGCGCTCAGGATATATCCAGATGATTCATTTTTTTTTGGCCCTTATTCCTCCTTAGAGGTATAGGGCCTCAACCAACTCATGCCAAGCTGTTCTAGCTTTTGCTATCTACTGCAGCTCTGTAAAGGCCTGCTCATATTATTTATCTGTCTTTAATTCTCTTCTCTGTGTGTTTTTGGTCTCTTATAATTTTGTTTGCCTTGTGAGATCCAGACTAAGGAGTATCTACTTACACTCAGGTTGTATCAATGTGTATCTCATCACGCACCATTGACTTGTCCTTACTTTAGTTGTTTCAATGAGCTTCCACATCAGTAGTTCTGTTTTACTATTTTAATCCCACTAATCTGCACAGACGATTAATTAATGTTGTAGTTCATTAATAATTCTTTTAGTCATTCTTCACGTTTGTGAGAGAGAGAGATCAGAGAAAAACAGACGGAGCAGAGCGAGAGAGAGGAAGAAACAGACAGAGCAGAGACAGAGAGAGAGAGAGAGAGAGAGAGAGAGAGAGGAGAGAGAGAGAGAGAGAGAGAGAGAGAGAGAGAGAGAGAGAGCTGAGCAGCACAAGAAAGTGAAACAGAGATAGAACAAGAGTAATATCTAAAATGTTTCTGATATTCATTTCACAACTTTACAAAATAATCAATACATCGATGAAAAATATAAAACAGACAGCCATGCAGATGAAAGCACAACTAGTGAAAACTAAACCACTCACCCCAAATGACCATGACCCCTAGCACAGCCCATGTGGTCCAATCTGGCATGTACTTGATAAACATGAGGGCAACTAGAGCACTGACAACGATCAGATATGCTTGCTGAAGGAGAAGTGGCCCCTTCCAGTGTATGCAGAACAGGCCTCCCACACCAAAGTTCCACATGATTATTGCCACGGTTACGTAATCCATGGGAGCGTTGTAGGCACGGAGGATTTGCCTGGTTTATCAAAGTAAAAAGACAAATTTAATAAAATGCATCAGGACTAGATTAACAGAGAGCAGACAAAAGGCGAAAGACTGCATCAGATCATATCAGTTGTCATTTTTACAATGATGGCTGACTGCAATGGGTTTCCAGCACCCTCTGTCTGTTGCCATGCTGGTGGAATCTAGCATCCTCTTTCCTTTGATGTAATCTTCCCATTTTAACAGCTGTCTTCCTCTTGCACATTTGCCTTCAACCTTTCTCTTAAGGCATGTCTTTCCACCTGAGTATTGTCTTTTATGTACCCAAAATATTTTATTTGTGAAACCATGATCTTGTTTAGTGATTGCATCTTCAAGCCTAGTTCTTCAGAATGTTTTTATTTGTTATGTTGACGTTAGAGAATATTCATTCCAGTTAACTATGTAACTCTCTCTCGTCTGCCTGTCATCTCCCAACAAAAACACAGGCCCTGAACCAACACACACCATGCAAATTTGTAGACTTGTTCACGATTGGTTGGACTTTGTAGAACAGTTTTCTACTGGATGAGGTAGCCAGTCTCATACCAACCTTCCTTAGTGACCTCTTATGGTATGCATGGTAGGTTATAATGTAACTGTTCTTGGCTTTCCTTACTGGTTCTAGTAACATATAGGTGCTAGTTTATTAAAAATGTTGTTGTTTATTATTAGATTATATTTTCCCCCAGTTGACTGTACATCCACACCTCAATCCTTTCCTCTAACCCTTTGTTACACTTACTAATCAAGATGAACAGTACATAAATGCCTTTGAATATACATGTTATAGATGGGTTCTAAGAATATCTTGGATACAGAAAAGAACAAATGCATCCATACTCCAAGAGCTGAATACTGAAGAAGGTTGGCTTCTAAAGACGAGAAAACAAGAACATTGAAATATTTTGGTCACTTGAAACGTTATGAAAGTTTGGAAAGAACAGTAATAGAGTGGTATATGCCTGGGAAGAGAGGAAGAGGAAGGCCAAAAAGAAGATGGGTGCAGGATGTACCAGATGATCTCCAGATGGGTGTATCGGATGCGGGACATCTTGCTTATGACCGAGAAGTTTTCCAGAAGTCTGTTATGGGAGCAAGATTCTGCAAAGGACATGCTACTGAATGAATGAATGACTGTATATACACATTTCAATCGAACAATTCTTTCCTGTAACCCTTTGTTAATAGTCTATGACACTGTACCATATAACAATGTTGGATATGCATGACCCTCTATGACGCCGCTCAGCTTTAACTGACAACCTAGAGAGAGAGAGAGAGAGAGAGAGAGAGAGAGAGAGAGAGAGAGAGAGAGAGAGAGAGAGAGAGAGAGTGTGTGTGTGTGTGTGTGTGTGTGTGTGAGAGAGAGAGAGAGAGAGAGGGAGAGAAAGAGAGAGAGGGAGAGAAAGAGAGAGAGAGAGAGAGAGAGAGAGAGAGAGAGAGAGAGAGAGAGAGAGAGAGAGAGAGAGAGAGAGAGAGAGAGAGAGAGAGAGAATGCTCTAGTGAAAATATGGGTGACACAAAAAGTTGATGCCAAAAATAAATGAACGTGAAATGCAACAAAGGAATCAATCAATCATTATCAGGTGCCGTCTTCACAATGAAGGTTGGTTGCAATGGATCTCCAACACTGTATGTCTCTCGCCTTGACTGTACATTCTTTCAGCTGATGTTTGTCCATCTCTTGATGTTATCTTCCCACTTGTATCGATGTCTACCTCTTGCCCTCAACCTTGCCTTACATTATGGTTTTTATAATAGTATCATGTCTTTTAACATAGCCGAAATTTATTCACTTGCCTCCTCTTATTTCTTTCATCAACTCTCTCTTCATTTCCAGTTTTTCTAGAACCTCTGCATTTGATTGTTTTTGTTTCCAAGAAGTATGACATATTCGTCTGTATATCCACATCTCCAGGGCTTATATGCGACTTTCTAGTTGCTTGTTCAATGTCCAGGCTTCTGCGCCATATGTAGCATTTGACAATTCTCATTTTTAATACATTATTAATCTCTCTAGATGTTAATACTGATTTCATGCTGTTGAAAGCATTTTTTGCCATTCCTATTCTCTTTTTGATTTCCATTTCACTTCTGCCATCATCTGTTATTATATGTCCAAGATAGGAGAAACTTGTTACTTGTTCTAGTATCTGCCCGTTTACTGTGATGTTCATTGATGACCTTTCCTTTTCACTGCTAATTATCATAGTTTTTGTTTTTTGGATGTTAATATCTAGGCCACATTCTGCACTGTGCCTTTTTACTTGTTCCACTAGGTCTTGTAACTCTTGCTCACTTTCTGCTAGTAACACGGTGTCGTCAGCATACCTAAGATTGTTTATGATTCTTCCATTGATGTTAAGTCCAGGGAACTAAGAAAAACGATAGACAAATGACACAAACACGTACAAAGATGTCTTTGTACATGTTTGTATCCCTCATATGTCATGTTTCCTAGTCCGATTTCTCCTTAATTTTCTGTTATAACATTTAATGCGTTATGTGACACGACTCTGGCCATTTCAATTCTCTTCAACTGGAGGAGTATGACGAGGGAAGTCCAGGGAAAAGATCACCATTAAAAGATAGACTGGCCTAATTCCATAGCCATACTGGTTGGAATAAATCATTCTGTTAGGTGGCCGGTCAGCCTGTCTGTCTGTCTATCCATCCACCCACCTATCCATCTATCTATGCACACTTTAATAAATACTTGCTTAAAAATTAAACTTGAAGGAAAAACATATTCTAAATACATGAAAGAAAAGAAAAACATACTTACTCTAAATACATGAATGAAAAGAAAAACAACAGCATAATTGATGAGAGTACAAGCCACCCATTTATGACCTGAAAAACAAAATGCAAGTCTTCAAATTAAACCAAGAGATTCAAACAATTTCCCTTTAAATCTAACCCTAGGGTGAACTGAAAAGTAACACAATGTTGTCCTATATTCTTTCCTTTCTTTTCCTAAGACCTCGAAGGTCACCAGGACACCAAACCCACATGAGACCAGAAGCGTCTTGGGCAATATCAAAACCTGGTAAAGCACCCCAACTGTCATCAGAAACCACTCATACTATAAATGGGCAGAATCTAACTTTATCAGAATGGATATTGCATATCCTTTACAGGACGTTGCAATCTAGAATTTTTTGGCAAGTTTACTTTCAGTAGTTTGCCACTGCTTTCCGAACGACCGGCACTCATACTATTTCCATAAAAATCCAACACAAGGTGGTCAGCTGCCGAATCGCCCACAACTGTGTTTTCGAACGCGGTATGCGGGATTACGAACTGCGCCCGTAAACCCTTCATTATGGAGCTGTCACTTTACCAGGGCAGTGGCAAATACATCAAACTCTCTATGATTTCCAACACATCATCATGTAGCAGGGACTTTGAAGAATGTTACTCTCATCACAGCCTGATGAACAGTTTCTGGATCCTTTCCCAGTTTCCCTGCCTGATGCACCCTCATGTCCCACGTGTCTGCGATGCCCAGTGTCCATCTTCGTGTTGTAAACTCCCACCACTTCTTCCTTGAACCATGCCCCCCACCACTGTTCTTTTCAAACCACTGTGATGTAGCAAAAGAATTTCAGTTTCCGAGATATGATGCTGTTTATAAGCCAGATTTTTACAATGTTCACTCACTCCAAAACACTAATGTAACAATGATCACTCGCTCGGCAACATTAATGTGACAATGATCATTCACCCGTAACATTTATACTTGTAAAGAAGCACTAATGTGACAATGATCACTCACCTTGCAACACTAATGTGACAATGATTACTCACCTTGCAAAACTAATGTGACAGTGATCATTCATTCTGCAGCACTTATGTGACAATGATCACTCACCCAGTAACATTTGTACTTGTAATGAAGCACTAATGTGACAATGATCATTCATTCTGCAGCACTTATGTGACAATGATCACTCACCCTGTAACAGTAATGTGACAATGATCATTCACCTTGCAACACTAATAATGTGACAATGATCACTCACCTTGCAACACTAATGTGACAATGATCACTCACCTTGCAACACTAATGTGACAATGATTACTCACCTTGCAAAACTAATATGACAGTGATCATTCATTCTGCAGCACTTATGTGACAATGATCACTCACCCAGTAACATTTGTACTTGTAATGAAGCACTAATGTGACAATGATCATTCATTCTGCAGCAGTTATGTGACAATGATCACTCACCCTGTAACAATAATGTGACAATGATTACTCACCTTGCAAAACTAATGTGACAATGATCATTCATTCTGCAGCACTTATGTGACAATGATCATTCACCCAGTAACATTTGTACTTGTAATGAAGAACTAATGTGACAATGATCACTCACTTTGCAACACTAATGTGACAATGATCATTCATTCTGCAGCACTTATATGACAATGATCATTCACCCAGTAACATTTGTACTTGTAATGAAGCACTAATGTGACAATGATCACTCACCTTGCAACACTAATGTGACAATGATCACTCACCTTGCAACACTAATGTGACAACAATCACTCATCTTGCAACACTAATGTGACAATGATCATTCACATTGCAACACTAATGTGACAATGATCATTAATTCTGCAGCACTTATGTGACAATGATCATTCACCCAGTAACATTTGTACTTGTAATGAAGCACTAATGTGACAATGATCACTCACCTTGCAACACTAATGTGACAATGATCACTCACTTTGCAACACTAATGTGACAATGATCACTCACCTTGCAACACTAATGTGACAATGATCACTCACCTAGCAACACTAATGTGACAATGATCACTCACTTTGCAACACTAATGTGACAATGATCACTCATCTAGCAACACTAATGTGACAATGATCACTCATATAGCAACACTAATCACTCATTCTGCAGCACTCATGTGACAATGATCACTCACCCTGTAACAGTAATGTGACAATGATCATTCACCTTGCAACACTAATAATGTGACAATGATCACTCACCTTGCAACACTAATGTGACAATGATCACTCACCTTGCAACACTAATGTGACAATGATTACTCACCTTGCAAAACTAATATGACAGTGATCATTCATTCTGCAGCACTTATGTGACAATGATCACTCACCCAGTAACATTTGTACTTGTAATGAAGCACTAATGTGACAATGATCATTCATTCTGCAGCACTTATGTGACAATGATCACTCACCCTGTAACAGTAATGTGACAATGATTACTCACCTTGCAAAACTAATGTGACAATGATCATTCATTCTGCAGCACTTATGTGACAATGATCATTCACCCAGTAACATTTGTACTTGTAATGAAGCACTAATGTGACAATGATCACTCACCTTGCAACACTAATGTGACAATGATCACTCACCTTGCAACACTAATGTGACAATGATCACTCACCTTGCAACACTAATGTGACAATGATCACTCACCTTGCAACACTAATGTGACAATGATCACTCACCTAGCAACACTAATGTGACAATGATCACTCACTTTGCAACACTAATGTGACAATGATCACTCATCTAGCAACACTAATGTGACAATGATCACTCATCTAGCAACACTAATCACTCATTCTGCAGCACTCATGTGACAATGATCACTCACCCTGTAACAGTAATGTGACAATGATCATTCACCCTGCAACACTAATAATGTGACAATGATCACTCACCTCGCAACACTAATGTTAACAATGATCAGTCACTCTGCAGCACTAATGTGACACTCACCCTGTAATGCTTGTAATGTGACAACAATCACTCACCCTGTAATGCTTGTAATATGACAACAATCACTCACCCTGTAATGCTTGTAATATGACAACAATCACTCACCCTGTAACAGTAATGTGACAATGATCATTCACCCTGCAACACTAATAATGTGACAATGATCACTCACCTTGCAACACTAATGTGACAATGATCACTCACCTTGCAACACTAATGTGACAATGATCACTCACTTTGCAACACTAATGTGACAATGATCACTCATCTAGCAACACTAATGTGACAATGATCACTCACTTTGCAACACTAATGTGACAATGATCACTCATCTAGCAACACTAATGTGACAATGATCACTCACTTTGCAACACTAATGTGACAATGATCACTCACCTTGCAACACTAATGTGACAATGATCACTCACTTTGCAACACTAATGTGACAATGATCACTCATCTAGCAACACTAATGTGACAATGATCACTCACCTTGTAACACTAATGTGACAATGATCATTCACCTTGCAACACTAATAATGTGACAATGATCACTCACCTTGCAACACTAATGTGACAATGATCACTCACCTTGCAACACTAATGTGACAATGATTACTCACCTTGCAAAACTAATATGACAGTGATCATTCATTCTGCAGCACTTATGTGACAATGATCACTCACCCAGTAACATTTGTACTTGTAATGAAGCACTAATGTGACAATGATCATTCATTCTGCAGCACTTATGTGACAATGATCACTCACCCTGTAACAATAATGTGACAATGATTACTCACCTTGCAAAACTAATGTGACAATGATCATTCATTCTGCAGCACTTATGTGACAATGATCATTCACCCAGTAACATTTGTACTTGTAATGAAGCACTAATGTGACAATGATCACTCACTTTGCAACACTAATGTGACAATGATCATTCATTCTGCAGCACTTATGTGACAATGATCATTCACCCAGTAACATTTGTACTTGTAATGAAGCACTAATGTGACAATGATCACTCACCTTGCAACACTAATGTGACAATGATCACTCACCTTGCAACACTAATGTGACAACAATCACTCATCTTTCAACACTAATGTGACAATGATCACTCACCTAGCAACACTAATGTGACAATGATCACTCACTTTGCAACACTAATGTGACAATGATCACTCATCTAGCAACACTAATGTGACAATGATCACTCATATAGCAACACTAATCACTCATTCTGCAGCACTCATGTGACAATGATCACTCACCCTGTAACAGTAATGTGACAATGATCATTCACCTTGCAACACTAATAATGTGACAATGATCACTCACCTTGCAATACTAATGTGACAATGATCACTCACCTTGCAACACTAATGTGACAATGATTACTCACCTTGCAAAACTAATATGACAGTGATCATTCATTCTGCAGCACTTATGTGACAATGATCACTCACCCAGTAACATTTGTACTTGTAATGAAGCACTAATGTGACAATGATCATTCATTCTGCAGCACTTATGTGACAATGATCACTCACCCTGTAACAGTAATGTGACAATGATTACTCACCTTGCAAAACTAATGTGACAATGATCATTCATTCTGCAGCACTTATGTGACAATGATCATTCACCCAGTAACATTTGTACTTGTAATGAAGCACTAATGTGACAATGATCACTCACCTTGCAACACTAATGTGACAATGATCACTCACCTTGCAACACTAATGTGACAATGATCACTCACCTTGCAACACTAATGTGACAATGATCACTCACCTTGCAACACTAATGTGACAATGATCACTCACCTAGCAACACTAATGTGACAATGATCACTCACTTTGCAACACTAATGTGACAATGATCACTCATCTAGCAACACTAATGTGACAATGATCACTCATCTAGCAACACTAATCACTCATTCTGCAGCACTCATGTGACAATGATCACTCACCCTGTAACAGTAATGTGACAATGATCATTCACCCTGCAACACTAATAATGTGACAATGATCACTCACCTTGCAACACTAATGTTAACAATGATCAGTCACTCTGCAGCACTAATGTGACACTCACCCTGTAATGCTTGTAATGTGACAACAATCACTCACCCTGTAATGCTTGTAATATGACAACAATCACTCACCCTGTAATGCTTGTAATATGACAACAATCACTCACCCTATAACAGTAATGTGACAATGATCATTCACCCTGCAACACTAATAATGTGACAATGATCACTCACTTTGCAACACTAATGTGACAATGATCACTCACCTTGCAACACTAATGTGACAATGATCACTCACTTTGCAACACTAATGTGACAATGATCACTCATCTAGCAACACTAATGTGACAATGATCACTCACTTTGCAACACTAATGTGACAATGATCACTCATCTAGCAACACTAATGTGACAATGATCACTCACTTTGCAACACTAATGTGACAATGATCACTCACCTTGCAACACTAATGTGACAATGATCACTCACTTTGCAACACTAATGTGACAATGATCACTCATCTAGCAACACTAATGTGACAATGATCACTCACCTTGTAACACTAATGTGACAATGATCACTCACTTTGCAACACTAATGTGACAATGATCACTCACCTTGCAACACTAATGTGACAATGATCACTCACTTTGCAACACTAATGTGACAATGATCACTCATCTAGCAACACTAATGTGACAATGATCACTCACATTGCAACACTAATGTGACAATGATCACTCATCTAGCAACACTAATTACTCATTCTGCAGCACTCATGTGACAATGATCACTCACCCTGTAACAGTAATGTGACAATGATCATTCACCCTGCAACACTAATAATGTGACAATGATCACTCACCTTGCAACACTAATGTGACAATGATCACTCACTTTGCAACACTAATGTGACAATGATCACTCATCTAGCAACACTAATGTGACAATGATCACTCACCTTGTAACACTAATGTGACAATGATCACTCACTTTGCAACACTAATGTGACAATGATCACTCACCTTGCAACACTAATGTGACAATGATCACTCACTTTGCAACACTAATGTGACAATGATCACTCATCTAGCAACACTAATGTGACAATGATCACTCACATTGCAACACTAATGTGACAATGATCACTCATCTAGCAACACTAATCACTCATTCTGCAGCACTCATGTGACAATGATCACTCACCCTGTAACAGTAATGTGACAATGATCATTCACCCTGCAACACTAATAATGTGACAATGATCACTCACCTTGCAACACTAATGTTAACAATGATCAGTCACTCTGCAGCACTAATGTGACACTCACCCTGTAACACTTGTAAAGAAGCATTAATGTGACAACAATCACTCACCCTGTAACACTTGTACTTGTAAAGAAGTAACAATACAACTGTCATGACCACAATGACACACAATAAAATGACAGCATTGGCCATGGACTGCCACAGCTTGGTGCCCGTGTCATCAGTGGCATCATGGAAGGGTGTGTAAATGCTGTAGAGGTATTCCAGAAATGAGTACATCAATTAAAACAAAAAGTGCAATTGTACTTTTTTACTCAATACAACCACAAGTGTCAAAATGGACGTTGCAACTAGACAACTTTCATCAGCACATAAAAACAAAAAGACACTGATACAACTACATTAAGAAAACTAAAAAAAGTCACCTAGCTGAGGTTATGGAAACATCAGAATCCTGAGGCACAAAAATCAGGAGAGTCCTTGTGAAATGGTTATTCATGAAAAGAAAAGCATAGCTCTTTTAGGAAAGCTGTGGTAATTCATTACATGTCAAAAATGCCTATGGCAATCTGCCTATGGGAGGAGGATTCCAGAAGAAACCTCAACCGTCAAAGTTGGAAGATGTTGGCCGAAGTGACATGAGACTAAAAAGCGGACATCAACACACTACTATAGATGCTTTTGCACCCAGCACTGCAAATACTTATCATAGACAAAGAGGTATGTATTCATTACCATATGATGTACTGTTTACATTCGATTTTTAACACTTAATCTTTAACATGAAATACAATGAAAATTCTCCCTGAAGTGAATTAAAACCCATTACCACTGGGTCAAGCATATGACTTTTATCTTGTAAAATAAATACAATACAAATTCTCCCACAGCAATTTCCTGCCATACTATGGGTCTATGATGTGATGGTGCCATCACATTTTGCAGACCTGAGAGCAAGGAGGAATAGGTCACCAATCTTTTCCTCACTATGACAAGTGATGAGCCCATGTCTGACCGAAGCTTCTGAATAAGTCTCACAAATCTGCTGATTGTCCATAATTCACTTCTGTACATAGCTCTTAAAACCTCTTTCTCACCTCGACTGACAAAGATATATCACAAAGAATATTTTTCATCTTGTGACAAGCTGTTTTTGCTTGAGAAAAAAGAAAAGCATAGTTCTTTTAGGAAAGCTGTGGTAATTCATTACAGGTCAAAAATGCCTATGACAATCTGCCTATAGGAGAATTTGAGAAGAAACCTCAACCGTCGAAGCTGAAGCTAACACAAACATGTAAGTAACACGTGAGTAAAGGACCCTTTGATGTGTCTGGAGCAGGGGGCACATGGTTTAGGCCCATATTTTAATAGACCATTGACACTTGGTGGATGTGATACGCATCACGCCGGCCACCTTGATCCCAGCAGCTTATATGTGAGATTCACATGTAAATTACTACCCCCCAAACCGAGCAGACTGTGAATCCATTCTCCGATCACTAGGAACAAATTAATATCTCAAACAGATGTTAATATCATTTCTGTCTTCTCATGATCGCCGCATGCAGTAGGACACTGTAGCACCTTTAAACATTCCTGCTAATTTCCAACATATTTCCTGGTACCCCTTATAGGCCAGGCCGGCCTCAGGTCAATTTGTCAAAATCTGACTAATGCAGATTCAAACCCAAGACAACCAGGCTGATAGTCAAGCAACTAACCACTACACTAGTACGGCTCCGGAACACAAACATGACTTACAGGTAAACACCACCAGATGTGTAGTATGTGATGGAGCTGATGGTTGCAACTACCACCACCATGCACAGCGTGACGGGAATGAAGAGCATGATGACGTGCTTGGCCCCATACAACAGTGTTTCCTCATCGTCATCTTCCTCTTGGTTGCCTCCTGAAGGCTCTGTGTTCGGTGGAGTTCTTCTCTCACTTCTGGCTTGGCTGGTCACTTGGTGCCTTGAATTATTTCCACCACTCCTACTGGAGGCATCACCTTGACTTCTAGGATCCACAACGGTAGCCTATCACAAATTGATAAGTAAAATATGCAAGCAAATAGGAAACAGTGACCATTAGATAACATTTCTTTCTCTCGTCTATGGCACAACACCATTAATTCATTCATTCAGTAGCATGTCCTTTGCCGGTCTCCCTGGCCTAGGAGTTAAACGACTTTCTCCGTAATCTCGTTTATCCACGTAGGGTAACACAGCGTGCGAGAATTGTAAGTGGTTCTCATCGCATTGGTAACTTACGGGATTAGTGATCCGGCTGCTCAGAAAGCAATGGCAAACTACTGAGCGTTATCTTGCCAAGAAATCAATGACAGCGGTAAAATACTGGTGTTGACAGTGATGTCCTGTAAAGGATATGCGGGGGAAAAAAAGCTTGTCCTTTGCAGAAACTTGCTCCCATAACAACTTAGCTATAAGCAAAATGTTGCATGTCCGATATACCCATCTGGAGATTATCTGCCACATCCTACACCCGTCTTCTCTTTAGCCTTCCTCTTCCTTTCTTCCCAGGCATGTACCCCTCCATTATTGTTCTCTCCAAACTTTCAACACGTTTCAAATGACCAAAATATTTCAATTTTCATTGTTTTACCATCTTTAGTAGCCAACCTTCTTCAAAACTGACATCTTGTCATATGGATGCATTTTTCTTTTCTGTATCCAAGATATTCTCAGAACCTGTCTATATTCAAAGGCATTTATGCACTGTTCAACTTCAACAACACCACCAAACAAACTAAAGTACAAGTTTTGAGAACATGCATAATTCCTGTGGCAGTATAATGGCGTGAGTCATGGACAATCATTTTGCAATCATTAAAGCAGAAAAGTGGGGGATTTTGAACTAATATGTTACAGAAAAGTTCTTACAATATCATGGGCCATGAAAGAAAACTGGCTCTTAATTATCATGCCAAGGAGACTGAAATACTTTGACCATATAAAATGTCACAGTATCTTGGAAAGAACAGTGCAATCTGGCAAATAACCTGGAAGATCAGGCAGTTATTGGCCAGCAATGAAGTTGCCAGCAGGACATTGCAGTAGCTATTCTGCCTTTTGCCCAAGAACAGTTTCTTTCTAGTCTTATTTGAACAACTTTAGTCCCCGGCAGTTTATACTTTGATTATCTTCTGTCCAAGAACAGTTTCTGTCCTAGTTATTACTTTTAACTACTACATTTCCAGACATTTACTATGCTGATTGCCTTCTGTCCAAGAACAGTTTCTGTCCTAGTTATTACATGAACTACTGCATTACCAGACAGTTACTAGTTTGATTACCGTCTGTCCAAGAACAGTTTCTGTCCTAGTTATTACATGAACTACTACATTTCCAGACAGTTGCTACGTTCATTGCCTTCTGTCCAAGAACAGTTTCTGTCCTAGTTATTACTTTAACTGCTATATTACCAGACAGTTACTAGTTTGATTGCCTTCTGTCCAAGAACAGTTTCTGTCCTAGTTATTACTTTACCTACTACAATACCAGACAGTTACTAGTTTGATTGCCTTCTGTCCAAGAACAGTTTATGTCCTAGTTATTACTTTACCTACTACATTACCAGACAGTTACTAGTTTGATTGCCTTCAGTCCAAGAACACTTTCTGTCCTAGTTATTACTTTAACTACTACATTACCAGACAGTTACTAGTTTGATTGCCTTCTGTCCATGAACAGTTTCTGTCATTGACTTACTTTAACTGCTACATTACCAGACAGTTACTACTTTGATTGCCTTCTGTCCAAGAACAGTTTCTGTCCTAGTTATTACTTTAACTACTACATTACCAGACAGTTACTAGTTTGATTGCCTTCAGTCCAAGAACAGTTTCTGTCCTAGTTATTACTTTAACTACAACATTACCAGACAGTTACTAGTTTGATTGCCTTCAGTCCAAGAACAGTTTCTGTCCTAGTTATTACTTTAACTACTACATTACCAGACAGTTACTAGTTTGATTGCCTTCAGTCCAAGAACAGTTTCTGTCCTAGTTATTACTTTAACTACTACATTACCAGACAGTTACTAGTTTGATTGCCTTCTGTCCAAGAACAGTTTCTGTCCTAGTTATTACTTTACCTACTACATTACCAGACAGTTACTAGTTTGATTGCCTTCAGTCCAAGAACAGTTTCTGTCCTAGTTATTACTTTAACTACTACATTACCAGACAGTTACTAGTTTGATTGCCTTCTGTCCAAGAACAGTTTCTGTCCTAGTTATTACTTTACCTACTACATTACCAGACAGTTACTAGTTTGATTGCCTTCTGTCCATGAACAGTTTCTGTCATTGACTTACTTTAAGTGCTACATTACCAGACAGTTACTACTTTGATTGCCTTCTGTCCAAGAACGGTTTATATCCTTATTACTTTAACTACTTCAGTCCCAGAATTACTACTTTGCCTTCTGTTCAAGAACAGGTTCTTTCCTTGTCTTACTGTATCTACTACTGTCCCAGACAGTTTCTAGTTTGATTGCCTTCTGTCCAAGAACAGTTTTTGTTCTTGTTATTACTTTAACTACTTCAGACCCAGGCAGTTACTACTTTGAGTGCCTTCTTTCCAAGAATAGTGTCTTTATAGTCTCATTTGAACTACTTCAATCACAGACAGTAGCTACTTTGATTGCCTTCTGTCCAAGAAATTCATTACCATAAATAACAACTGCATGGAACAGAGACATTCAGGTAATAGAAGAAAACAAATAAACAAAGCATAAGTGGTCTGCTTTACAAGATGATATGAACTTCTTTAACTTCAAGATGTCTAAAATGTCAGGTACACACACTGGTTCAGCTTACTCCCACAGAATATCGGACGAAATACACAAAATGTTAACTTCATGTAGGTGATCACACATTTATCCCTCACGTAACACCACGTGGTGCCGAGATATCCACATACAATCCCAGGTGTGACAGCAGCTTATATGTGAGATTCACTTGTAAATTACTACCTCCCAAACTGAGCAGACTGTGAATCCATTCTCCGATCACTAGGAACAAACTAATATCTCAAACAGATGTTAATATCATTTCTGTCTTCTCCAGATGCATGATTGCCTCATGCAGTAGGACACTGTAGCACTTTTAAACATTCCTGCTAATTTCCAACATCGTTGTTCTTTCTTGTCTTCAGTCCACTGATAGCATCCTATAGGAAGCCTGCTCTGTGCAAAGTATCTTAACCTTTGTTTCCTTGCCTTGCCCTGGCTATCGTCATTCACTACATTCAGTCGATTACCTGGTAATTACGAAACTAACCTTTGTACATTCACAAGTCGTGCCTGTCAACTGGGCTTTTGATACATGGTGGCTCAGTTAAATGGACCATACACAGGTTACAGTTAACTCTTAACTATTCTTGTGTCTACCTATACTTATTTAACGCTTCACTAGTCTTGAGTCTACCCATACTTATTAACTCTAGCTCATATCTAAATATAACATAGAATGTGACACAAGAACATGACCTCAAAGGACAGATAATGTAATTGAGTAATGTGGCTATTCTGGATGTTGCAACCATTAGTCTTAGATAGGTAGGCTACATTACCATTCCCAGTTGCTTTGAGAAGAATCTCTATATATATTTTTATTTCCGGTCCCCAAGATGGAGGATAGGCAGTTGAGCCGTTGAGGCCTCTGAAGTGTTTATGCTTGTGCATTTTCCTCATGTTGGACTGGTAGTGCATGCATGGTTATGTCGCCTTGCTAATGAGTTGAGTGCGTGGAGCGACACTGTGAGCTGTGCATTTCGTGTGGAATGCCTTTACATCTGGCTGCGGTTGTTTGTAGAGTGAAATGTAAGTGCAGAAAAATGGCGGCCAGCTGGTAGCTGAATTAACTGGGTTGCCTTATGCAGTAATGTGTGGCTGCTGGTTTTCTAGTGGCTGCTGCTTCCATTGATAATGAACAGTATTTTTCGTGGTAGACTTTTGCATTGGCATTCTGGCAGCAGCATTATGCATAGTATACCTGTGCGGGTTGTTGCTTTGTTGAGACACCTGTCTGTTCCACTTTTCACATGAGGCAGTGAGGATTTTGTGTGACACTCACTGGCACAGGACCAGAGCATAATGGGGCGACCCTTTGCCATGAAGTTGGAACCGCAACTAACTAACTATATTTATTTCCACATTCTATTCTGAAATAAAATCTATCATAGCCATATACTTTTTAATTTGACAGTTTAAGCATATTAACAACAAGCTATACAACCAAGTGCTATGATCATAGCTATATATTTTTTAACTGGATAGTTTAAGCACATTAAAAACAAGCTATATAATCAAGTGCTCACTACCTCAGGGACAGCGTTTACATCATCTTCGGTGCTCATCTGCAGAGATCCATATCTAGACCGCACACCCTCTGCTTTAGTAGCTCCCTCAACGCAGGTAGTCATCAGGCCAGTTCTCTCTTCAGCAGAGCTGCCAGGTGCATCACTTTTTGTGTCTTTAACGTAGGTAGTCATTCTGAAACAACAAAATACAACGTTTAACTTACAGAATCATGAATTAATGTACTGTGATTGGTAGACAAAAACAATGACTAATAAACTACAAATGTTCATTAACTGGTGTCTGTGCAGAACAGAAGAACTAAAATTTTACGACAGAAACACTAAAGTGGAGCTCATGGAAGAAACTAAACAAATACCAGTGATCTTCAATTTTGAAAACTTGTCATGTGATCAATAAAGACAATATGTTTCGTGTAGTATGTAACAGGTAGACATGGAAGACATTGCTATTCATACAGAAAAGCCAACTTCGTGCAAACAAAAAGACATGACAGTCAGTTTTAAATTAGTGTGGTAAACAATTCACTTACTGTAAGAATATGTGTGTTACATTTCAACTTGAAGGATTTATCTATTTGTTTTAGTTTATGTTGTTTTAATTCTGCAGCAAACACAGGATGAGATGCAGCAAAATATGAGTGGCACCTTGCAGTCTTGACAGACCAAAGTATGTGGATTGGAATTTGGCCAAAATTCCATCTCACAATGCCTGGGCAGAGCTTCAGAGAACATGTGGTGCCCAAACGACATGTTCCCTCTCTCTGCCTTGCCTTGTTTGATCCAGAGGAATGGATAACCAGTACGTCTGGAACAAGGTAGGCTGCAGACGCTGGCGGCTCAGCGTCAAATCTCCGAGACCTCGCCCCCACGAGCAGGAGGCAAGAAGTGGCCAGACCCTAAACCTTTGGGACTTGACTTAGAGGCGTTCAGCCAAATCCCGCAGGTAAGGGTCGTATATGCGCCCGCACCACTGGGCATGTACACCTGTCAATCACAAGTGTCTGGACCTGTGTAAATATGTACTACCATCAGACTTCCCGCCTGACTCGTGCGGCTCCCGCGACAAGTGAGAAGAGGCCTGCAAAATATGCCAAACAATAAATTGTGTAGTCTGTTATTTGTCATCATTGTTACAAATACCAATGAATCA
This sequence comes from Cepaea hortensis, assembly GCA_963921405.1. Taxonomy (NCBI): domain Eukaryota; kingdom Metazoa; phylum Mollusca; class Gastropoda; order Stylommatophora; family Helicidae; genus Cepaea; species Cepaea hortensis. The sequence continues at coordinate 69,860,755 of OY992894.1, read as the reverse complement.
AGAGTGAAGAAAAGGATGGCTAAGACACACACTGAGAAAACCTGATGATAGTATAACTAGAAAGTACTTTACCTTTGATGCACAGCGCAAACAAAATAGAGGGTGACAAAAGAGCACATGGAAAAGAGAACTAGAGACAGTAGGAGAACTAGAGACAGAAATTAATCATATAGGGAGGACATGGAGGGAGCTGCAGAAGGTAGCTAAAGATAGAAAGACTTGGCATAAGATGGTTGAAAGGTCTATGATAGAATTGGGGATACAGGGAAGGAGAAGGAGAAGCAGAAAAAGGAGACAAAGAAGAAGAAGAAGAAAAAGAACAAGGAGGAGGAGAAGAATGCAGTCAACAAAAGATCAACAATTACATGTATACAGTGATGTCGACCTACAAGAAACCATACTTACAAGCATCATTTCATTAAATAAATGACAATTATAACCATACAATAAACTCTTCTTGGGTGACTTTCTGCCCTTTAACACCATTAGATGCCAGTTTAAACATATTTAATGAAAGCAGCTGCAGTTAATCTGAGGGTGCCAATATCTAGGCACTAGGTTTCAGGTTCGCCAAATTTTACCGGAGATTTTTTTTGCGGTGACTTTCGGTTTCTTGTTTTTGTGTCTTCTATATGGGGATGTTATGGGTGCTCATGATGTTAATTCCGTGATTATTTCAAGATCGCGTTAAAACAGACACTGATTACTTGATATAGTTTTTTCCTTCACTCTTTGCTTTTCTAAATTTATCAGGCTTCAGGAATCCTTGTTATACCAGAGAGCCAGGGTGTCTATTCTAAGTGGTAAGTAAGCCCATAAATACCATTTTATGAAACGTGATACATTGTTCTCTATGTATTATTCAATTTAGCATCCATTTGTAAGTGTATTTTGTAATTTTCGACTATTTAAGTTGGCAATCAATGTCAAACTGAAATTATGGAGATCGCATGCTGTAATGTGATTTTTCAATGGCGGAAGATAGTAGTTTTCCTTGTCATACTCCAACTATAAATAATATTGTTATGGAATAATCAGAGCAAACTAAAATGATAATGAATGTATGTTTACATTGAACACCCATTTTTGTATTTTTGTGTAATTTTTCATCACTCTACATGGACCAGATCATTGATAATTTTGCAAATTTTCAATGGGACTTCTTTTTGTCCAAATGCATCTACACTGGCGGCCTCGCACTGACAGACCGCGCCTGTCGAGAGCGCGTGTGGTCTGACGTCATCACAGCATGACGTGGAGGTGTATATATCTGTGTGTGTGTGTGTGCTGGGTAAAGCTGGGGCGATCATCCCCAACCCAGCGCGTCCACAGGTGGCGGATCGTGGAATGGCCTCTAGATATAGAGGTTAGCTGCGAATACCCAATAAGTAGCAGCGAACCAACTGGCGGTGGTCACATAGGGCGAGGCAGGATCTCAGGGTGGGATCTGAGTTCCTTAGAAAATACCTCATATGCTCAGAGACATGTCTGCCAAGCGAGTCAGGGGTGCTCTAACCCCTCCCCCGGATAGGTGGAACCCGTTAGCTTTGGACAGCAGTCCATCTAGGAGATGGAAAATTCCAAATATAAACCCCCAAGTTCAAGGTGGACCGCATGCTGAGGAACTGGATGGCCACGGGTAAGCTGGTCGTGAATGCTGGACGTCTGGCAGGCGTGCGGGGCGGCACTAGACATATGGACTCCTGCGGGACATCCCCTGCCTCTTCCCTAGCAAGCAGGCAATGCTAGGGCGACTGGTTATTTCCTGCAATATCCAAACTTTACTTATGGAATTAATTAAACACGGGAATCGTCGCCGGAGCTACGGAGCACGTGCTCTGCGCTTGACACATCTTTCAGAGGCTAGCGAAGAGAGGAGTGTGGAGGAGAAGACGAGGAAATGGTGTGAGAAGAAGGCATAGAAATAGGAGGGCAGGCGCCAGGAGAACAAAATGAAAAGTATAGAGAGACTAGGTTTCAACCATGTAAGAGTGGGATACTGGAATTGTCGTAATGCCAGGCAGAGAGGTCCTGTATTGGAGAGGCTAATATATGATTTTGATGTCCTCATGCTCTAGGAGCTAAATACAGACAAATACCATTGCCCTCGGTATGCCAGTTATATAAACTCTACTGGGCAGAAGAGACATGGGCAAGATCTGCTGGTGAAGGAAGGAGTGAAGCATGTGGTACTTGACTTGAGCCAGTGGAATCACAGTGCAAGAGAGGTCCAGGGTATACAAATGGAGATTGGTGGCTTAAGTTGGAACATCATAAATGCATATGCCACAGTGGACAGTTTTGTCAGAAAGGAACACTGGGACTGGCTTAAGGAATTGGAGGAATTACCAGGTGATAGGCTACTCATATGTGGAGACTTCAATGCGAGGAACAGAGATTGGGACAGTAGTGGAGAAAACCGACAGGGAATTGCCCTTGCAGATGCCATGGTGGACTCTGATGTGGTCTGCATAAATGATGGTAAGCCGACTAGAATGGCAATGAGGCCTGGCGATGCAGACACAGCTATTGACTTGACATTTGTCTCCCAATCATCAGTCCTTGATGTAAAGTGGACTGTTCTGAATGACCATGAGAGTGATCACATGCCATGCTCAGTCTTGATCTCTAAATCCAGGAAAGTTAAGGCTGGGAGAGTGCACAAGACCTTCCGGTATGAGCGGACCGATAGCCTTCTTGGACGCCTCAGACAGGGGGCTTGCAATAGGACTGTTAAAACTCCTTTTTTGCAGCTCCCCCATGGTGGACCCCAGAAATAGACCATGCTTGGAAAGTACAGAGAGCTGCAGTAAAGCAGCTAAGGAAAGTGCGACAGACACCCCAAAGCTCACGAGAGGAAGTGGAAACAGCAGAAAATGTCAAGAAAGACAAGGTGGAGGTTTTCAAGCGCTGTGCTGCAGAGGCCAAAAACGCAAAATGGGAATGTTTCATGAAGGAGATTGGAGGTGATAAAACACTGCGAAAATTCTGGAAACTGCACAGGCAGATGCAGAGAAAAGATCAGCCTATGACAGTGGGAACAATTTATAGAGATGATAGTGTGCGCGTGACAACAGACAAGGAAAAAGGGGAGGCGTTTCTCCAGAGATTTTAGAGCAGACCAATCATAATGATGCAGACACCAGGGATGCAGTTAGAGAGGAGTTATCTGGCACCATAAAGAATATGCATTATAAAGACATCATACGGGTTGAAGATGTTAAACGTATTTTGAAAAAGGCAAAAGACATGGTGCCACATAGTATGCAGACATGATGATGATGGATAGATAAGATCGGGAAAAACCGATAGGTAAACACACGCATAGGCATGAGTGCGCACCAACGTAAACAAGAGAGTGACGTTGTTTGACAACAAAAAGACGGGGAAAAAGACATGCAAGGAGAAGTCATGTTTTGAAGATCGTGGCATAAACTGGAGTGGCTTGGAGCTAGTAACTAATATGAATCCAGGGATGGACCAATAAGGAACATGGATATGAGAGGCTAGTATCTTATGTGTGAAGGAATCGAGGACACGACCTAGACGAGAGGAGAAACAACGAAAGGACAGAATGGTCATACTCAAGGTGATACTCCGTGTTATCTGAATCACGACAATGGCCATTAGTTATACAGGTCAGTAACTTATCTCAGTATTTTTGTGCTCCTATATTTCGGATGCTGATCTGGTAATAACAGGCACTCTGGAAGGAGTCACCGGCAGATATAGTAATTTGACTTTGTAATTATATGCTCATTAAACGGCATTGAACTTTTGTCAGCCATTGGTCCGGATTCAGTATGTCACAGTTCACAGGTTGATCATTATTCCTGTTGTTCAAATTGAGCCGACATTCGTTATTACCAACATGGTTTGTTGCATACTGTGTTACGTCATATTTGAGGAAGCAACAGCATGCTGGCACATGGAACCAGGCCGTGAAGGCTTTGAGCGATGCAGGCCAACACCTTAACATAAAAACATACAACCCAATGAAACAACCCTTTCTCTAACTTATACTTTCACACATATCCATACAACAAATGTAAACAACCATATATCTAACCCAAACTTTCACATATATTTATACAACAAATGTAAATAACTATACATCTAACCTAGACTTCCACACTTATCTACAACACATTTAAACAACCATATATCTAACCTACACTTTCACATATATCCATACAACAAATGGAAACAACCCTACCACTAACCTACAGTTTTACACATATCCACACATCTATTCAACGCACACTAATAACCTCTAGCCTACATTTCAATCAATCAAGTATTCTCTCAATACAGCATCAATACTAATAGACCAATAGTTCCCCTCTCAATACAACATCAGCACTAATAGTCCAATAGTTCTACTCTCAATACAGCATCAGCACTAGTAGTACAAAAGTCTTCCTCTCAATACAGCGTCAGTACTAATAGTTATATAGGTCCCATCTCAATACAGCATCAATATTAATATAATAGTACAATAGTTCTCCGCATCAATAGTACAATAGTTCTCCTAGCAATACAGCATCAACATCAATAGTACAATAGTTCTCCTAGCAATGTAGCATCAATGTCAATAGTACAATAGTTCTGTTAACAATACAGCATCAACATCAACAGTACGATAGTTCTAGCAATACAGCATCAACATCAATAGTGCAATAGTTCTAGCAATACAGCATCAACATCAATAGTACAATAGTTCTCCTAGCACTGTAGCACTAAAATCAAAAGTACAATAGTTCCAGAAATGTAGCACTAACATCAACAGTAGAATAGTTCTCCTAGCATTGTAGCACTAACATCAATAGTACAATAGTTCAAGCAATGTTGTGCTAACATCAATAGTACAATAGTTCTCCTAGCATTGTAGCACTAACATCAATAGTACAATAGTTCTAGCAATGTTGTGCTAACATCAATAGTACAATAGTTCTCCTAGCATTGTAGCACTAACATCAATAGTACAATAGTTCTCCTAGCATTGTAGCACTAACATCAATAGTACAATAGTTCTAGCAATGTTGTGCTAACATCAATAGTACAATAGTTCTCCTAGCAATGTAGCACTAACATCAATAGTACAATAATCCTTGCATTGTAGCACTAACATCAATAGTACAATAGTTCTAGCATTGTAGCACTAACATCAATAGTACAAAAGTTTTCCTAGCAATGTAGCATCAACATCAATAGTACAATTGTTCTCCTGGCAATGTAGCATCAACATCAATAGTACAATAGTTCTCCTAGCAATGTAGCATCAACATCAATAGTACAATAGTTCTAGCATTGTAGCACTAACATCAATAGTACAATAGTTCTCCTAGCAATGTAGCACTAACATCAATAGTACAATAGTTTTCCTAGCAATGTAGCATCAACATCAATAGTACAATTATTCTCCTGGCAATGTAGCATCAACATCAATAGTCCAATAGTTCTCCTAGCAATGTAGCATCAACATCTATAGTACAATAGTCCTAGCACTGTAGCACTAACATCAATAGTACAATAGTCCTAGCATTGTAGCACTAACATCAATAGTACAATAGTTCTAGCAATACAGCATCAACATTAATAGTACAATAGTTCTCCTAGCAATGTAGCACTAACATCAATATTATAATAGTTCTCCTAGCAATGTAGCACTAACATCAATAGTACAATAGTTCTCCTAGCAATGTAGCACTAACATCAATAGTACAATAGTTCTCCTGACAATGTAGCACTAACATCAATAGTACAATAGTTCTCCTAGCAATGTAGCACTAACATCAATAGTACAATAGTCCTTGCATTGTAGCACTAACATCAATAGTGCAATAGTTCTCCTAGAAATGTAGCATCAACATCAATAGTACAATAGTTCTAGCCATGTAGCACTAACATTAATAGTGCAATATTTCTCCTAGCAATGTAGCACTAACATTAATAGTGCAATAGTTCTCCTAGCAATGTAGCACTAACATCAATATTACAATAGCTCTCCTAGTAATGAAGCACTAACACCAATAGTACAATCGTTCTAATGGCAATGTAGCACTAACATCAATAGTACAATAATTCTCCTAGCATTGTAGCACTAACATCAATAGTACAATAGTTCTCCTGGCAATGTAGCATCAACACTTATGGTCAAATAGTTATAACAGAATGTTGGTTGCAGTGTATCTTTTGTCTCTGGTGGTACACTCTTACAAACTACCGTTTGTTCATCCCTTGACTTTATTTGTCCACCTGTAATGACTGCCTACCATTTGCTTGCTGTTTTAAACTTTCCCCTCTTGTATAATTTTTTTAAACAGTAGTACATCTTTAAATGTGACCAAAATACTTAATTTGCCTCTTCTTTTTATTTCTTTCATCAGCTCTCTTTCATTGTTTCCCCATGACTTCTCTATTTGCTTCTGTATAACTTAAATGTGACCTACTCTTCTGTACATCCACAATTCAATGTTCAAATTCCTGGTTCATTATTTGTTAATTATGCATACCATGTAACTATTGTCATTTGTATCGTTTATCTGTCAAGATGTTTATATTTATTATGTGTTGAAGAATGCATTTTTTGAAAATTTCTATTTTCTTGTTTATATCTGTTTCACTTCTAGTTGTCTCTTCATTAGTGATATTTATTGTTGGCCTCAAAGTATTGCTAATTATAATAGTTTTTATACAAAGCACAGCTTAAATAACTAATAGCCAAATAATCTACTGCAAACACTAATACTTAAAACTATCCTGCTTCTAAAATCTATCTTTAAAAAATAAAAATAAACTACATATAACAGTCAGAAGCAGGCATAATTTCTAGAACAGTGGTTCTCAATTGGTGGGGAATTTTAGGGTTTCGGGGGGGGGGGGGGGGGGGGATTAAGATTATTTCAAGATCGCATTGATACAAGAACCATTTACTTGATATTGTTTTTCCCTGTAAATTTTACGGTTCTGTACTTCTCGCCCTAATGAAATTCATTTTATAACGTAAGCAAACCCGCAAATCACGTTTTATGTAGATGTCTAGACTTGTTCTAGTATGTGTTATTAAATTTAGCTTCCATTTTTATGTATACTGTGTAAGGGTGGGGGGGGGGGGAATTTATAGGGAGAAAATTCGAAAAGGTGGGGGGAATGACGTTCTCAACATATGGTAAAGGGGGGGGGGCATGGGCCAAAAATGGTTGAGAACCGCTGTTCTAGAAGAAGATGCAGAGGTCAATCAGCATGATGAAAGACAACGGACATTGCAGCCAGCTTGGACATAAGCCAGGTGAAATAGCAACAGATTAAGAAGCTTTTCAGAACACAGTGATGGCAGCGATGTTCTGCCAAGGAACTGCTACATGATGAACTGTTGCTACTTATTCCCAGTACAGGATAGATCTTTTCTATTGAAGCATACATCTCAAAGGCATGTAATCACCTGTTAATGGTGTATAATTCTATTGAAAGCTTTCTCGCACAATAAAATTGCTCATAAATGTTTATTTCTTTTAGAAATAAAATGACAATAACTGTTTTAAAGTCTCTGGAGATGTATTCTATATTGTATATGTCACTGAGATCTGCGTGGCTACAGAGTTTAATATGCTTGCGCTTTAACTTCCAGTGCCCTGACATAGAGAGGATCGGGGAAATTCCTTACACCGGTCAGTTGAACTTAAATGTTGACTTCTCGTTCAGAAAGCAATGGCAAACTACCGAACGTAAAATTGAGGTTGATAACAATGTCCTGCAAAGGACAAGCAACATTTGATTAAAATATGCCATTACATATTTCTGAAAATGATCAATCAATACCAAAACTGGATAGAGATTTTATCACTTTTGTTATTACATTATCAGGACCTGCAGTCTTCACTTCTTTCATCATATTTGACTAACAGCCTTTACCTTACAGTATGTTAAGGCTGCATAAGTATACTATTATCTATATAATTGTGGATTGCTGGCACAGTTGCTACTGGATTAATCTACATATTTAGTCCATAAAAAGGAAACAACAGCATTTCTGGCAAAACAAGTTCACACATTTCTATACAACACATGAAAACAAGCCTAATTTGTCAACACTCTCGACACATTGACTAACACTTTCTCACTTAACTTATATGAAAACAACCCTACTTCTCACCAACAGTCCAACACTTTCTCACTTATATGAAAACAACCCTACCTCTCACCAACACTTTCTCACTTAACTTATATGAAAACAACCCTGCCTCTCACCAACACTTTCTCACTTTATGAAAACAACCCTAACTCATGTCAACACTTTCTCACTTATATAAAAATATTGTTAAAAACAACCCTACCTCTTGAATGAAATGACAACAAAGACCTCCTCCTACCTAGGAAATGGGACAAAAACTTAAAACGTGAACGAACAGAATTGATATTATTAATACACACTACACATCTTTAGAAACACAAACAGGCATTCAGCTATCACGAATGGGTGACAATATAAAAAGCGTTGCAACCACTGTTATCAAAAGCAGGAAGTGATAAGGACTTATCACATCGCGAACACATCATATCACTCACCAGTCATGTTTAATCTTCCTCATCAGGTTTGCTATTGTCACTGCAGAAGTGACGAATCTGGCCACTGAGTGTGCCAGGTGCTCGCTACATAGCCGGACAAAATAGGTCAGGCTTGATCCGAAACAAAATGTATTTTAAATTCCGAGGACACACAATAAAACAACACATATATACCAAACTGGAGTCTCAGTTCACGGAAACAAAAAGCTGGGATAAATCTGCGAAATTAATATTAATAATATAAAAACTAAACAGATATTAATGAAATACGTAAGAATACAACAACTGTATTCAAAATCCCGCATACCGGGTTCGAAATACCTGCTGGCGATTTGGAAGCAGACCGCCTTGCGTTGGTTTCGTATGAGTGCCGGTTGTTCAGAAAGTAATGGCAAACTACTGAACGTAAATTTGCCCGGGAATCACAAACAGCCAAAATATGCTGGCGTTGATTGCTACGTCCTGTACAGGATATGCAACTAACTAACTTAACCACAACTGTCCGACGTTTCGGTAGTCCTTCCTTCTTCAAGAACAAAACAAACATAGACATAAGTCATAAGGAAAAGTTGGCAAGAAAACATAATATCTAAACTTTCATAGAGACACGAAGAAGTTGTGGGAGCTAGTAAAGCAACTTAACGAAGAGGGCCCAGGGCGAAACTCCAAGGTCGCACTACATAAAGACGGAAACATCCAAATAGGAAAGCAAGTAGCGGACCATTCTGTGGACTTATTTGCTCAAGATAACAACATCGAAATTAGCCCAGAGAAACAACAAGAGATTCGAGTGAAACGGTAACATACTGGGCATAGTGAAATAGCAACGGAGGCGTCTCTCACACTCAGTGAACTGGAGCTAGCAATATCAAAACTGAAAACGAGAAAGTCACAAGAAGCCGACGGTATATCCAATGAAGTGACCAAGAATCTACTGGAATGCTGGACCTTAAACAGTGTTCAACAACCACGCAGAGAAGCAATAATGACATCTCTCCTAAAACCAGGGAAAGAAAATTGTTTCCCCTCCAGCTACAGGCTCTTTTAACTTTATAAGCTATCTCTGTAAAACGGTCGCCAGCATGGCGGTTAGGCATTGAACCGTTGGGGCCTGTGGCGTGTTTATGCTTGTGGCTACGGTTTACAATCGCATTTTCCTCATTTTGGACTGGTAGTACATGGATGAAAAAAAAAATCAAAAAGCTAGTGCACTTACATATCAACTATCACCCTTACTGAAACATCCAAACATACCCATGTCCGCAAAACGACAGATAATAAACAGCATATTCACACCAACCCTATGCTACCAATCTCAAACCTGGACTTTATCCAAATTACACCTTCGCAAAATCAACACCTGCGAAATGAGATGCCTGAGGAGAGCTGCCAACTTAACAATCCGAGACCGAGTAAGAAATGCTACTATCAGACAGACTGTGGGATCAACACCTTGTGCCACATTTATTGACAGACAGAAGATCAAGTGGTTTGGCCATGTCATTAGAATGCAACATCAACAACTACCATCACTGGCCTTACATCAAAGATCATCTGCGACGAGACCACGAGGACGTCCAAGAAGAAAATGGATTGACGACATCAGAGACATTGTACAACCTCACGGAATGACACTATCCAGTGCCGTCCACCGGGCACTGGAACGCAAATTATTCCTCCCCACGACGCTTGACGGCAGAAGTGGAAGATGATGATGATGATGATGATGAGTACATGGTTCCGTCGCTCTGCTACTGAGTGAGTGTGTGGGCGACACCATGAGCTGTGAAATTCGCGTGGAATGCTTTTACATCTGTCCTGTACAGTGAACTGCATTTTCAGAACAATGGCTACCGGCGGTTGCTGAATTGACTGTTTTGCCCTTTCGGTTCACGAGTGCATTTTCCGGGAGACTCCTGGGAATCGGCGCTGAAGCTGCGGAGTACGTGCTTTGTGCGACACTTTCGGCGGGTCGCCCTGCGGTAAGAGACCGCGCCATGTGAGAAAACCCGGGTCAATGAGGTCTTTCTAGTGATTGCCGAGTCCTTAGTCCATCGACAATGAACTGTGGCGAGTGTGGATGCAGGGGCGTCACTAGGGGGGGGGGGGGTGCGGGCCGCACCGGGTGACACCATCAAGGGGTGACACCAAAATAAAAAAATTGCAAATTTGACAAAGCAGACACAGCAAACTAACAAAAATTTAACTTTGTCCGAGTTTGTCGAAGTTCTTTATTTATGTTTTACCTGAAGTATTGAAATTTAAGTCTTCAATTTGTTTTCTTTCTTATGTCCTTATTAACTTTTTGACTTATTTTACAAACATTACTATATGCGATTATATATGGTACAGGAACACTCGGAAGAAGCCCATGGTGAAAGTCTAGAGGGGTGACACCAAGAGTTTACCGCACTGGGTGACACCAACCCCAGTGACGCCACTGTGTGGATGCATTTTGTGTTGGCATTCTAACGGCGGAATTATGCACAGTGTACCTATGCGGGCTTGTTGGATTGTCAAGACTCCTGCCTGTCCCACTTTTCACATTGGACAGTGGGGGAGCATTTTGTGTGATATTCGCTGGCACGAGAATGGAGCATAATGGGGACGACCTTTGCCGTGGAGTTGGATCCTCGACAGACTAACTATCTGTAAAAAAAATGGAGCGCATCCTCAATCACAAAATGCAGTGGTACATTGAAAGCGAAAACATTCTTGTGACACAGCAGACAGGCTTTAGGCAGTGTTACAATACGGAAGATTAAACAATCTACTTTTCTCAAGAAAATGTGAATGCATTCCAAGATTTATGGTGCTAGTGGCGTGGATATGTTATAGAAGAGTTCGAGTACCAACAGATGGATACAAGAGCAAGAACGTACTACTGCGTCACGGCATCCCTCAGGGTGGAGTCCTGCCCCCCCCCCCCCACACTTTTTCAAATCTATATCAACGACATTGTTGCCGAACTACCATATGGTATTAAAATGACAAAGTACGCTGATGGCCAGGTCCTATGTAGCACAAATGAACAATCATCAGTAGCCTCCAGATTGGTAACATGAGCTACAGATGCATTGGCTGCATGGGAGAATAAGTGGAGTGTCAGCATATCAGAGTCTGGTAGATAAAACTTCTTTTTTCTTCAATTGCCCGATAACTAGGTTTTCAAATCTCTTTTTTCATAAGGTGGTCTGGCATGCTGTGGAAGTTTTCTGCTTGTATTGGTGTTTTTTAATCTCTGCGCTCTCTCGGTGCTTATGTCCTCCCCATCATCTCCATCTCCACTACAGGTGTTGATCTCATCCCTCACGTGGCGACTCTAAGCGTTTGATTGTGAACTCTTGTCCATCTCTTGTAGTGTGGTATTTGCTGTTGAATACCAATTAACCCGTATTCCAGGTATGGTCGTATGAGCTGTTAATAAACTTTGCTAAGTATTTTCGCGCTTTCTCGCCATGTGGTTCCATTTAGTTTTCCTTAGGATGGCTATATTCCCTGTGGCTTGTGTTGCTGCATTGTTCATGTTCTTTTCTATATGTCAGCTTGTCATAAAATGTTATTACAGACTATGTTGATTCTTTATCTTCTTTTATGGGTATTCCATTTATGTGGATGTCGCCTGCTTTTGCTTAGGAGAGAGGGTAAATAGAGTGATGCTGCATTTGACAGTGTTTATGCACTAACCATCTATTTGCCCGTGCAGCTAATGCTAGTTCTTTGAAGAAGTCTGGTGGCCAGTGATCCATGTTTATTTGTGCTACACATTGCCACTTTAATTCCATGTGGTAGTTTAGCAAAAGCCGGTCTCCCTGGCGAACAGATTAAGGACGCTGTTCGTAATCCCGTATACCCGAGTACGAAACACAGCTACGCGAGATTCGGCAGCGGATCGCGTCGCGTGGGTTTCTTACGGAAAGGTATGTGAGCAGGTCGTTCAGAAAGCAATGGCAAACTACTGAACGTAAAACTTGCCAAGATATCAACAACAGCTGAAAAATGCCTGTGTTGACTGCGATGTCCTGTAAATAGGGTACGAAAAAAAAAACTTTAGCAAAAAGATCATCGACGTAGATCAGGAAAAGTATGGGGGACATAACCCACTTTGGGGGGACACCATGGCGCAGCAGAATTTTCTTGCTCTTGAGTCCAATAATCTGCACACGGGCTCGTCAGTTGTGCAAGTATACTTTCACCCATTTGTATATTCTTCTATTGACTTTATAGTTTCTCAGCCAGCAGACCTTCTTTTCACACTTTGTCAAAAACCTTTTTCTTTAAAGGTCTAACCATGCCACAAACACCGGTTTCGTATTTTGAAATGTATCCTTAAGTTCTTGAGAGAGGTATTTTGTCTGGTCGTCCACAGAGTTACCACCTAAAGGCGAACGCCTGCCTGCTGTGGCATACGAATGTTTTCATTTTCAATATACCACAGTAGTTTGAGATTGATGATGTGCTCCATTGTTTTGAAGATAGCAGCTGTAAGGTTACTTGGTATGTAACTGGAGGAAATATAGATGTCTTTTCATGGGTTTAGGAGAGGTATCATGATTGCCTCTCTCCAGGTTTGTGGAAATTTGCCTAACACCCAGGAGTTATTGAAGATCTGCAGCAGCTGTATTTTCGCCGTTGTTCCTAGGTTCTTGATAATTTCGCTGGATATACCCTCGGCTCCTGACTACTTTCTCATTTTCAGATTTGATATAGCCAGTTCCATTTCACCGAGTGTGATAGGCGCTCCCTATGCCTCAAATGCTATTTCAGCCCGTCTGTCTTGTATGTTGTCGTTTCTCTAGAATTCTTGTTCCTCTGGGCTAATTTAAATGTTTTGTCTTGCCCAAATAAGTCTACAAAATGGTCAGCTGCTTGTTGAGTTTCCGTCTTTATGTAATGAAATCTTTGAGTTTCTCAATTGTGTTCTCATCGTAAGTTGTTTTCCTAGCTTCCACAACATCCTTGTGTCTCTTTCAAAGTTCAGGGACGCTGGTTTCTCCTGCCAGCTTTTCTCGAGTAGAATACAGGTGGGTCAGATAGCTTGTTAATCGAGATAAATATATTCTCATCCTGCCAGTCTTCAAGTCTCTCTCCTCTCTGGTCCATGTGATCATAGCCCCAGCTCTGTGGGTGGCAATTAAAATCTCCACACACAATAAATTTTGTGTTTGTTTGGATTGAATTTAGTACCTGTAGGAGGTCGTTTAGACAGTAATAATTGATCAAATGTAGATCTGTATTGAGTTTGGGGGACTGATACTCCGCCGCCTCCACATATACCTCAATCTGGGAAGCAGTGATGTTAGTCCTTACAAGAGTCAGTATTTCAACTTTTCGCCTGTATTTTCGATCAGATCGGTAATACTGGTAACCTCTGATTTTGAAAGGTATATTTTCATTAAGGTGAGTTTCTTGAAAGCAATATACATTTATTCTTTGTTCAAGATGTTTTCTAGCTTTACTTTATTTTTTTGCTACTAACTTCCTCCGCATTCCAGTGCATTATTTTCATGTTTTGTCTGGTACGGCCATATCATATGCTCTATATTCTCATGTCACCACAAAACAATTGAAGGCCTCCAGTTACTGTGGTTGGACCCTTTCCAGGCATAGAGCCGGATACTGCACAAGCCTGGGGATCCATAACAGGGCGAGCACCATAGCATATTCACATTTTTCATTCTCATGTTTGCGTGGCATCCTTATTGCTGTGGTGCGCCTCCTGGCTGGTTTTCCTCGTCTTCAGCACCTGCTAGTTGCTGAAGTAGACTGTAGTTTACTCGAGTTTATATATATATACCGGCTCCGTGGCCGAGGAGTTAGCAGCTTTCTCCGCTAACTCCGAATACTCTCGTCACGTGATGCGACGAGAATTAACAGTGGTTCGAATCGTAAAAGTGACATGAGAGTATGGAGCCGGTCGCTCAGAAAGTCGTGGCGTGCTGATGAGCGTAATCTAGCCTAGGAATCAACATACAGCTGAAAGATGCTGGTGTTGACCGCAATATCCTGAAACAGGATGGAAACGCGGGAAAAAAAAAAAAAAATAAATATATATATATATATATATATATATAGAGAGAGAGAGAGAGAGAGAGAGAGAGAGAGAGAGAGAGAGAGAGAGAGAGAGAGAGAGAGAGAGAGAGAGAGAGAGAGAGAGAGAGAGAGAGCTTTGACTAGCATTTGTTCGGGCTTGCTTTTCCTTGCCTTTGACTGTCCCCAGCCTACCTACAAGGCAGTATGTTTGTGGCTCTCTGGGTCTGGTTCCTATCCCTTGACCTGTCAGACCCTACCGTAGCAGTGCTACCATCAGCATAGCTCTTGGGGTCATTGGAACACTCAAATGTCTCTGTCTCTACCTGAGCAAGGTGGAGACACGACAGATGGTCTTCTTTAGTCAAGAGCTAACATTAATATCATCATGTGTCATGCTGAGCAGCACAATCAATTATGTTCTTACACAATCATTTGTTCTTCATATTCTCCTACTCTTCTTCACCTCCTCTCCTCCAACTCAGCATAAATTACATTCATCTTTCCAACTCGACATTTGACTGACTGACACCTTGCCATCTAGACAGATGATAGTTTGTAAAATGGCGTTATACCTCTCCATAACACAAAGCCTGGGCTGAATGTAGAAACCATGTGTTGCCCATGCAGCATGATCCCTCTCTCGGCCTGTCTAGTGTACTCCAGTGGAAAGGTAGCACCAATACGTCTGGAACAAGACAAGCTGCAGAAGCTGCCAGATCAGCGAAGCAATACTCTAACTGTCCGCCTGTTGGAGCTTCGATCCTAGACCAGTTGCCTTTGCTTAGGGCCTGGTTGCCCTGCCATGACATTTAGTCTTTAGGTTGCATTTCCACGCACTAGGGTAAGGCTTGGACCCTGCCAATTGCACTCCTCCGCCAGAAGCCATTGGCACAATGTGGGGTGTCGGGTTTGGCAAGCGCCGCCCAACATTCAACGCTAACAGAAGCAGGTAGTACTGTCTACTGTCATACGGTGTAGCTCAGTCATATCTAAGACATTTAGCCCTAGCGATTTAACTTCTTTATATTTTTTTTGGGGTAACTAACTAAATGTGTCTGGAATTTATTTCTAGGCAAACACAAAGTGACTTTTGTCAAAGTTCACATATTTTAATATAAAAAACAACAGAACAGACAGACTTATGTACAGTGATCCAACAATTCAGTTTATGAAACCAACCTTACAGTTTATTAAAACATACATTATGCCATTTCTGTTAACCAAAAACCAGTGCACACCTAGTACAGCTAATACAACTCATTCCACTTTTCATGGTTTTATGCAAATACACCTGGAGATTCTGGTTTTCAGAATGAAAACACAGCTTATTAATGCCTATACTGTTGAGTCCATTGGTGGTATTCGCAAAAGAATCCATTAATTAAGGTTGTTACTGAAATGGGAAGGCAACACAACCGAGAACATGCTGAATGTGTCAGCCAAAAAGTCTCAAATATTGTAGCATTCAAGAATTCAGACAACACTAGTACCATGTGATTAAAATAATAAAACCTGACGAGTGAAGAAGCAGTTCTGTTATATGTTCAACAACAACTAAAAAGGATATTTAGTAATAAAAGGAAAGCATGCTCTGATGCAGGACCATGTCATGGGCCTGTGATGTGATAGGTCTATCACATTTTTGTGGGCCTGAATTCACGAAGGAGTAGGCAGCCAGTCCTTCCCATCATTTAATGACATAATGAACACACGTATCGAACCCTCATCCCACTGCTGCCAGAATTAGTCACAGGAGCAGCTGCCAGATTCTCACAACAGAACGTATGGTAACCAATTTTGACAGCATCCATATGGTCAACAAATAATGTGTCAGCCAAGACATCAAGGTAGGTTTGACCAGCAAGCACCTCCTCATGCTCCAAGAAGAGGTATCACTATTCAAAGCAGATATTACAAGAAAACCTATGGTTCATTAGAAATGTGTAATAAAAATCCCAAGTATGAATCATACATTAAAAACTTCGCTCTGAAGAGAACAGCTAGGTTTACTAACTACTTAAATCAACTTAAATGTTATATTTGTAAATGTTTCAGACAATTGTCTAGAAAGTGCCTACCAAGACAAATGTATAAAGAAGCGAACATGACAGGAATGGTATCTAGTAGCGATGCAGATGATGAAGAAAAGGGCAACACAGCTAACATAACGACAGACCTTAACGACATTCGTTGTAACTCCTGTAACGAATTCCATCAGTCAGAAGGGTACCCTATCATGTGGTCACAATGTCTCTATACTGGAAGCCAACTCTGTGAGCACCCCAGACGGAATTCTAGATATCCATGCAGCATCGGTAAATGGATTACCTGTAAAAATGGCTAGAGACACCTGAACTTCCATTGTTGGGATAGACCAGAAATTGATGAACGAGAAAGACTACATGGGGCAAGTGCATGACCTGTAGGACATTTGGGGGCAGCCTAGAAGAGTATAAGGTTGCCTGGGCCGACATTAATTGCCCATATTATCAGGGACATGTTAAAGTGGCATTACCACAAGTAACAGTACCACAAGTAGCAGTACCACAAGTAGCAGTACCACAAGTAGCAGCACCACAAGTAGAAGTATCAAAGCCATTAGAAAAACACATTCATAAAATAACATTACATCATTTAATTAACAAAGATCTAATAATTGAGAGTCAATCTAGGTTTAGACCTAAACATTCTTGTCATAGCGCTATAACAAAAATGACAGACAACTGGCATTTTAACATTAACAAAGGCAAGATTTGTGGAGCAATGTTTGTAGACTTTAAAAAGCTTTTTGATATGGTAGATCATGATATTCTAATTAGCAAAGTGAAACAAATGAAGACTAGCGCGAATATGGTGAACCTAATTACATAATTTTTATCCGACAGACAGCAACTCATGTCCTTTAACCACCATTTATCAAGACCCACACAGCTCAGTATTGGTGTGCCTCAGGGCTCAATACTAGTTCCGCTGCTTTTTGAAGTTTATATTAACAACCTTCCTTTATATGTCGATACTACATGCGATCTATTTGCAGATGATTGTACTATATATGCTAGTCAGGAAAACCGTGGTGAATTAGAAAGTTATAAACTTGATAATCTTACTAGATGGAGCAATGAAAACCGCATGCAAATTAACATCGACAAAACCAAATCCATGCTAATAACGACCAGACAAAAACTTTAGATACTAGCCATAAATGGGGCACTGCTTGAACTCCGCATAGACACGTTACCTATAGTTAATGTAAATGAACATAAAACATTATGTCTTTTAATTGACAGAAATTTAAATTGGAGCTCTCATGTCCATATCCTTACCAAGAAAATAGCACAACAAGTTTACCAACTTGCTAAAATTCAGCACTTCCTGGATGAAAGCACACAAAAGTTATACTATACATCCTATATTCAATCACATCTTGATTATTGCTCCAGTCTGGGATGGTTGCCCTAAATCTAATATGAAACAACCTTGTTCTCTTCAAAAGCGGGCTGTATGTCTAGTTACAGGTACAAAGCACGCAGAAATTAATAATTTATATAATCATCTAAGACACTATGAAATGACCGTTTTTATAATCATCTAACGCTTCTACCCCTTCAAAAGCGTTCCCTTTTTAATTAACAAAGCCAAATCAGTTAATAATGTAATATCTCAAAATACCCCAGAGTATCTTCAACTGTTGATTCAATCTCATTCAATGAACAGCAAGCGCTTAAATTTATTATATGTTCCAAAACCTAGATTGGACTTATACACAACATGCTTTGCGTATTCTGGTACCCACTTATGGAATGACATTCCAACAGATCTGAAAACTCATATGAGTCCCTACACATGCAACCGAAAGCTCAATACTTACTCCATACAGACTATATGCCTCCATAAGTCATCTACTGGTATCATTTTTCACTTTGTGTGTTTGAGTGAGAGAGTGAGAGAGAGCATGTAAGAGTGAGTGAGTGACAAAGTATGAGAGAAAGAGAGAGAGAGAGAGAGAGAGAGTGTGTGTGTGTGTGTGTCTGTCTGTCTGTGAAAGATATAGAGTAAAAAAGAGTTTGAGAGACAGCGAGTGAGTGTGGGTGAGAGAGAGTGAGACAATGAGAGAGAGAGAGAGAGAGAGAGAGAGAGAGAGAGAGAGAGAGAGAGAGAGAGAGAGAGAGAGAGATGTGTGAAAGAAAAATACAGAGAGAGAGAGAGAGAGAGAGAGAGATAGAGAGAGAGAGAGAGAGAGAGTTGAGCACACGCATGTCATGTGACATGCTATTTAATTTTTTTTCTGTATCCTCATATTTCATATGAGGATATTAAGCACAGACCGGAAGTAATTGACAACTTACGCTATCTTTCAAGCTACGCCCTCCCTCTCAACAAAACAAAAAAACATGTTAGGCATCATGCTATCACGCTGTGTGACAGCATCAGGAACAGTTTACTGGACATAATTGCCAGGTATCCAACTCCTGGTCCAGTCAAATTTCTGTACTTGTAGTCCATATTTGGATGAACATATTTGGTTTGGACTAGTCATTTGACACTTTGAGTAGTCTATAGTATGTAACAATTTTACCCTGGGTGGATTGCTTCCCTTGGGTGCAATCATATTTTCTTTTGTAGGACAACCTCTATCAGATTACAATAATCACTACGTTACATTTGTATATCTAGTCTAAGCATCAAACGTTTGACCTCATGTCATTCAAAATTGTGACAGTAGTGGCACAATTGAATGTTTTACGTCAAACAATGATTCTTAGATTAAAATATTTGCATCCTTTCATTCAGCTTCTTGTATACAAATTTTAATGTTATATGTTTCATTCAATCTTTCATTCATACTTAACTAATTATGTTAATTAATATACTAAGTTTCGTCTGCTGGTCACACGAAAGTCTGCTCACACGGTCAAAATGAAACCAAAGAGACCGAAGCGAAACAAAGTCTCTGGCACACGAAAGTGCGGTTTACAAATGATATGTTGACCAAATTATAAAGGAACCCAGTGTCACCAAATCTAACAGAGTTTATATAGTAAATTAACGTCTTTGGCACCTTTAAGTGCTGTTACGGCTGTTTGTTCACACGATTCTAAGTGAAGACAATGTTACTAACTCTAACACAGTTTGTATAGTAACCTAAAGTCTCGGACACATTTAAGTGCTCTTACGAGTGTCGTCTCCATCTGAATAAACTCTCTCGACATTTATCACTTTTAAAAATGTATGTGACGTTAATTTAAAAGAAAATGCATAAATTTAAATAATATACTATTATTGGCACTATCATGTGACAGATTAGTTTATTGCGCCAGTATGTCACAGTTTTATATGCGCTATAATATGCAACGTTCATCCGTTGCATTCAAGCGTAGTTGGAACGCTGGTTGAGTTATCGACCGGAAGTCTGGACAGTAGGTCTGCGATTGTGTTGTCTGTGCCCTTGATGTGTTGTATCTTGAAACTGTAGTTTTGAAGTTGAAGTGCCCATCTTGCAATCCGATGGTTTGCCTTGGCATAGAACGCTGAGTGGACTATTGTCAGACTGTACGATGAACTGGGTGCCGAGAAGATATTTGGATAATTTCGTAATAGTAAAAACCAGTGCAAGGCACTCCAGCTCTGGTGTGCTATATCTTCTCTCGCATGGGGATAACTTGCAACTGACAGGTAGACACGTGTACTAAGAAAGGTCAGGGTTGTTTGTGGATGTGATACTTCCTACTGTCTGTGTCGTAATTCCGTAAGATATAACGCACTTTTCACTCCTGTGGTTATGATGTTACTTATAATACATTCTCTATCGTACCGTTGAGGATGAAAAAACCAGATTTTACTTTCTCTCTTGTTCACCTTGTTCAATAGGAGAGCAGCCTACTTTTACTCTCTATTACTCACACAGTTCAACCGGAGAGCCACTCTTCTTACTCTCACTTTTTCTGTGGTTCAAATCAAACAACCGGAGAGCCAACCACTTTTACTCTCTGTCATGTTCTTGCATACATAGAAATCTTGGCTCAGAGTCTGAGACAGAGGTAAACAAGTGCACGCTTACAAGATAGCACTCGTACGAACAGTCGTTGCGATTTAAGATACTTTTAATCGATGCTACTGTACACGTGAGCAATCTCGCAGAGATTGTGTTTCAACACCACGTAACAATCACAGTGAAATATCGTAACCTTGTCCTCACACTCTTACTTTATGTACAGTGCATTCACTGACTATAAGTCCACACTTGCTGTTCATACTCGCCATCTCAGTCACAGTTGAATCTGTAAGCTCATTGACTCCTGTTATCAAAACGATACATTCAGAAATCACAGCCACAATCCTACGTCTGTCCATGTCACAGTCTCCTAACCTGTCTGTTTAATTCAGGGACGCTCATCCGGATCATGGATTCCTACATCTTGAGAATCCGGTGATACTTGGTGTGGTCCGATGGACACAGGTCGGGCCCGAGTACAGGTAAACCTGTACTAGACACAAACAACCCTGACCTTTCTTAGTACACCTGTCTACCTGTCACTGCTACCTTAGTCCCTGCAACTGACCTGTCTCTCCTGTCCAGTGTCTAGTCAGTACTGCCCTCGGCTATACTAGGTAGTATCGTGGGTCTGTGACAGATGGGGGATGTGTGGGCTGGGGATGTGCGTATGGCTGGGGAGATGTGTGTGTGGGTAGGGATGTGGGTGTATGGGTTGAGGATGTGTGTGTGGGGGTGATGTGTGTGTGTGTGTGGGGGGGGGGGGGAAATGTGTGGTTAAGTTATGTGTGGTTGGGGGGAATGGGTGATGGGGTGGGGGGGGGTGGGTGGATGTGTGGGTGGGTGAGTGTGTGTAGGTTGGGGGATAGGTGGGGTGTATTGGTGGGTGCTGGATGTGTGAGTGGATGGGGAGAGATTGTGTGGGTGGGGGTGTGTGCAGGATGTGTGTGGGTAGATGCAGGATGATTGGATTGGTGGGGGATGTGTGTGTGGGTGGAGAGATGTATGTTTGGGGATGTGTGTTTAGCTGGGTGGTTGGGGGTGTGTGGGTGGGTGAGTGTGTGTAATGGGATTGGTGGGGGAATGTGTGTGGGTAGCGGATGTGTGGGTAGCGGATGTGTGGGTAGCGGATGTGTGGGTGGGGGATGGGTGGGGCATATATGTATGTCTGGGGGTGTGTGTGTGGGTGGGGGATGTGTCTCATAACATGGTAATATGCATTGTTTATGTTTACAAAATTCATTTGACAATGTTTTTTTCCTATGTGAATGTATCATGCACTATTGACGAACGAAAGATGAGTGATTGGAAGGGCTGAATGTAAGATGGGCCTGCATGCCCAATTTGTTACCCTTTGAAAATAAAGATAGATTGTTTGTTTGTACTACCACAGCCCTGCACTGAATTAACATGGGCAACATCCCAAATGTCAAGGACTTCAGTAGTCAAGCAATATATCGAAGCATGTGAAAAGCGATATCTCAAGGCAAACACTGTCTGCGAACCACAAGCTATTCTCGATAAAGAAGAAGAAGAAGAAAACACCACCTCAACCAACGCTACAACTGCCACAGAAGACCTTGATGAAGAGTTGAACTCACATAGGACTTGGAAGAAAACCCAAGAAAGACAAAACAACCTGACGTAATAGAGATGGAGAGACAAACTGACATTCAGACTACCGCTCTAAGTGCATATATGTACGAACAACAAAATGATGATACAGCAAAAGAAAAAACATTTCATAACTTGGAAAGAGTTAAGAAGAAGCAATCATCCGATGAGGATGGTACTGACCTGGGAATGCCCAATGTGTAGACAGATAAGAACATTAGCTGGGAATCAATCCCGTTGAAACCAGATTTGCCACAAGAAGAAAAAGAAAGGTTAGCCGCATTAATTGAAGAGTTTAGAACAGTGAGTTCATAGTTCAGTGAAAGCTCATCAACCATGAAATTATTTTTTGCACCGTATGTAGTACAATAATTGATGGTGATTAGAAAGCAGATTATTTTATTATAACAGTATAGTACTAATTATTATTATTGTGTACAATATAAATGTATTTCAGCGTACAGAAACATACCGTCCGAAAGTAAAAACAAGCATATAAAAACAATTTTTCGAAGTCTGAATTTTGAGGACATAGAATTCGTTACAGTAAGTAGTGACGACAATGTAACAAATGACAGACAAGAACAAACAAGACAAACTACATATAAACTAAGACCCAGTACATTATTACCATCAGATGTACCTGCATATCCACCAGCATCTTGGACCATTTGACGAAATACACTAAAAACCAGAACCAGTTCACTTAACGACCATAATTAATAAAATTGTGTTCATGTTATTGGAATTTTTCTTACAGTTGCTACATACATCCCGTTCATATTGCAATTTTCAGATACTTTATGGCAAATTTTCCACGAATGCCTCAGAAGAATGGAATCTATGTTGTGCTGCGAATACCACAGTGTCACATGAAAAGGATTGCCTGACGAACGATGCTAGTCAAGTTACAAGCACTAAGAAGCAAGTGAACCAGCGCATCTACAGTATCTGAAGAATTATAGAATCATGTTAATTAATTAGAAATTGTTCATTATAATTACCATAAATAAAATTGACATCATATTTCTATGATGATATTTCAATCTCATCAGTCAACTAGTCGTGTTGAGATTATATATATCCCCCCCCCCCCCCCCAATATCCTATTTACAGGGCATTGCTGTCAACACCACCATTTTACCGCTGTTGTTGATTTCTTGGCAAGATTACGCTCAGTAGTTTGCCATTGCTTTCTGAGTGACCGGCTCACACACCCCCATAAGTAACCAAAGCGACCTGATCCACTACTAAATCTCACGCAGCTGCGTTACCCCACGTGGATATATGGGATTAAGGAGAAAGTCATTAACCCCTTAGCCAGGCGCGCGCACGCACGCACACACACACACACACACACATATATATATATATGGTAAAATTGGTTTAGTTTAAGGACAGGTAATATGTAAACTGAGGTTACAAAATATCCAAAAATACCAGCCATAATAATGACAATATGGGTAATCTTATTTTAAACCCACACCACGGCGTAGGCAAGTGCTTCAATTTGAAGGCCAAGGAACACTCGATAAATTCACTAATATGTTTATCCACACTGGGAGTCAAAGAGAAAAAAAAGTGAATATATACTACATTCAAATCGTCTTAAAGATGAATTGCTACAAGCAAAATAGTCTGGCAATAGATACTTCTGTTCATTAGCATGTTATATAAATGATTCTCCACCATCTGTTCGTCGATTGCATGGATATTACCATACATATATATATATATATATATATATTACTCGCTCGTAAGTTATCAATTACAGCAAAAAAATTACACAAAAATGCAACTAATAAACTTATAGCTAACGTAATATTCGTTTTATTCCTCCGCCCTGGAAAGGGTTGCCAAAGAATTGGAGAGTTTAAAACATGCAAGAGATGCATTGCAGCCGATACAAGAGCAAAGGCTATTGAGGCCCAGAAACAAGTCAAGGAATATGAAGTCAACATAGAGGAGTAAGCTGGAGCAGAAGCGGGTGGATGCTGAAGAGCGGCGGAAGATGATGGCTGAAGAGCGGCGGAAGATGATGGCTGAAGAGACAAAACAGCTTCAGTACAAGGCACAGTATAACGACCAGTTGGCCTGCTGCCATGACCCAATTTAACAGTACCACAAGTCATGACGCAGTTCAGAGTGAAAGTCTAGTTATACACTAGCTCGTGAAAAGTGTCTCGCCTATGAGCGTTGGTCACAGGGCATGAAACACGCGGGGAATTGCTCCGTGGAAAAAGGAAGCATCTCATTGAAGGACGGTAAGGGTTTGACTGGTCGAGTGTAGATCTAGTCAGTCTTGCGGTGGCAATGGCCAGTCTATAAGGATAGTGGTACAAATGTAGTTTATAAGTTTTAATGTAAGCGTGTGAATTCTTGAGTATTTTAAGCAGTACATTTCGTGATGATGTGAACTTGTGAAAAAGACTATAGGTGAAATAAATAAGTGAAACAAATCGATAGTTTGTTGTACTTTGAACTTGTAGGGAGTTGTGATATTGAGTATTAATGTGAGTAAACATAATATGAAGGCTTTGTCCACTGAGACCAATAAACTGAGACTCTGCAGAGTCATTCACAACAACATAATGTTTCCAGCCAACCTGGGGGAACCGTGCCAAAATACAGTTCTGACATAGTCAACGACCTGAGGACACATGCATAAGAATAACTATCTGTGTTCAGCAAACATGAACAAGCCAACAATAAAATAACCACGGCGAACGTACTTAAAAGTAACCACCCACAAATGCCCCATTCAAACCAGCATGAGCCCCATGGCACATAGGGTGACGCAAACTGAATTTCAGGACCACACAGAGCCCATTTGTTGAACATGTCAATGTGAAGGCATCATTGATCAAATTTTTGAGAAGTTTCATATTAGTTATATTTTTAGCATAATGTCAAACCTTTAAAAATCAATAACAGTGTCAATATGAGAGCTCTTTGATTGAGTTCGGAGCCACATAGTTGAACCCAATGTCAACTTGATATGTCAACATGAGGGTATCACTGACTAAATTGTCAAAAATTAGACATTGTTTTGCTAAAGAATGACAATTAAAGAGCCTGAGATTAATAGAAATATCTTTATTCAAGACAAAACCGAAGTAAAATCATTATCAACTTTAATAAACAGAGACTGTCTCGAATGATAAAATCATAGAATGCAGAAAAAAGGAATTCTACAAAATACGTGATAGCATGCAGGAAGGAAAACTGACATCACATCGAAAAAGGAAACCTTGACTTAGCAAGGCGTGTGTGTAAATGTATACAACAAATGGACATTTTAATTTCAAAGGAACTTTTAATGAATTGTAACAGTAAAATGTGCACGCCATCGTTGGATAGAACAAAAATTAACAACTATTATAAAAATAATAAAATCATAAAAATATTAGGAAACCCCAATCACCAAGTACAACACGGGAGGAAACTTTTTAACCTGACCTTGGAACAGGTGACTCGAGTTCATGAATTCGAAACAGGACAGCATCAAATGGAAATGTTATGGTATAAACATCTGCGAGATGTGTCAATCAAAGTACCATGTAAAAATGCAGCATCAGCAGCCCTAGCTGTCTCAGATATTCCAAGGAATGGACCCGTTGCTGCTGTGAGAGTGGGCATCCTGGGAGAAAATGTGGTCATCAACCAAACTCACAAACAACGTCAGAAAATTTCCCTGAATGTTGTTCTCACTGGGACTACACAAAGGAAAGTTGGTGAGTAATTTAAGTATGTATTTTTAAATTGTCTAATTATGGACAATGCATCATATTACAATGTTCTTGCCCAAGAAGACAAAATACCTACGGCATCGAGCACAAAGGAAACTTTCATGAACTCAATATAAAAAGCTAAATGCATCCTAGTAACATGACTCCTAGTGTACACATTATTAACCAGCAGCTGAAGAAACAAGAAGGAAATGAAACATAAGGTAACTCCCCCGATGTGTCTTCACCTTGCCGTGGTGGGGGAGCTTGAGTGTCCCACTGACCCCAAGCGTTATGCCGGTGGATATTAACTACAAATTGGACAGCTCTTGGGATAGGGACCAGACTAAGAGACACAACCTGCTGGTCTGCAGGTAGACTGAGGATAGCAGTCTAAATCAGGCAAACAATGCCAATAATTTCAGTCCGGACATAACCTCTATGGCTCCCAGCCGAGGTGTATGGCTGAACGTCTCTAAGCCATAAACCCTCGGGAGTGAGAGCCTGGCCGACACAAACCTACATCAAAATTGAGGTGAGGTGCTGAGCACGCTACAGTATATGCCAGTTTATCAATGTCTGGGCACACATCTGTCGTGCCCAAAGTCATAATCGCAGCTAGGTTACTGTCGGTGTGTCTGGAACATTGCTTGTTTTTTTTATAATGGTCATTGCGAAAAATGACTGCTAGCATCTGTAAGTCGAACCAAAAACGACAAATGTTCAAATTGTTCGACAGGCAATAGTCGCTAGAATGAAATCATATGATCAGCTGAAGGTGAAGCGGACAGCTCCAGAAATTTACATCTCAATGCAGAATTGCATTTCAAATCAACTACTTCGTGCTGAAGATTTTGCTGTAATTACAGAGTTTGGCATCAGGAAATACGAATGGATTTATGAAGAGGGCAACATTATCCTCCTCTATTGTGAACTCTTTAAATCTCGACTGAAAGATATCCAGAAGACTTTCAACTTTTACTTTGCACTGTAACAAGTCACATTTCTTTTCTACCAGAAGCATCTTCAGAGTTGGAAACTAAATTCCCTTCAGTCAGCTGTCCGATAAACAGTCGTAGTCTCATTTTAAATTAAGAAATGTCATCGCACAAATTTGTGAATAGTTTGGTCACACAAAATTAGCTATGAAATCTTTTCTTAACTCCAAATTGATCGGATATTGAGCATTTATGTCTGAATGTGTGGTCGTGAATTGTTGTTCCAGAGTACATTTTTTGGTAACAGACACACAAAATCCGCAGATTAAGCAAACTGGTTTACCACTACGGCTAGGCATAAACATAAATTTCTCCATGCAATCTTCGTTGAATTCATGACAAGCAACGTCTTCACATTTTCGCTTTTTACCATTGTTTGATTTTAGATTTTCCACGCTTTAACGGTAAATTTTTATTTGAAAAAAATCTAATTTCAACACAGTACTACCGACTCTGCTAAACAGCTGTAACAGACAACAACATGGCGCCTTGCGCACTCTGATTGGTCGACAAGGCTGGGATATGGAACTTCATAACGTTTTGTTGCGAAACGCTGACGGGGAGCTCTGAGTGCATTTTTGAAATTATCAAAATATATTATATTAAATAACGAGGCCTCGCGCGCCACTTTCTGACAGCTGGCGGGCCACAAGTGACCCGCGGGCCGTGGTTTGGGAACCTCTGCCCTAGACAAACCAGCATGAGCGCCGTGGCACCAGCAAACGATACGAAGACCAGCTGCACAGCTGGCAAGAATGAATGAGGAGAATCTCACAAAACAGGAGTCTATAAAGAAACAAGAAGCAATGCAAATAGCTACCATGGAAAAGGAAGCAGAATTTGAGGCACATTCACAACATGAGGATTGAGGCAAAGCAAAAATAAAGCGGGAAAACTGGGATATTGTTAAAGAAACGATCGGAATGAAAGCTGCTGAAGAGAGAAAAAAAAATAGAATTGATCCCTACTTACAGTCAAGTTTTGGGATTAGGCATGACCACATTTCTCAACAATTAGAACATGATCACCACATTTTCAGGTGGCTTAACTCTGACTGTGGGCGGTTATTATGGAGTCAAATATAATTTTGGCCCCGTCTTCTGCTTTCTTGAAGCCAGATTAGGAAAGCCATCTTTGGTTCGGGAAACATCCCGGTTCATCGTCGGCTCAGCTGTCGAACATCCGATTAAGAAAATTGCACTGTTGATGAAAAGGCCAGAGGATCAGATGAAAGGTATTATTCTGAAGCCTACACTGGAAGAGAAGCTTAGAGATATTGCCATAGCAACCAGACATACAAAGAAAAACGGTGGATACTTCAGAAACATCTTTGGTTCGGAAAACATCCCGGTTCATCATCGGCTCAGCTGTCGAACATCCGATTAAGAAAATTGCACTGTTGATGAAAAGGCCAGAGGATCAGATGAAAGGTATTATTCTGAAGCCTACACTGGAAGAGAAGCTCAGAGATATTGCCATAGCAACCAGACATACAAAGAAAAACAGTGGATACTTCAGAAACATCTTTGGTTCGGAAAACATCCCGGTTCATCGTCGGCTCAGCTGTCGAACATCCGATTAAGAAAATTGCACTGTTGATGAAAAGGCCAGAGGATCAGATGAAAGGTATTATTCTGAAGCCTACACTGGAAGAGAAGCTCAGAGATATTGCCATAGCAACCAGACATACAAAGAAAAACGGTGGATACTTCAAAAACATCTTAACGCATGGTCCCATGGGCACTGGGAAATAAATGCCTGCCAAGAGTTTAGCCAAACACTCAGGCATGCACTACGCTATACTGACCAGTGGCGATATGGCACCCAGGGAAAGGAGGGCTTTACTGCAATGCACAAAGTATACAACTGGCACACACCAGTTGTAATGCAGTGGTGCTGTTTGTTGACAAAGCAGACGTTATCCTCAGGAAAAGGAGCACAGAAGCTATCAGTGAAGATATGAGAACTGCCCTTAATGCATTTCTGTACAGAACAGGAGAGCAGTCAAATAAGTTCATGCTAGTTCTCACAAGCAACCTCCTAGAACAGTTTGGCTGTGCCATCAACAACCGATTGGATGAGATGGTGGAGTTTCAGATCCCAAGATACGAAGAGTAGGAATGACTAGTGAGGTTTTTTTTTTTTTTTTTGGCGTTTCCATCCTGTTTCAGGATATTGTGGTCAACACCAGCATCTTTCAGCTGTATGTTGATTCCTAGGCTAGATTACGCTCATCAGCACGCCACGACTTTCTGAGCGACCGGCTCCATATTCTCATAAGTCACTGGCGTGACTCGTACCACTTCTAATTCTCGTGCGTTCACGTAAACCACGAGAGTATTCGGGATTAACGGAGAAAGCTGCTAACCCCTCGGCCAGGGAGCTGGCGTGAGGCATTACCTCCAGAAATTCATCCTGGAGCCAGCAGCCTCAAAGTCTGGTCAACTTTGATTATGGTAAGAAATGTGCAGAAATTCCAGAAAAAAATAGAGGGACTGTCAGGCAGGGAGATTTCCAAGCTTGGGGTAGCCTGGCAGGCCAAAGCTTAGGCATCAGAAGATGGTATGCTCACAGAAGAAATTATCAACGCCATCGTCAAAAATGCTGTACAACAGAATGCTGGAAATCGGCTTTGTGCAATAATAGTTAGGAAAATATCTCTCTAACATGAAGCCTGTTGTGTTTATCTGTTGTAGGTGGACATCAAGCTACAAAGGAATTCCTCTTTTTGTGGTTGTTGAAGCCTTAAAAAATGGGTTTGGTAAGTGAAAGTACTGTGATAGTATATGTGAATTCAGGTGTCTGGATCGCTGATTGTAATCAAATGATTTCTGTTGGTTATTGCTCATTCAAATTTCAACAGAGAAGCAAATATTTGCTGTGTAAGATGAGAAAGACAAAAGGAACCAATTAATTGTGGTACCTCAAATAATATTTACTTGCTCAGCATAAAGACACACAGCTTTCTGACCTTTAGCAAGTCACATTCTGTGGTCATTATAAATAGCTATGAATGTCCTTATGACTGTCCTAAACTTGGCAATACAGCAAACAGTCATCAACATACACATCCTCCTGAAATATACCACCAGTGGTACAGTAGAAATAACAGTTGCCTATTTTAGTTTATACTTTACAATACTAACAAAGTTAACTGGTTTTGATTTTCTCTGATTATTTCTTAGTTTCAGTCAAACAGACACTAGAGATAATGTCTCAGACAATTTCATCTCCACGGAAAAGTATGAAATCTTGTGGGCCTGTTAAAAATAAGATGGCCCCTTTACGAACAACAGAAGGGGTAATCATAAAAGATTGAGCGAAACAAATGGATCGCTGGGTAGAACACTACGCAGAGCTATAATCAGTGGAGAACACTGTCGGAGAAGAAGTTCTGGAAGCCATTGAACAACAGTCCACCATGCATGCCTTGGATAACGAACTGTGCCTCACAGAAATCAGCAAAGCATTAGACACTCTCAAATCCGGCACGGCACCAGGAAATGATAGTATGCCATTTGAAATTTTAAAATGTAGCAAAGAAACAATCATCCCAGAACTTTATGCAATATTTCAGCTCTGCTGGAAAGAAAAATCAGTACCACAAGATATGAGGGATGCAAAAATTGTTACTATTTATAAAACCAAGGTGACAGAAGCGACTGCAACAACTATCACAGCATTTCCCAACTCAGCATTACAGGCAAGATTTTCGCTCGAGTAATCCTAAATAGATTACACATTCTTGCTGAAAGAATCTACCGCAAATCACACTGCGGATTTAGACCCAACAGGTCCACCATCGATATGATTTTCTCACTCCGGCAGCTCCAAGAGAAGTGCAGAGAACAGAGGAAGCCATTATATATTGCTTTCATCGACCTCACAAAGGCATTTGACCTCGTGAGCAAAAACGGCCTATTTAAGATCCTTGAGAAGATAGGATGTCCACCCACCTTGCTAAGTCTTGTGAAATCATTTCACGAAAATATGCAAGGGACCATTTTATTCAATGGTTCAACATCCCATTCATTCAGCATCAGCAGTGGAGTAAAGCAGGGCTGCGTGCTTGCTCGTACACTTTTTGATCTTCTTCGCTGTTCTCTTCAGGCAGACATTTGGGACTGCCACTGAAGGCATATACCTCCATACAAGATCTGATGGCAAACTTGTTAACCATCAAGACAAGGCGAAGACCAAAATAAGATCAAGATGCATAAGAGAACTACTTTATGCAGTTGATGCAGAACTGACTACACATGCAGCAAATGATCAACGGCTCATATATCGTTTTGCAGCCGCCTGCAAAGACTTTGGGCTCACCAACAGCCTAAATAAAACACAGGTGATGGAACAAGATGCTGGTGCACCTCCACCAATCAAAATTTCTAATTACAAATTGATGATTGTCCATGAGTTTGCGTATTTGGGGTCGACAACATCAGATAATCTTTCATTAGAGACAGAAATCGACAGACGCATTGGAAAGGCAGCCACAAAACTTTCCAGGCTAACGAAAAGAGTTTGGGAGAATAATAGACTAACAGAGCTTACAAAAGTTCAAGTATATAAAGCTAATGTTGTTAGCACACTACTCTATGGGGCTGAATCCTGGACCTTGTACTCACAGCAGGAAGGTATGTTGAATTCCTTCCATATGAGATGTCTGAGATGTATCTGCCATGACCTGAATTAGGTCATAGGCTAGTGAGTACAGGTAGTTTAGAGTCGTGCACAGTTCAGTGATGGTGGTCAGCAAGTGAACACCCGAACATGAAAGGCGGGCACTGTGCACACAACGTGAAACACGGAACTCGCTTCCTAATAGGAAGTGGGGGACAGACAAGTTAGTTTGTGTCGAGCTGTTGTCCAGTATGGACATGGTGAGATCCATCTAGAGTTATGGCCAACATTGTGCCACTCTATCGTTATATAATTGTATTGTGTTCGTGATGTTTATGAATTGTGGAACGATAGACATGTAATAGTGCTTAATATATTTATGGAAAATGCTGACGGAGTTCTGTCATTCTATAGTGCGTTCAGCTAGTTATAGTGTGTGTAGTCTTGAAACCACAGTTTATTAGTTTAAGTGAGTCAGAGTATGTGGCTCATCAACTCCACGGTCAAGACTGGCAAACGAGGCATAATCACAAACTCTCAAATGGCCTTATGATGATAAATACTAAAAGCGACTGAGTGGCTCTCCAGCGCACCATGCGGCACAGTTGTTCGAATGCGTCAGGGCTACCTGTCAAATGCTATGCTGTTATTCATCAGTTTTACATATTCCTGTTGCCGTATGGTTATGCTAAAGCGCCATCAAACAGCCCTAGAGTATATCCCATCCATATCAGATCTGCGGCATCAGATATCCACCTCTGGCACTAGACCTAGACATGGTATATATATCTATAAGATTCTGATCCATGGCACTATAGCAACTGTGATCCGTGGCAGTATCCTGGGCATATCGTGGAAAGACCACATAACAAACAAACACATGCTTGAAAGAGCGGACATTATCACAGTGCACTCCCTCCTCAAGCAGAGACACCTCTAGTGACTGGGCCATGTATCTCGAATGGAGGATGAACGTATTCCCAAAGATCTCCTATATGGAGAACTAGCCACAAGGAAGAGGCCAACTGGAAGACCCCAAATGTGATATAGGGATATATAAACAAGATATGAAAACCCTTGACATAGATCCAGACACGTGAGAAAGAGTTGCAACAGACAAATGTTCCTGGAGAAGAGATGTACAAAACGGACTGGTGCTCTTTGAGCGCAATATGATCCAACAAACTGAGGACAGGCGGCACAGGCATAAGATGCAATCGCTTGCTGCTGGACCTGCCTCATCTTACAGATGTGGAAACTGACAGAGATTGTCACTCTTACATTGGAAAATAGTCACCAGCGGTGCTGTCAGGTACCTCCCCAGCGGCACAACTCTATAGTCCTTCAGTTACCTCCCCAGCGGCACAACTCTATAGTCCTTCAGTTACCTCCCCAGCGGCACAACTCTATAGTCCTTCAGTTACCTCCCCAGCGGCACAACTCTATAGTCCTTCAGTTACCTCCCCAGCGGCACAACTCTATAGTCCTTCAGTTACCTCCCCAGCGGCACAACTCTATAGTCCTTCAGTTACCTCCCCAGCGGCACAACTCTATAGTCCTTCAGTTACCTCCCCAGCGGCACAACTCTATAGTCCTTCAGTTACCTCCCCAGCGGCACAACTCTATAGTCCTTCAGTTACCTCCCCAGCGGCACAACTCTATAGTCCTTCAGTTACCTCCCCAGCGGCACAACTCTATAGTCCTTCAGTTACCTCCCCAGCGGCACAACTCTATAGTCCTTCAGGTACCTCCCCAGCGGCACAACTCTATAGTCCTTCAGTTACCTCCCCAAGCGGCACAACTCTATAGTCCTTCAGTTACCTCCCCAAGCGGCACAACTCTATAGTCCTTCAGTTACCTCCCCAGCGGCACAACTCTATAGTCCTTCAGGTACCTCCCCAGCGGCACAACTCTATAGTCCTTCAGTTACCTCCCCAGCGGCACAACTCTATAGTCCTTCAGTTACCTCCCCAGCGGCACAACTCTATAGTCCTTCAGGTACCTCCCCAGCGGCACAACTCTATAGTCCTTCAGTTACCTCCCCAGCGGCACAACTCTATAGTCCTTCAGTTACCTCCCCAAGCGGCACAACTCTATAGTCCTTCAGGACTGAAAGAGGCCTACTACTAACTTGTATTGATTTTCTCTGATTATTTGTTAGTTGCAAACGGACACGAGAGATAATGTCTCAGACAATCTCATCATCATGGAAAAGTATGAAACCTTGTGGGCCTGTTACAGGTAAACTTTCTCATTTGCATATTTTGTGACTTTTGATTTAGTGCTGTTAAAGCATATTTATTTTGGCAATTAAAATTCATCATAGAACTTTCTAATATTAATGCAGTTTGCCAGAAAAAAAATGTGCTATTAATTATTTTACACATAAAAAAAAAATTAAAATTAAAAAGTTCTTTTGTTATATTTTATCATTAAAAATAGTTTTTACATGCATTATTTGGAGGTTGTACATACATGGTTCTATGAAAGAATGCTGAGAACACTTAGATTAAAAGCATAAAGACAACTTTGATAAACTGAACTAATAAAAACAACTGGTTGCTCAAATCACAAGTACCCGGGAAGGTTAACCCGGTCAACAAATGCCTGCAGAAGTCGGATGTGTCAGCCTAATAGCGCAAGAACGCAGCTCTGCTGTAAACAGGCACACACAATCATGTCCAGAAAAAGAAACACAAAAGACGACGAAGAAGAAGAATAGAAGACAGAAGAAAGAAGAAGCAGAAGAAAGAAGCAGCAGCAGAAAGAAGAAAGAAGCAGCAGCAGAAGAAGAAGCAGCGGAAGAAGAAGCAGAAGAAGAAGCAGAAGAAGCAGAAGCAGAAGCAGAAGCAGAAGAAGAAGAAGAAGAAGAAGAAGAAGAAGAAGAAGAAGAAGAAGAAGAAGAAGAAGAAGAAGAAGAAGAAGAAGAAGAACTAAAGTGCAGTTCGAATAGCCACGGCGCCCCAACATGAAAGCATAAGGTCTACAATAGACAGGATTGACGTTATCCTCACCGCTGATAGATCTGGCAGCAACCACTACAACCTATCAACAACCAAGGATCAACGAAACTAAGCGCTCAGTATGTATCTACTTGGCTTACTTGCCACACTTGAGCATTGTCTCAACAAAATATTATATTATAATATATAATATAAATTATAATAAACATTAAGTGCCTAGTCACACCAAAATTAACTCATGTGAGACTTCAGTGCTGATTGGTTACGTCATCGAGGGACGACATCATTGAACCGAGCAGTTGTGACACTCTACTATCGGACATGAGAATGGCCATTCCAACATAGTCATTATGGTGGACTTGGGAGACGTCGAAGGGGTCTACGCCACAGAAGTCCATTATGCCGGAAGTTAGCCGGGCGAGTGCACGACAACAACTGGACTAAGGCACGGACTGAACTCACATGCTTGCTGATGAGATTGGATCATCTCTAGTTCTTCTCTCCTCTTTTCTTTAGCTCTGTATATAGACATACTTCTATCCCGGCTTTTCTGCCTTCCAACTCTGAATTATTTTGTAAATAAATTATTGCCTTTCGTTACCATGACTTGGTGTGAGGATACGACTGTTGTCTTGTCCAAGCCCCCTGTGGGTGGGTATCCATAGGTGGGAAGGGAAGGACAGGTGGAGTCCCGGCATGTTGGGGGGGGGGGGGGGCCTTGTAGACGGAAAGTCCTACTGAGTTGGTCAGGTCAGTGCGGGGGATATTTCTAAGTGTACCCTACCTGTCTAAGCCCCAGGTACAACTGTAATGCTATTTAATTAGAATTATTTATTATATTATATTATATTCGTGCACAGTATGCGAGGATATAATTGTTGTCATACACATATGAATAGAGATTGTGTACGAATGTAGATAATAGATTTTTCTTTCAAATGATTGTACATAGTTAACGTGAGAATAAGACACACTCGATTTTTTCGAAACACAAATGTCCATATGATTATTTTAAGTAAACAGATAAACGAATTACATGTTTTACAAAAACACAAGTACATGGCCTTTCATGGCCTCTTCTCCCCTGCAGCTTTCCAATTGTCAGAATGAACTCCAGCTTTCTCCTTCTCATGGGGAGCCCAAAAATAATTTATCAAATAAAATAATGTTTGCTTCTTGTGTGAGTTCTAATCTAACGAGTGGGAAGAAAATTTGGGAAGAATAAAGAAAAATCAATATTAAAACATTTAAATCTACATGGCTTGCAAGCACAAGTCAATGATAATTTTATTAAAAAGACTTCTGAAAATTGCCCTAATTTAGAATAATTCAATATTGTGAATTCTATGCTGCACTGCTTTGTTTCCCCGAAAAGTATAATAAATTTGGTATTAAAATGCAATAAACTAGTGGAGTTACATTTACCATATGCCAGTTTGTCTGATGATGTTCTGGTGGCTTTGGCACAACCGGACAGAATACCATTGAAGAGACTGGAGATAAGTTGCAATGCGAACATTAACTATTATAAAAATAGCTTATCTTCAGAGACATGGACAAGTCTTTGTATATGTCTAACGAGATTTAAAGGTTATGCTGGAATTATGTACCACCTATCCACACAGGATCTCATCTTTGGAGTTATGGAACCTGAAATTCCTGTACAGGAAGTGGTTTTCAACAAGATCAACCCAGGAATCCTTTGCGAATTAATCAACATTGTGGTGCCAAACTATGGGCACATGTTAGGAAAAAAACTGGAAAACGATTCAAGTTATGCACAGGAATACTGATGACACCAGTTCTGAATTGTATGCTAGTTCAAACAGTACTAGTTGGTTGTTATAACAGATGCATGTCCCACGTATTATTAACATTTACTTTCACGGGACATTCAAGCATTTATCATGAACAGCTCATGGGGAGCTGCGTGGTCTCGAGGTATGGTGTCCGCCTCGAGTGCTGGAGGTCGCGGGTTCAAGCCCCAGTGATGGCTGAAATTTTTTCTCATGGATCTCTAGTAATAAAATTTTCCCTGGTCTCTGGGTAGTGAGATCGGACACCTGTGTGTATTGTTGCGCATGTAAAAAATCCCTTGGCAGTTGGAAATCGAAAAAGAGTAGCCTAACGGCGCTGCCCGGGCAAAATTTCGAGTTAAAAATCTACCCAAAGTATTCCAGGATCCTCGGCGGTGCTACGGAGTTCGTGCACTGAGCTGAGTTTCTCCAGACTCAGGTTTGAGTTAGGAGGAGAACAGAGCACTTATGGGTTGCACCCATGTGCCGTGATGTTGATCCATCGACTAATCTAATCTAGACTGATCTAATCATGAACAATAATACTTGTTACTTAAGTAATTACTGTTGTACAGGATGACCCATACACATGTTTTCACATTTGGGGAAACCCCTACATTGGCCGGGGTTAGTAGAGTAGTTTCCCATCTAGGCTATTTATAAGCTGGGGAACCCGTTTAAATTTGGCTTCGAGACGGTTCTCGACAGATCGAGAGAATGATCGGTTGAGTAACGTAATGTTCCTAATCACGTAGGACATCACTCAACCGGAGAATCATGAGAAAGTGGCTTTCTCCGGGCAGCACTATGATTTCGAGTGTTGAGTGGAATATGGAACTCAGCGGGTTAGCTGAGTGGGCCTCAGTCGCAACCCTGCCATCAAACTGAATGGGAGCAGAATCAGCTCTGGTAAATAATTGTCTACAAGGCGTTTGATGGGGCGCAACAACAATACAACAGAGATATGCTGTGACTCTTATCATAAGGTAATTGCAATAGTCTGTAGTATTTGTTTGTACTGAGCCGCATCCCGTTTAATTACATATTACCATCGCTTTGTGCTTTGCGTCCGATCTTATGAATAATGTATTAGCATTATTGATTAAGCTGAGTTTGAATTTAGGGTTAAGGCCCAATGGTACCTGCATGTGTTATACCAGAACTAGCAATGTTGTGTGTAATTTAGGATTAATGGGGAGTCCTTTATAAAGACGCCGTGTTACAGAATATCTATATATATAAAAGAGAATGTTTGTTTGTGTCATTGTTTGTGTGTCCTTTATGTGTTCCTAAACGGTCCATCTCATTTTGATGAAATTTTCTACAGGTCTTCTCACTCTCGCCGTGCCAACTGGCATAGTTTGTTAGTTTAAAAACAGTTATTTGCGTATTAAATAAATATTAAAAGGAAAGATGTCTAATTAAGGGGACTTAACAACAAAAGTTATATCAAGAGACATTACTTTTAGTAACATTGCTATATTATGTAATTTAAATAAATGCTGTATTTTTCTTAAAATTTAATAAAATGTTTAAAGAAGTTATCTACAGGCATATGCTTTATAAGAAAGGTGATAAACACTTTAAGGCATCTTCAAAGTTTTCGTAAAAATAATGGATCTATTTTAAATACGTGAAAATTTTCGAACCCATTTTCCCCGCAATAGGAATGGGAAAGGGCCGAACATATACTCTGTGCATCACATTCGTATCTGGTATAAAGAAAGTTTAGACAGAGCAACTGTTACGACCGAGTCTTTTAATTGAAACTGAAATATGTTTATGATATCCAACGAATCTGAAACTCAGATACCTGAATCTGAGCTGCCTGCACAGTTGGCTGCAGCATATCAACAGCTGCAAAACTCTGAACAACGTGTCAGGATGTATAAGGCAGCCGTGGAATCTGAAAAACTACGGTACCTTCAGCAGCTAAGGGCATACCAGAGGTTACACTTTCGACATTTGCGAAGCTCCACACATATGGAGTACTTTCGTCGAGTTCAAGTGTTGCAGCCTATTGGCAGGTACCAGCACCAGCAGCATCATTCGCTGCAAGGTGCTGGCCAATCTCCAAGGATCCTTCATATGGTGCCCTGCCCACAAAATATGGCAGGGCATCATGGCTACTTCAGTCAAGTAATTTACGGAGACCCCAATAATGGAAGAAGTGACCAAAATATCGTCCCTCCTCCACGCGACAACTCAATGTCGGCAAACGAGGATAATGTGGAAGATTCTATGGGCCAAGGACTAAATCCAGAACTGAGGAATGAGATGGGACACGAAAGATTGTTCCCAGAATACCAGCAATTGGCAGCTTATGAAGGCCAGGACCACTCACCAGATCCTGTTGGACAAAATTTATATCAAGACTTGTTTGATAGAAACTGCCAGATCTGGAAACATACCAGGAGGCAAGGTGACTGACTGCCCATGAAAGTTACCGGCATGACTAAATGGCTCTGCCGACATCCGACCATTAGGTCATGATAACAAAATGAAATAAACTTATGTAAAGTTTTAAAAAAAAATCTTCAAAGTTTTTGTAAAAATAATGGATCTATTTTAGATACGTGAAAAGTTTCTAACTCTGAACAATATCATCAAAGCTACAATTTTAAGTGTGAAAGATGTACTGTTGCCTCTCATCCTAATGATTCCAACAGATATGCCATTCAAATTGAAACGTCTGCAGTTTCTGGACAGACAGACAGACAGTAGATAGACAGACATATAGACAGATAGATAGATCCCTGCCAGGGGCTGGGCGAAGCCGGGCCGGGTCAGCTAGTATTTAATAATTGTGTGTTAATAGCATTCACATTTATTTGTTAATGAAGTAGAATATCTGGGAATTTACCACTGCTACATATGAGGGTCCTGTTTATCAATATGGTAAGTTT
The DNA here is from genome assembly GCA_963921405.1 of Cepaea hortensis. Classification (NCBI taxonomy): domain Eukaryota; kingdom Metazoa; phylum Mollusca; class Gastropoda; order Stylommatophora; family Helicidae; genus Cepaea; species Cepaea hortensis. The sequence goes on along the minus strand of OY992894.1, from coordinate 69,821,534 downwards.
TGCATAACATGTATATTTAATTACCTGTTTATTGATTGAGTAGCAAGTGATGTGTTACATTCTCTAGAGATATGGTGTGGTGGTATTTCCTGGAAACGTGGTGTTGTGCTATTTCTACAATGACGTGCAGTGAAGTGATTGTTATGTGCTGTGGCAATGCTGTAGTTTTCCAATAATGTGTGTGGAATTGTGGCGATGTTGCTATTTGCTAAATCTGAATGACCGGCCGGTAGTGAGACGATGAGTCGCAACAAAGGGCGTTTGCGTTTGTAACGACGAGCGGAGCATTTGATGTTTTTCTGTACCCATCTCCCAAAGGCCAATCATGCTGGTAGTGGGGACACATCTACTAGGGGAGGGAGATACAGGAGGGAGCCTGGCTATACTTACAGAGAGACGAGGAGAATTCTGGGATGAGTTTCCAGGGGTCATTCTAAAAGGGATGGGATGGCCTAATACGCCAAGATATAATTGTTGTCATACACATATGAATAGAGATTGGGTACGAATGTAGATAATAGATTTCTTTCAAATGATTGTATATAGTTAACGTGAGAATAAGAGACACACTCGATTTTTTCGAAACACAAATGTCCATATGATTATTTTAAGTAAACAGATAAACGAATTACATGTTTTACAAAAACACAAGTACATGGCCTTTCATGGCCTCTTCTCCCCTGCAGCTTTCCAACTGTCAGAATGAACTCCAGCTTTCTCCTTCTCATGGCGAGCCCAAAAATAATTTATCAAATAAAATAATGTTTGCTTCTTGTGCGAGTTCTAATCTAACGAGTGGGAGGAAAATTTGGGAAGAAAAAAGACAAATCAATATTAAAACATTTAAATCTACATGGCTTGCAAGCACAAGTCAATGATAATTTTATTAAAAAGACTTCTGCAAATTGCCCTAATTTAGAATATTTCAATATTGTGAATTGTATGCTGCACTGCTTTGTTTCCCCGAAAAGCATAATAAATTTGGTATTAAAATGCAATAAACTAGTGGAGTTACATTTACCATATGCCAGTTTGTCTGATGATGTTCTGGTGGCTTTGGCACAACCAGACAGAACACCATTGAAGAGACTGGAGATAAGTTGCAATGCGAACATTAACTATTATAAAAATAGCTTATCTTCAGAGACATGGACAAGTCTTTATATATGTCTAACGAGATTTAAAGGTTATGCTGGAATTATGTACCACCTATCCACAGGATCTCATCTTTGGAGTTATGGAACTCTCTGCATCACAGTCATATCTGGTATAAACAAAGTTTAGAGATCGCGTCCTGGCCTTTTGGCTAAGATCAAGTGCATTTGCAGCCCCCCTCCCCCGCCTCCAGTAGTGCGCTTGGTCTGGTCGGAGGCCGGGATGATCATTCTCGGTCCTTTGGCTAGGATCAGACGCATTAGCTGCATCCCCCACAGTAGTGTGCCTGGTTTGGCCGGGGTGATCAAAACCACCTCACATAGCATCACTTTAAATGTGGGCCCGGCGGACCACTGTGGGCAATAGCGCACAGTGGGACTAAGGGTCCACGCCAAAATAAACAAGGGAAGGCGGGGTAACCAGCTAGTCTGGGGTGACCGCCAAACCCACTTTACAAAAAAAAAAAAAAAAAAAAAAAAAAAAAAAAAAAAAAAAACAACTTGCGACTGAGTCTTTTAATTGAAACTGAAATATGTTTATGATGTCCAACGAATCTGAAACCCAGCAGCATATCAACAGTTGCAAAACTCTGAACAACATGTCAGGATGTATGAGGCAGCCGTGGAATCTGAAAAACTGCGGTACCTTCAGCAGCTAAGGGCATACCAGAGGTTACACTTTCGACATTTGCGAAGCTCCACACATATGGAGTACTTTCGTCGAGTTCAAGTGTTGCAGCCTATTGGCAGGTACCAGCACCAGCAGCATCATTCGCTGCAAGGTGCTGGCCAGTCTCCAAGGATCCTTCATATGGTGCCCTGCCCACAAAATATGGCAGGGCATCGTGGCATTGCATGGCTACTTCAGTCAAGTAATTTACGGAGACCCCAATAACGGAAGAAGAGACCAGAATATCGTCCCTCCTCAAAGCGACAACTCAATGTCGGCAAACGAGGATAATGTGGAAGATTCTATGGGCCAAGGACTAAATCCAGGACTGAGGAATGAGACGGGACACGAAAGATTGTTCCCAGAAAACCAGCAATTGGCAGCTTATGAAGGCCAGGACCACTCACCAGATCCTGTTGGACAAAATTTATATCAAGACTTGTTTGATAGAAACTGCCAGATCTGGAGACATACCAGGAGGCAAGGTGACTGACTGCCCATGAAGGTTACCGGCATGACTAAATGGCTCTGCCGATATCCGACCATTAGGTCATGATAACAAAACGAAATAAACTTATGTAAAGTTTAAAAAAAAAATAAATCTTCAAAGTTTTCGTAAAAATAATGGATCTATTTTAGATACGTGAAAATGTTCTAACTCTGAACAATATCATCAAAGCTACAATTTTAAGTGTGAAAGATGTACTGTTGTCTCGCATCCCAATGATTCCAACAGATATGCCATTCAAATTCAAACGTCTGCAGTTTCTGGACAGACAGACAGACAGACAGACAGAAAGTAGATAGATAGACAGATAGATAGATCCCCGCCAGGGGCTGGGCGAAGCCGGGCTGGGTCAGCTAGTATTTAATAATTGTGTGTTAATAGCATTCACATTTATTTGTTAATGAAGTAGAATACCTGGGAATTTACCACTGCTACATATGAGTGTCCTGTTTATCAATATGGTAAGTTTTGCATAAAATGTATATTTAATTACCTGTTTATTGATTGAGTAGCAAGTGATGTGTTACATTCTCTAGAGATATGGTGTGGTGGTATTTCCTGGAAACGTGGTGTTGTGCTATTTCTGCAATGACATGCAGTGAAATGATTGTTATGTGCTGTGGCAGTGCTGTAGTTTTCCAACGACGAAGTGTGGTGTAGTCACCATGATTGTAGTAGTAGTTTATTGTGTGTGGAATTGTGGCGATGTTGCTATTTGCTAAATCTGAATGACCGCCCGGTAGTGAGACGATGCGTCGCAACAAAGGGCGTTTGCGTTTGTAACGATGAGCGGAGCGTTTGATGTTTTTCTGTACCCATCTCCCAAAGGCCAATCATGCTGGTAGTGGTGACACATCTAATAGGGGAGGGACATACAGGAGGGAGCCTGGCTACACTTACAGAGAGACGAGGAGAATTATGGGATGAGTTGCCAGGGGTCATTCTAAAAGGGATGGGATGGCCTAATACGCCATGGACACCGTCTCGTCTTTATCCACAGCTGATCTGGGGTAATGGAACGGGGTGGGGATCCCAGAACAAAAGCTTTTGCTTGTTTCATAATTTGTTAATGATTTTGAATTAATGAATTAATTAATTATTAGTTTAATTGATTGATTGATTGTTTAGTTATGTTGTGGAGGGGGAACTGTCCAGACAGACACCCCCAGAAGATAAAACCACTATACTGTAACATTGTTAGGTGTATTATAAGGTTGATAGAAGATGGATGGAGAAAAGAGATAGCACGAGGTGGTGGGATCCTAGACAAGGGTCAGACAGACTACACCGATACTATTCAGGACAGGTGCTTCCCAGAAGAGCTATTAACTTTGCTACCTGATCAATGATGCACTCTCATGCAAGAACCTCCTTGAATGGAGAGATGATCTCATATACCGTATTGTTATGGTTATATATATTTCTGATGCATGTGTTGTTTATGTGCATGTAAGTTACAGTTGTAGCCAAATTAGAATTATTAATTATATTATATTATATTCGTGCATAGTATGCGAGGATATAATTGTTGTCATAAAAACTAGTAGCCTGCCGATGACCCGCAGACTACACAAGTCAACCCCCACCTCCACGTGGTGCAGACCGGGCAACCATGACCGCGAGGTCATGGGCTAACGGGGCTATGGCTCGCCATAGGGGATGGACTCCCTGTGGTCAGATTAGTGTCCTAAACCTGCGACTGGCCTAGCAAGCCGGCAGGGGATCTTCATACTGTTCGTAGAAAAACTAAGAAGTATAAACGGACTGACCAAGAAAAGGCATTTGATAGGGTAGATAGAAACAAGCTGTGGGAAATCCTTAAACAATATGGAGTGAGTACACATCTAACAAACCTATGTAGAAGTTTATACGACAACAGTGAATGCATAGTGAGAGCAACTGGAGGACACTCAGATCCCTTCACCATAAGATCTGGAGTACGACAAGGTTGTGTCCTGTCCCCTCTCTTGTTCATAACATATATAGACAACATATGTAAAGAAACCAGCCAAGCAGAGACAGCAAGAATACCGCATGACGAGAACACAGAAGAAGAACCATCTGCAAATCTAACCATTAGAGAACTCCTGTTTGCGGACGACCAAGCACTAATAGCAAAATCAGAAGCTGAATTACAAGACCACATGAATAGTCTAAACGAAATGTGTAGGGAACATAACATGAAAATTAGCACAAGCAAAACAGAGGTAATGACTATAACTAAAGAAGAACAAACAGCAACAATTCACCTAAACGAACATCCCTTGAAACAAGTAAAGAGCTTCAAGTACCTAGGAAGTATAATATCATCAAATGGCAGATCAGAAGACGAGATCGAAAATAGGTGCAATAAGGCAAATCAACTCATTGGACAAATGGCACCAATACTAAAGAACAAACATGTATCAATAACTACTAAGAAAGCACTTTACAACACAATCTTCCTACCAACTCTGTGCTACCAATGCCAAACCTGGACAATGACAGAAAAAGAGAAAAGAAAAATCACAACAACAGAAATGAGGTTCCTGAGAAGAATACTCAACGTATCAAGAAGAGATAAGATCAGAAATGAAGAAATCAGGACTAAAGTGGGGGTTAAAGCTGCTCTAGATTTTATTAGAAAGCAGCAAGTCAAATGGTTTGGCCATGCAAGTAGGCTACCAGTCAACAGCATGCCACAACAGGCAATGACGTACAGACCAGATGGAAACAGAGGAAGAGGCCGACCACGTAAACGCTGGACGGAGGGAATAACAGAATCCATGGGAATGTCGATATACGAAGCCCATAACCGGGCACTCTCACGAAGTTTATACTTCACCTCGACACCGCAAGGTACAAGAGGAACATGATGAGATGAGATGAGATGAGTAGGTACGATGGGTACGAATGTAGATACTAGATTTTTCTTTCAAATGATTGTACATAGCTAACGTGAGAATGAGAGATATACTAGATTTTTTTCAAAACACAATTGTCCATATGATTATTTTAAGTGAACAGATAAACGAATTACATCTTTTATAAAAACACTAAGTACATGGCCTTTCATGGCCTCTTCTCCCCTACAGCTTTCCAATTGTCAGAATTGCCACCTATATCAACCATTATAACCAAGATAAGGCCAAAGCGTATAGCTTGATGATTTCAAGAACAAACATTTTGAACAATAAATTAAAGCCAGACAGTAAACCTGTAGAGAATAATATCAAGTTAGTAAATCAGGGGGAATATGCAAAACCCTATATCTGTTTCGGTGCAAATCCAGTGGAGTGCATTCAATTTATTCAGAATAAATATAAATAATATATATAAATAAAAATAAATAATAATACATTAAAAAAATATAAAATAAAAAATATATTTAAAAAATAAATAAATATTTAAAAAAAATAAAAATAAAATATATAAATAAAAATAAAAAATATATATAAATAAAAATTTTAAACTGTATCCCAACAGATTATGTTGTCAGCTTAACTAAGATTAGACTAGTGATTTTGTGTGACTGAGTAAAATCTTGTAACTTTACTATTAGTCTTCCTATCTCCCTGTTGTGAGACAGATTAAGACTTGGGGGTTCTTCTACTTCCTAGACACATGTAGCAGGATAACTAGGTCTGTAATCTAAAATATTGCTGTCAACCTTACCTTCCTTAGCCTGGTCACTGTTAGAATACTAGATCATTCCTGGGGCCTGTAATTTCATACGGAGTAGACTTATGAGCCAATTTGACCTTGCCTTCGGCAGTGAATAGTCTTTTCTATTTTCTGAAAGTCTACTTGTCACTACTTTGGTGTGAGAAATCTATAAATTAGTTAGCGCTATGCTACAATGATGTCCAAATGGCATTGGATCTCATAGCAGTTAGATATCAGCGCTCTGAATACAAAGAAGGCTGAATCTACATAACATTCACGTAGGATGGATTAGTAGTTTTGTGTCTGTCATAAAACAAAACATTTATTTTTCTTCTTGTGATGTGATTGGTATATGCGCTTAAAGCATGATATTTATAGATATGAATGGATGGTTATGCAATATGTTGACAAATTATGATGATAAGACCTCACATGACAATAGATATTATATCGACAGAACTGAGAAAATGTGTAGACACATTTTGAAATGAGGGTAGGGGTGGGGGCATAATGCCATGAACAAAAAATAACTGGATAAGAGGTAAAGAAAGAATCGACAGGGATGAACACTACTGACAGATGGGACAAATAACAGCCAGTAACACAAAGACAGCTCATAAAAAGTGTAAACACTGATGACCGGATGAACGACGGTCAGTAACATGAGGACAGTTCACGGATTCACAGCTCGGTGACAAAAAGTCAGGCCGTGAATAGATATTTAGATCATTCAGCACTGACGCAGCGTACAAGTAACATCAACCGAATTAGCTAAACAATGTAAACTGAAACTAAGTGAATACCATCTATTGAATTAATGGAACAATGTCTACTACCAATATTTATGAGACTCGACAAGAACCCACAAGTCTACCATATTTCGTGATTATCGACTGGTATACTAAAGATGGTGTGGTAACTAATAACACCATGACTAGTGGATGCTGAACTGATTTACGGACACTATTCTAGAAGGGAGAGCACAGTGTGTTGTTAGCGTTGGTTTCATCCAGGTGATGTAAGTTGGCCTTTTGACTATTACTTACTATTGATTACGTTACTAGATGGCAGTAGTGACAATGATGCCAGTGTCGACCTAAGGTTAGAGAACTGCATACCGAACTGTCACATGCCGAGTGACAAACCTGCCGTGACACACATTAAGTGCAGTCCTGACTTGGTCAGCTATGCAGTCGTGGTATGGGTTGTTCATCAATAAAAACCTGTGTTGAGTTGTTACGGATGTGTTGTGCAGTCATTTAATGAATGTCGTCAGTTATCATGAGTATCGTGCCATAGTGTTACCTACCATTAATGAGCTGAACATTCTCAGTAGCATCATGGCAACTGTGCCCATGATATTATCAGCATAGCTCCCTATCAACCACACTAACATGCCTGCTATATATAGTAATGGTTACAGCATAATTGTTACAGAAAAGTATTACAAATTCATTGCATGAAAAAAGAGAACATTCAAGTCTTTCAAACAAAGAAATCAATACTGAAGGACACTGGCTATTAAAAGAAATAAAACTGAGGAAAATGAACTATTTTGGACATAAATGTCTGGAAAAGATAATTATGGAAGGTGTAGTGGAGAAGAAGAAAACCATAATGTAGACATATTAAAAATGTTTTTTTTTTTGTTACTGAAAATTTACTTGTAACGGCAACAGAGGAATGACATCTGGGTTCAGACTGAGATAGTTTTGGGGAAAGACTGTTAAAGGGAAAAAGTTCTGCACAGGCGATAGACTACTGGACGATAGTCTGTGTCTATTATAAAACATCATCTATGTTACATCATCACTATCATCAATAACTGGCCGGTTTCTGGTATAATCACTATCTTCCTTAGTTGGTCAACGATTTTAGTAATTCAACATCATCTATGTTACATTCATGGTCTTCAACAGATGGTTAATGATTCTAATAATAAAACATTATCTGTGTTACATTATGCTGTCTTCAACAGTTAGTTAATTATTCTAATAATAAAATATCTGTTTTATATTATCACTGTCTTTATTAAGTGACTAATATATACCATTGACTCTGGGGCCCATCATAGAAAAAATAATAACACAATAACTTATCATACATGTCAGAAGAGTGACATTGGGGCCCATCATAGAAAAAATAACACCATAACTGCACCATGCCAATCTACTGGCGTAGGTGCTGACATCTTTCTCTATAATCCCGTATATTCTCGTGAGTAACGCAGCTGCACGAGAATTGGCAGCGGTTCGCACCGCACTGGCAACATACGGGGGTATGTGAGCTGGTCGCTCAGAAAGCAATGGCAAATTACTGAGCATAATCTTGCCTAGTACATCAACAGCAGCTGAAAAATTCTGATGTTGACTGCAACGTCCTGTAAGGGATATGCAACATAACTACCATGCATGTCATAAAAGTGACACTGGGTACCCATCATAAATGACACCATAACCGTACCATGCATGTCATAAGAGTGGCACTGGGGCCCATCATAAATAACACCATAACCGTACCATGCATGTCATAAGAGTGGCACTGGGGCCCATCATAAATAACACCATAACTGTACCATGCATGTCATAAGAGTGACACTGGGGCCCATCATAAATGACACCATAACCGTACCATGCATGTCATAAGAGTGGCACTGGGGCCCATCATAAATAACACCATAACTGTACCATGCATGTAATAAGAGTGACACTGGGGCCCATCATAAATGACACCATAACCGTACCATGCATGTCATAAGAGTGGCACTGGGGCCCATCATAAATAACACCATAACTGTACCATGCATGTCATAAGAGTGGCACTGGGGCCCATCATAAATAACACCATAACTGTACCATGCATGTCATAAGAGTGACACTGGGGCCCATCATAAATGACACCATAACCGTACCATGCATGTCATAAGAGTGACACTGGGGCCCATCATAAATGACACCATAACCGTACCATGCATGTTATAAGAGTGGCACTGGGGCCCATCATAAATAACACCATAACCGTACCATGCATGTCATAAGAGTGGCACTGGGGCCCATCATAAATAACACCATAACTGTACCATGCATGTTATAAGAGTGACACTGGGGCCAATCATAAATGACACCATAACCGTACCATGCATGTCATAAGAGTGGCACTGGGGCCAGTCATAAATAACACCATAACTGTACCATGCATGTCATAAGAGTGACACTGGGGCCCATCATAAATGACACCATAACCGTACCATGCATGTCATAAGAGTGGCACTGGGGCCCATCATAAATAACACCATAACTGTACCATGCATGTCATAAGAGTGACACTGGGGCCCATCATAAATGACACCATAACCGTACCATGCATGTCATAAGAGTGGCACTGGGGCCCATCATAAATAACACCATAACTGTACCAGGCATGTAATAAGAGTGACACTGGGGCCCATCATAAATGACACCATAACCGTACCATGCATGTAATAAGAGTGACACTGGGGCCCATCATAAATGACACCATAACCGTACCATGCATGTCATAAGAGTGGCACTGGGGCCCATCATAACACCATAACTGTACCATGCATGTCATAAGAGTGGCACTGGGACCCATCATAAATAACACCATAACCGTACCATGCATGTCATAAGAGTGGCACTGGGGCCCATCATAAATAACACCATAACTGTACCATGCATGTCATAAGAGTGGCACTGGGGCCCATCATAAATAACACCATAACTGTACCATGCATGTCATAAGAGTGACACTGGGGCCCATCATAAATGACACCATAACTGTACCATGCATGACATAAGAGTGGTACTGGGGCCCATCATAAATAACACCATAACCGTACCATGCATGTCATAAGAGTGGCACTGGGGCCCATCATAAATAACACCATAACTTTACCATGCATGTCATAAGAGTGGCACTGGGGCCCATCATAAATAACACCATAACTGTACCATGCATGTCATAAGAGTGACACTGGGGCCCATCATAAATAACACCATAACTGTACCATGCATGTCATAAGAGTGACACTGGGTCCCATCATAATTAACACCATAACTGTACCATGCATGTCATAAAAGTGACACTGGGGTCCATCATAAATAACACCATAACTGTACCATGCATGTCAAAATAGGCAACTATGGAGAGTTGGCATGAGACTGGCCACCTCAGCTTGTTGAAAACTTTAGCTGCAAAATCCAACCAACAGTAAACACATCTATAGGGTGTATTTTTTAGTGCAGTGTTTCTAAATATTGCTGGTCCAAGTTTTGTATTCGCCCTCTGTAAAGTTCATACAACATAATAGGTAAATACAAAACTTGGACCTGCAATATTTTCAAACACTGCACTGTTATTAAAAATACACCCTGTAAAACGGCTTAGCATGAATTTGTTGGGCTTACACTCCATTAAGATGAAAGGCAGAAGAAGGTATAACATATAAGTCGATTATTTAAGATATAGCAAGTACATATTCATGAACTGCATGCAAATGACAACAAACAACATAGCACAATAACACACGAATAAACAAGAACAGATTATTCATACAATAATAACAATGGTTAAAGTAATATCGCAGATACTGCTACTGAAGTGTAAATGTTACATCTTGACATATACTAGGTTATGGTATGAAGTGGGATGGGCAGCTATCTTCCTAACCATCATGCCTTGCCAGAACATTATCCAGAATCCATTTTGTGAGGTTTCCTTGATGCCTATCAGTCGGTTATAATATCTGCCCTCTTTCAGGGATTGAGCCTGGGTTAGCAGCCTTTGTGGCGAGGTGGTGAAGTCATCTACCTCAAGCTCTGAAGACATGAATTCATTTTCAGACTGTGTTGTTCAGATCATGAGTGCAATCTTTCCTGGAGACCCTTAGGGGTCATCGCTCGGACTATGGAGTTCATGCTTTGTGTGATGTTCTTGGCAAGCAGCTTGCCATTCTGTGGAGAGAGACTGAGCCAGATAGGTGAAGACCTAGTGGTATAAGGTCAAGCTTCTCAATATTAAACTTTAGATTTACGCCTAATGAAGGTTCTATTAATGTTCTCAGCAAATACACATCATTTGTTGTACCCTTTTCTTCTACAAACTCATTTTGTTCTTCCCCTATTTCTGGTTGAATTTTCTTCTTAATTTTCTTTGTCAGGTGACTCATTATGTTCATTGTTCCATGTTTATCACATTCTAAAGCTTTTGATTTTGAGATTGCAGTAAACAGATTTATATAAACCAGAAGGTATGTCTCCAGTATTAAATGTTGTGTTCAGCTGCCTGGTGACCTTTTATATTCCATATTCTACTAAGGCATTGATAATTTCAGTTGTGATGATTGGAGTCTTGCCAGATTTCATATGACTAAGGGCATTCTGAACTTCCATCACCAAAACCAACCCCAGTTTGACAGCCATTCGCTGCATATTGCTTCATGATGGACTGTGGAGCCAATTTTTTAATGACGCCATGTACTTCATTTTTCAAAACTTTTTATCATTTGACCAAGTGCATTCTGAACTTCCATTGTCAAAACCAGTGATCATATGACTAAGAAAACCCACATCAACAGGTGCCACTTCTAGAGATTTTCCTAGGCGGAAGGAGATAAGCCTGATCTTCCATTGTCAAAACCAGTAGTCATATGACTAAGGGCATTCTGAACTTCCATCATCAAAACTGGTGGTCATACATTGTTATTGGGAATAATATTCGTTGTTGGGAATATGTGAGTGGCACCTTGCAGTCTTGACAGACCAAAGTATGTGAGTTGGAATGTGGCCAAATATTCCATCACAATGCCTGGGCAGAGCTTCAGAGAAACATGTGGTGCCCAAACGACATGTTCCCTCTCTCAGGCCTTGCCCTGTATTTTCCAGAGGAATGGGTAACCAATATGTCTGGCACAGGGTAGGCTGCAGATGCTGGCGGCACAGCGTCAAACCTCCGAGACCTCGCCACCACGAGCAGGTGGCGAGTGGTGGCCAGACCCTGGAACCCAAGGGACCCGACTTAGAGGCGTTCAGCCAAGTCCCAAAGGTGAGGGCCTCGTACGCTCCTGTACCGTAGGACGCGCACAACTGTCAATCACAAGTGTCCGGACCTTGTAAAGCTCTTGTAAAGCGGACCCCGCGACTACAGAGAATAGGCCCGCCGGAGATATCGCAGGAGATATTGCTCGTCTGTTGCAAGCAAATCTCCCGCCCTTCCACTGTGCGGATCTTGCGACCAGCAAGAATAGGCCTGCCGGAGATATTGCTCGTCTGTTGCGGGCAAATCTCTACCGATGACTGACTGAATAAGTAAAGAAACGATAAAAGAAACGATAAGAGTAGTGTTATTTCAATTGCATATAAATGATGTAATACTACAGAAAACTCATCTGCATTTAATATGTTATGTAATAACATGAATGGGGCAGAAAGGAAGGCGGTATTCGATTAACAACGGAAAGAGACATTGAAAATCAAAAGAAATCATCTTAAAGACAACGTCACCATACTGAATGGGAAAGAAATGATAACCGAAGAGGAGTGATTGATACTCTGATAAAGTTACCAATAAAAAAACTTAAGAAACTTACACTTCAACAAGCATGTGTTAAAAAACTAACCCAGTTGAAAGTGACTGAGGAAGGTTAATGGCGAAGGAGGACTTGTAAATATTATATCATTGGCTAAACACCTTTTAATGTTGGCTAAATGCCTTTTAATGTTGGCTAAATGCCTTTTATATGTGTCACAATTTGGGTCAAATCAGCTGTCTTCGTACGAGGAATCTCCTGAGTACTAATGTATGTCATTAGCGAGTTCCCCAGTTAATTTTAACTTGGGGACAGTAGGCTGATTTGCATAACTTAGATTGTTCGGGAACTCTAAGATTCCAGACCGAAAGGTCGAAACGGGCATTTGTTTTATCCCGTTAGTGAACTAGACTTGTTCACTAGTCGGGGAAAAGTATAATTCTCATAGAGTGAATAATTCATGTTTCATGACTTTTCCGGGCTAGGAGGATTTACCTCCTGACCGGAACAAGGCATTTGGCCATCATTTTCGATCACAGATTCCACCGAGTGCAGAGCTCTAGAAAATCGGCGCCTATTGTCAAATATAATAATAAAATATATATCCGAATATCAAACTGTTCTTCAAGTGAATCTTTGTAAAGGTCTTTCACATACTATGACCATGAATCTAAAATCTGCTTCTTGCCTTTATTTTGCATCCATAGGCTTTTAGATAATCTATTGATGTGGGTTTTCTTTTGTTATTGTGGTCATTGATTCTTATGTAGATTAATATGATATCTGGGGTGTTCTGTTGTTTTCAAGCTCCTTTTATTTCTTTAGTTTTCAAATTATTTTGTGAATCTCTTCATGTTTTTCATGGTTACTTTGTTGTTTGTTTTTCCTCATTAGTTTTAAAATGATTTTGGTCATTCATATCCTACAGCCCATCACCTTCAGCTTAGGATAGTTATTTCTTTAGCTTGTCAGATGGAAGTCTTTAATATGTCTCATAGATCATTAACATCTTGAAACAGAAGTACTAAATCAGACAATATATAAGTATAAAATCTGTATTTTAATTTTTATTTTGAATTTATCTCTATTACATCTTGTAGTCTTTGTCTTTTATCTCTATTACATCTTGTAGTACACACAGATCTAATGTAATATTTCTGTTGTTTATATTTGACCACCTTAAACTTTTTATATATATTGTCTATGATTAATCTATTATCATTTAACAGTCTGCATTTTATAAAGATTTTGTGACTTTTAAAGCATTTCAAAATATTCTGTCAATAAGAATGTACTGACGAGCTCAAACGAGAGCGAAACTCGAGTATAGTGCTTCCATATTGACGTGGATAGGCCTTAGGTTCATACCAGAATGCGATCGGCGTTGCCAGTAGTGGGTTGTGCTCAATATTTAAATAAGAATGTAGTCTAATTTCTGATTTTATTGTCAGAAGTCTTCAACATCCATAATCTTCTTGGAGGTTACTGACACGATGTGTTTCCAACAATCATTAATGCTTTTTCTGCTTTCTTATTTAGCAGCAAAACTATTCCTTTACTGTGAGGGACATTTTCTCAGAATTTCCTAAGAACAGCGTTGTTTCATCTGCATTTAGAAGTCTTTTGCCTGCTCTGTTTGATATTATTTCACTTAATACCAATATGTTTATCACATGCAGGGTGTTTGTAAAGTCTCACTAGACTTTGTATGTAGAACAATTTTGAAAAATTAAGAACATCACATCATTAAAAAATGTGCTAATAAATTCATTAAATTAGTTACAATAGTCACAGCTAAGGTCTAACACTGTTTTGGGGGAAGCTAAAAAAATGACAAGTGAAGTACTCATTATAACTTATTCAACAAATTTATATCTGTCATGCGCCAAGGATGTTTATCAGGAAATCTTGCTGTAAATCCTTGAACAACCATCTGTGTGTATCGACCAACATTTTGAAACACTTGTTCAACAAAAAAATTATTTCTTCAATTGATAACACCATTCTGTTTGGAGTGCAGAGAATTACTCCAGCAGATGACAGCCATTCGCTGCATATTGCTTCATGATGGACTGTGGAGTCCATTTTTTTAACGACGCCATGCACTTCATTTTTCAAAACTTTTATACATACAAAGCGTAGTGAGACTTTACAAACACCCTGTAATATTTCATGTTCCCAACCATTTGTGCTGTTTTTTTCTAATTATACATAGTTCTAACATCCCAGGTGCCAATTCTACAGATTTTATTATGTGAAAGGAGGAAAGTCAGTGATCCCTACATCTTTCTCTGCAACATGTCATACTTTTTTTTGGGGAGAGCCTCTTTTAATTTTGGTTGGTTATTTCTCTTTCCTTTTCTTAAGATAAGTTCACGATTGGTTGGATTTTGCAGCTATATTTTTCTATGGGATGTAGTAGCCAGTCCCATGCCAACCCTCCTTAATTGCCTCTTTTGGCATGCATGGTTGGTTACAGTGACACACATGCATGCGTGACTACACATACACACACAGAATCATGGCATCATAATGGTTTGTGAACTGGCTTACAAACACAGTGTCTGGGGATCAAATCCTTAGTGGTTATATAATTTAATTTGCTTTCACCTACTATGGCTCTGGGGTCACCCAGACTTGTAAAATTGATATCAAAGATGAAAAGCAACATGTAAGGAAACTGGTAAACATACTTCTTACTACCATAGCCTAGTAAATACAAAGGCCTAACATAGAATGCCATAACCTGGGATATGTGAAGGCCTGGCATCTCAAAAGGCTATGGTCTAATATTTGATAAAATCCTAAATTTCAGACCCTTATGTAAGATCTATTACAGGATTACTTCATTCAATGTACAGCTCTGGAATACAGGCTGTGTGAACATACAGTAAGTATCACAAAAGGTACCAGTATATAATAACATGTGCATATCACAAGCATTCATAAGTATGTCATAAAGATGTCACATATCACAAAAATTAGCAAATATTACATACTTGATACAGAATGAGTTAATGATCAAGGTAGCTTGTGACAAATGAATTCATAATCAACCAAGAATCATTAGCAAATACAACAGACTTGATACAGAATGGGGTAATAATTAAGGGAACATGTACAGGATGAGTTAATGATCAACAGAGAATCATTACTAATATTAACAACATGACAAACAGGCAACTAGACAATGTAAATCTGTGTAGCAGCTGATGACTGGACTTCAATCTGGCCGAGCTTGAACTGGATCCGCTTCAACCAGGACAGCAGAATGGAAGAATTAAAGGAAGTCTGATCCTTGGTCGGATGAGGTGGTTCCCAGTTCTGGCAGTTCTGCAGTCTCACCTGAAGGTGACCAGGTAGCTAAGGAGAATGATAAGAAAGACTTCATAATAAATTATAAAAAATGTTTCAGAAGGTTCATTCCTCTTCTACTCCTTTTGTTCTCTTGCTTGTGCCATGAAGTGTTGCAGAGAGGCAGGTGTTATTTTCTGCTTTTCATTTGTCTTGTTGCTTGTGCTAATGTCATATTTGAATATTTGATTTCGTCAATGTCTCTTTTACTCCATCCAGCCATTTATGACTGGGTCATCCTCTGGCCTTGAATCCTGATGTTCTCATGTAGAACGCTTTCTGGCTGCTGGTTTATCTTGTTTCATTCTAGCTTAATGTCTGAAAACTTTAGTTCTTTGATATTCTATAAAGTCATTAATGGTGTTATTTCTACCCTTGTTCTTGGTTTCTCATTTCTCGCTCGCTCTATTTTTTCCTTTTCCAGCTGCTTTTCTTGTGCATTTCATTTCACATGATGTTATCATATGTCTGTGTGTTCTAGGACTGTCCATGTCTCTTTTTTTTTTCCCCATGACTCTTATTTTGTATGCATGTTGATATTTGGATGTTTTAGGATAAGTGTTATTTGATAGTTTGTTTGTTTTCTGTGTTATTGTTTCTATTTCTCTATCTAGTCTTCCATCTTCTGTGAACACGCTGCCCAGATACTTGTATTCTCTAACTTATTTTAATGATTTCCCATTTATATATGGAAGTATATTAAAAATGCACCACATGTATAATATAGGGACAAAGTGTGAAATGTAAATGTAACTTTACAAGTTTACATATTTGGAATTGTTATTCATGTTCTTATGAATCAATGCTGGTCATTAATTTGTACATTTGAGTGTTATGAAATTCATTGCATTTTGTGCAGGTAAGGTAGAAAAACCAAAAATGCAACCAATAAAAAAAATTCATTCACATTATCCTAAATATCTTGTCAGTTCACCGTGTGCTTGCGAACAAACTTGGCAGTGGCTCCACGTGGAACGCACAAGTCTCTGAATGAAATTCTGTGGAATCAAGTCCCATTAACCTATAAGAGCAGCTTCAAGCTGTTGCAGATTAGCAGCAGAATCTTGCCTGTAGACTCTGCGTTCAAGCTCGTCCCACAGATGTTCCATAAGGGACATGTCTGATGATAGGGCAGGCCAATCAATTGTCATAATGTTCTGCTGCTGTCAATATTGCTGCATAATGCATCCGGTGTGTGCACATGCATTATCCTGCTGGAGAAGCTGCAAGAATAGATAATTTGTTAATGCAGGAGCAACCATTGCACCCAGAACCTAATCTCGATATGTCATAGCATTAACATTTCCACGGAAGACATGAAGAGGCAAGGTGAAAACTGAATCCTCCACATATGTGAATACTGCCACCTTCAAATTTGTTGTGGTAACGAACACAGCAATCTGCAAAACACTCGCCACTCCGTCGCCAAATACGCATATGACCATCAGCAAAGGATAGGTTGAATCTGCTCTTGTCTGTGAATAGGACAGCATTCCACAGCAGTCTAGTTCATCTGACATGTTACTCTGCCCATTGCCTGTATCTCTGAGTCATCATATGACTGTCATTCAGGAGACTTACCCACGTCTACCCACTATCACAAAGAAAACAATTCCTTAGGTGACAACACAATATGACGATCTTGAGCAGGGGTAGTAACTCGTGGTTGGCCACTCCGAAGTCTATCCCGGGCGCTGCCAGTTTTTCCATAACGTTTATTGAGATGTATAATAGCGCTGTGGTGGCAATTCATCCTTCTTGCAATAGCCCATGAGCTCGTTAGAGTCTCCAACATACCAATGGTTCGTTGGCGATCGTTTTCAGATAACTGTGGCATTTCAAGCACATGTACTGGGTGTTTTGTCTCAATGGCCTTTTTATACCGAGTATACTGCCACAGCGGGTACACATTTCTAGGGTTATAGTTGTTGGAAATCGTGTTGCACGTGTAACTTTCATTGTTTTCATGTAGTCTGTACACAAACTCATAGGTTGAATCATGCACTTTTCATTCCAGCAGCCATTCTCTCTCTACCTAATGACAAACACAGGGATAATCCATTCCCACACTTTTTTCCCCCCAGCTTCTCGGCTTCAGTATATATAATAGTGGTGTGTTTGTAATGTGCTTCATTATATTTATGCTATATTGTATTGGTTTCATTGAACAAATCCTTTTTTATGATTTTAATCTTCATATAAAAATTCTGACAGTAACTGTCAAGGCAATTTTATGGTGTTGGAGATCTGCATTGTTCGTAAATAGTAAACTCTGGTCGTTTGCAAAAAGCAGTTAACTTAAACTCTCTGTAGTTAGAGGATTTGTTTCTTCAATAATCTTATCCATATAGGTGATAAACAAAAGTGGTGATAAAGACTGATTTTACTTGGAACCAGTTTGTTCCGCACATACACTATTTTTGTACATAGCTTTGATGATGTCAACAGCTGCCAAATTTAATCACATTCTTCAAGCAATTTCCACAACTTGTTCCTAAGAAGGATCATTAATTGTTGGTAATTATAATTATTTAGTCAGCTTATTCAGTCTGTAGACAGGTATCAAATTTCGTAACTTGTCACCTCCCGATAAATCTAGCTTTGTAGTTGAGTTATGAACCGACATTACTGCACCCAAGACATTCCCATACGCACTCCGCTGCCTTGTTCAACAGCCAGCAAAGAGTCACACTACTAATCATTCCCACCGCTATCTGATTGAAAGTTCTCCTGGTCTTACTCTCAGTTTTGAGATTCTACAAGAACCCCTGCATCTAGCTTTGTAACTGTCCGTAAGCATATTCTTGCAAAATTAATGTGGCGATTTCTTTTAGCACTCCACACCTATTTAAAAGATTTTATTTTTATTGTGTCTTTCATCTTTCAACGGAGCATAGGCCCTCAATCAACTCATGCCAAGATCTCTGTAGACTTGTTCATGAATGGCAGGATTCTTGCAGAAGTCTTCTATGAGATGAGGGGGCCAGTCTCAAGCCAACCCTTCTTAGTCATCTCATACAAATGCACGGTAGGTAACTGTTAACATTTTTTGCACCCTTTCTGGGCCTCTGTAACAAACAGGTGAATAGAGATTTTACGAGTATAAATATTCAATTTTGGTAGCCTTTCTAAAACTGTTAATGTTGTCAAGAAAGCAGCTAATTGGAGACTTTATTTGTTATTTTGAAATGTCAATGGACATACCTGCGCATGGTAGGCAAACAGGATTGAGGTCCACATAGGAAATAGCTGAAAAATATAATAAAATAAATGATATATGACAGAGGAAATAGCTTCCTTTATATATGGTATTTGACAAGGCCTAGAATTTATTTTAACATAATTATATTTCTTATGCCGGCTCCCAGGTGAAGGAATTAACGACGCTGATCGTAATCCTGTATACTCTCGTAAGAAACACAGCTGCGCGAGATTCAGCAGCGGATCGCATTGCGTTGGTTACTTATGAAGGGTATGTGAGCCGGTCATTCAGAAAGCAATGGCAAACTACTGAACGTAAAACTTGCCAAGACAACAGCAGCTGGAAAATGCTGGTGTTGACTGCAATGTCCTGTAAAGGATATGCGAGGAAAAAAAATATTTCTTATATGTGCTATGCCGTTAGAAGAAACTGCAATTATACTGAAATTTTGGCATTTACTTACCATCACAGGCAGGAGTATGTCCTGTTACTAGGCACTTACCATCACAGGCAGGAGTCTATCCTGCTACTAGGCACATCCACTGGGTGGTGGATGGTACAGTGGTTTCTAGATTACAGGTTAACCGTGAATGTGTTTAAATTGCCACTGACCAACACTGGCTGTGGTAATTGAGAGGTGGTGGAGTAGCTGTCGCTATAAAACACCTTAAACCTCTGACATGGCCACCAGCAGATAAGTGACACCATATGTAAACTCTCTCCCTTACTGCTTAGGACATAAGCTAATAGAGGTAAACAGCAGACAAACCAGTGGAAGTCAAAGGGAAAATACCAGTTTACATCTCTTGTGCATTATGATTCAACAACTCACACAATCTAAGATAAATGGTGTTAATGGGTGCTTCATATGAGCAGCCTAGCCCAGTATGGAAAGCTATAAGCACCAGGTGATCTGGAAAAATCACAACCTTGTAAAGATTACTGGGCAGTGGCAGATAGAATGATACTGGTAAAGTTAAATGGCAGACCTTCTGATGTCAACATCATTCAAACATATGTCCCAACAGCAAAAATCAGTAAAGATAACATACATGCATTTTATAGTGACAAGGATAATGCTCTGAGAAGTGCAAAAGCTCAGAAATAAATATAATTTTGTTGTAAGATTTTCTGCAAGTAGGTCATTATGGACTAGGTAGCGTAATGAAAGAGGAGGTAGACTTGTAGGGTGGATGAAATAGCACTATATAATTGTTGGAGATACCTGGTACCTGGCATCAGAAACATCCAGAGGATTATGGATACAGAAGATTCTGGACATGGAAGAATATGACAATCAGTTCAGAAATCAGGTATAACTACATTCTCATCAACAGATGATTTCATAATGCTTTAAAAGTCACACAAACTGTACCAAGCAGAGCCTACTACAGGTGATCATAGATTAGTTATGGGCAAAGTACATATACAGTTAAAGAAAGATCACATATGAAGTTCAAAGAAGGTCATATATAAACAAAGAAACATTTAATTAGATTTGTGTACACTGAAGAATGAGAAGGTGGAAAGAGACAAACTCAGCATGGAAATAAAGAACAGATTTGACATTGCCTTATCTAGAAATTCTATTTCAAGATGTTAATGATTAAAGGGAAATACTGAAGATCTTCATTAAACAGGCTGCACAAACAACTATACCAAAACTTAAGTTGATAGGCCATGAGAAATGGATGACTGAAGACAACTTACAACTTATGGAAAAATGAAGAAGGAACAAAAGAAAAAAATCAGAATATTATGTAAAGAGGAAAAAGAAGCATGGCTTGGGGAAAACTGCAAGGAAATTGAAATTCAAAATCCAAAATACCAAAGTGATGCACACAGATTTTATGATCTCACTAACAAAAGAAAAAACCATCAACAGGTTGTCTGAAAACCAAAGAGGGCAAAATCATGGTGGCCAAGGATAAGATTTTACATATGTGGTGAGAGTATGTGAAAGACCCTTATGATTCATATAACAGTTTGACATTCCCAAAACAGTGAAGAACCACTAATTTAGAAGATGATAGTTCAGTATGTCCTTAAAAATATTAAATCCAACAAGACCCTGGGTCCAGACAACATCACATTTGAAATGATCAATGCCTTAGATTAATACGGAATAGACCAGGTCAACAGATTAAACACAATATTTGATACTAAAGACAACATACCTTCTGAATCTATGTAAATCTGTGTTTACTGCAATACCAAATAAATTAGAAGCCTTAGAATGTGATCAACATGGAACAATTAGCATAATGAGTTACATCACACAGCCAAGATATTTAGGCCAAGTTTTAAGGAGAAATAAACATTAAAACTTAGTAACAATTAGCAAACTTGATGGGAACAGAGCAAGAAGAAGACAATCAATCAATCATGTGCCATGCCGGAAAGCGTGAGCGGTCATGATTCACCATTTCACTCGATCACCAGAGTCGTGGATCAGCTCAGTGTTCCTGTCTCGTCCATGCCATGTGGCCAAGCCATCCAGGTATTTTCCTCTCGGTCTTCCTCTTGGTCTGTTCCCTTCGATCTTGCCAGCTGTCACTAAGTTCTCCAGTCCATTTCTTCTCATAACATGTCCAAAAAATTTTGACTGTCTACGTCTAATTTCTCTAATCAATCTACGATTTTCATTTGTCTCTTGTAGTACTTGGTCATTGGTTTTTCTATCTGTACATGGTATTCTTTGCATTTTCCTCAGAAACCACATTTCTGCAGCCATCAGATGTTTTTCTACTTGACTGCACATTGTCCAAGTTTCACATCCATACAAAAGAACAGGCTCTATGTATCCCCTCAACACTCTTTTTCTCGTTTCAATTGACATCATTTTATTGGTCAGAATGTTTTTCATCTTGCTAAAGGCTACTTTCGCAATGGCGATTCTTGTTCTAATCTCTTCAAGGCATCTGCCATCAGATGTTATGACTGTTCCGAGATAATTGAACCGATTCACTTGTTGAAGAATATTCCCATTTACTTGTATATTACATTGTGGTACTTCGTTCTTCCTAGTGACGACCATAACCTGTGTCTTCCTACAATTTAATTCCAACCCCAGCTGCTCACTGTGTACAACCACAGCGTCTACTAATTGTTGCAGATCCTGTGCATTGTCTGCAATCAATACTGTATCATCTGCATATCTAATGTTATTTATGTTTCGTCCTCCAATGCTGATTCCATTTAGGTCTTCTACATTTCTGAAAATATTTTCACTGTATAGGGAAAAAAGATCTGGAGACATTACACATCCCTGCAAAGCAATAAATAACTGGATGGCTTGGCCATGTGGTACAATAGGAACAAGAGAGCTGATCTGAGTCTGGTGACATATGAACTGGTGACATATGAACTGGTGAACCATGACCCCAATGCTTATCGACAGTGGAAATAATTTGGACAGAGAATGGGGGATTACAGGTATGCCTCTAGCTTTGAAAGTTTATTTATAGACAATAAGTAACCCAACGGGCGATGTATTTCAAGATGGCGGTGTAAACCGCGTTGCTCGATTCAGAGATTAATCATGTGTTCTGTGCGTGTTTCTTAACATCATTTTGTTCAAATAAGGATGAACCTACGACAGGTCCAGCAAACCGGTAGGGAATTTATTTGTTCAAGAACTATTGCTCGAGAATTATGGAGGAAATTGAAAGAAAAACGCAGCTCTATCATCAGCGTTCACGTGGAAACGACACACCGAAGCGACACAACAACAAGCGACTAACGACGACGACTGCTAAATTTCGACATACTTCAAATAGAAAGGAGATTTTTGCAACTTGGAATGTTACAGGTCTAGGACATAAGGAACCAGCTCTCATAGAGTTCATGAAACAATCAAATATTCAATTATTAGGACTCGCAGACACTAGGAAAAAGGGGCAGAACACGAAAAGAACACACGAAGGTTACGTTCTTATATGGAGTGGCGTCGATCAGCGAGCTACAGCTAAACATGGCGTGGGTTTTTTGTTGCATCCAGACAAAGCGAAAGCCATTATCAACACTAAATTTATATCAGAAAGGATAATACTAGTACAGATCAAAGAAGGAAATAGAACAACAACATTTATACAAACATACGCCCCATGTAATGACACTTACAGCGACGAAGACAAAGACGAATATTTTGATAAACTTGCAGACACGTTAAATAATGTCAAGGAACTAGTTGTGATGGGTGATTTTAACGGACGAATAGGCACACGAAGAACACTGTGGGAGGATTGCATGGGGCCATTCAGCGACACAGAGACTGATTGTAACAGCAATGGTCAACATCTACTCAACATATGTTCGGAACATGGACTAATAATAGCAAATAGTTTTTTTCAACATCGTCGTAGCCACATCAAAACCTGGTATAAATGGAATGACTTAGACCAAGCATCTCAAATTGACTTTATTCTAATTAGGAAATCAGACAGAAGGCTACTATTAGATTCAAGAGCACTCCCAAATACAGATGTTGATACTGATCACAAAGTCATAATTAAAAAGATTTCATCACACAGGAAAATAAGAAACAAAAAGGTAACAACACATGTCATCAATTATAGGAGACTGCAGGAAAATACAGTTAAAGACGAATTCAATCAAGAAATCCAAAACCTACATAAGAACATTCCTGATGACCACTCAAGCGTAGATAAGGAATGGACATGTTTCAAGGCTGCCATGCTAGACACACTGAAAAATAAATGTGGAACAAAGAAAGTAGGGCAGGACAAAAGATTAAGAACAGCCTGGTGGAACAACGAAGTTAAAGATAGCATACTCAAAAAGAAGGTAGCATTCAAAAAGTGGATCACAACTAAATCTGAACAGGACTACATTACTTATAGAATAGCACGACATAATGCCAAACGAACAATTAGAGCATCTAGAGATGAATCCTGGAGAATATACGGTGAACAGATGGCGACCCTTAGCAAAGACTGCCCAAGAGAATTTTATAAACGTGTCACCACAATGAGAAACAGAGATGCATCTTACAACCCAACCACCATCATAAACAGCAAAAGAGGTACACCGATATTTAATAAACAACAAAGACTAGCAAGGTGGGCAGAATACTTTCAAGAACTACTTAACCCCACACATAACATAGAAAACTCACTTTTGTGCCTAAATGCCAGGGACAGCAAGAACCAAATTTCATACCTGCAGAGGTCAAAGCAGTTATACAGAAAAGTCCTAAAAACAAATCACCAGGTCCAGATGGAATAACCACAGAGGCTATTCAGGCCTGTGGGGAAACAGAAGTTAAATGGCTAACAAGACTTTTTAACATAGCATGGGGAGAAAGAAAAGTCCCAGATGATTGGCAACAGGCAATAATAGTACCAATATGGAAAAAGAAAGGCAATATGAGAGAGTGCAAAACATACAGATGTATATCACTCCTGAGCCATATAGGGAAAATGTACGCAAAACTATTAGAACAAAGAGCTAGACCCATAGTTGAACAACAGTTAAGCAAAGCACAATTCGGTTTTCGGAAAGGTAAAAGTTGCACTGATGCATTATTTACACTTAGACAAATTTGTGAAAAAACTATCGAATATAGTGACCATCAGAATATTGTGTTTGTGGATCAGGAAAAGGCTTTCGATAGAGTAGACAGATACAAATTATGGACCATTCTTGAAGACTATGGGCTAGAAGGGCAACGGCTAGAAAACATCATAGCCATGTACCACTCGAGCCAAAGTGCAGTAAGAACACAAGAAGGTATATCAGATATGTTCACAGTCAATACAGGAGTGAGACAGGGATGTGTGCTCTCTCCCCTGCTATTCAATATCTACATGGACAGAATTTCTAAAGAAGCAAGTCTCGACAGAACAGATTCAGAAAATTTAGAACTCTTTACTCCAGATGAAACAACTGACCCACAAGGAATAAATGAACTTCTATTTGCAGACGATCAGTGCCTGTTTTACAGCGATGAGGGCAGGCTACAAAATCATATTACTAATCTGAGTTCAACCTGCAGCAGATACAATATGAGTATAAACACAGCCAAAACAGAAGTAATGCAAGTTAGCAGATCGCCAGGCCCACTAAGTATACAGATAAAAAACACACCTCTGAAACAAGTTAAAGAATTCAAATACCCTGGAAGTATGATCACAGAAGATGGCAGATTGGACAGAGAAATTGAAATCAGATGTCAAAAAGCTAGTGCACTTACATATCAACTATCACCCTTACTGAAGCATCCAAACATACCCATGTCCGCAAAACGACAGATAATAAACAGCATCTTCACACCAACCCTATGCTATCAATCTCAAACCTGGACTTTATCCAAATGTCACCTTCGCAAAATCAACACCTGCGAAATGAGATGCCTGAGGAGAGCTGCCAACTTAACAATCCGAGACCGAGTAAGAAATGCTACTATCAGACAGACTGTGGGATCAACACCTTGTGCCACATTTATTGAAAGACAGAAGATCAAGTGGTTTGGCCATGTCGTTAGAATGCAACATCAGCAACTACCATCACTGGCCTTACATCAAAGATCATCTGCGACGAGACCACGAGGACGTCCAAGAAGAAAATGGATTGACGACATCAGAGACATTGTACAACCACACAGAATGACACTATCCAGTGCCGTCCACCGGGCGCTGGAACGCAAATTATTCCTCCCCACGACGCTTGACGGCAGAAGTGGAAGATGATGATGATGATGATGATGATGATGATGATGATGATGATGAAGGAACCCAAAAATGTTATACTACCTTTTGATCCTTAGGTAGTGGATCAGATTACTAACCTTCTCAGACTAGGGCCACAAATGAGCAGGATCCGTGTGCATGTTGCACAGCAATTGGAACATGAAAAGAGGACCTAACTCTACCTAAACAAAATAAATAAATAAATAAGCCCAGAGGAATAGCTGCCTTCTGCTGGGAGTGTGCAGGAGACTGGATCTACAAGTCGTGAATGGGGCATGAAGGAGGGAACATGGCAGCAATGATATCTATTGTCAGGGTCATAGCTAGCCATCATTACAGAGGCTAAGAAGAAGCTGGCTTTCCCACAATCAGTTGCGGTGCAGTGTCAGCATTGGTAGATGCATCAGGTGCTCAATGTTGGCCCCCAAGGGTGGGATAGCCTCTGGGCAGTCACACTTAGCTATGTCAACAAGGGAAAAGTCTCAATAAACACGCATGACAAGAGAAAAACGTCAGGGAGTCATGACCCAAACGGGCCCATCCCTAGAGTGTAAAGAAGATAAAGGAACTGAAACATTCAGTGAGAGGGACCTCTTCTGATGATCAGAAGCCTCCTGTCATATTTGCTCCCCGGCGGAGTTTTCACCACCACTACAGTATTTTGTCCCACTGCTAGTGACTGCTGCAGGGTGAAGGTTGTTCACGATACAGCTCGTTCTTCTTATACTTCACCTGCAGCAGGTACAATATGCTTTGTCTTACCGAGGATTAGAACATGTGTCTTCTCATGTGGGAGGTAAGTGATCTAAGCACTCAGCCACCTGCTCCTCAGTAATGTAAACACTTGCACAAGTAAAACACGCAAGACTTTATAGGAGGTCAGCATGGCAGAATGGATAAGAACGCTTGTTCTTAAACATCTGGTGTGCTGATGCCAAGGTAGCGCGTTCAACCTCTGCACAGGTCAGATAGACTAAAATACTGACTTCTTGTCCTTGACTTGGAGACGTAAGTTACAAGTACCTCTGAAGTTAGAGTGGATTCACCTCATGGGGAGGGACACTGGTAATAGAGAATAGGTAGTCCACATGCAAAATTCAGTCCAGTGTACTAGAAGTAGTAGCACTGTGTGGACTCTGCTGGAGTTCAAAGCAAAGCAAGCATCCCCCCCCCCCCCCCCCACAAAAAAACAACAACAACAACAAACAAACAAACAAATAAACAAACAAACAAAAAACAAAACAAAAACTTCATAGTTAATATCCACTACACATACCTTTGCCAAAACTGAAGAGTTACATTCCTGCAGTGCTTCCATCAACCCCAAGAAGTGAAGGTTCACCATCTCTGCCAGCTGTTTCAATTATACAAGTGTGAAATGGCTTCATGACAAAAGTGGTGTTGGCATCAAAACATGATATTTTCACATAACATTAACACATAATTTGTAACATAAGTTGTCCCTTCCTATGAACACAGCCAACAAATAAGTATAGTGAAGTAGATCATGTACTTCCAGCAGAAACATGAATATTACTGACAACATAAGGACAGACTGACTGTAACTATAACAACATAAATGTATAACATACAGGCAAAAGTACAAGAAATTTAGAAGCAAATACGGTATACAATAAACCGTATGCAACATGAATATTATTGACAACATATAGACAGACTGACTGTAACTGTAACAACATATACAGGCAAAAGTATAAGAAATGCAGAAGCAAATAGAAAATACAATAAACAGTATGAAACTTGAATATTACTGACAACATATAGAAAGACAAGACTAACTATACCAACATAAACATATAATAAACAGGCAAATGCATTAAGAAATATTTTTAAAAATATAGTATAAAATAAATATACAGCTGAAAAACGTATACAAAAATGATAAGAAGACACTAGTAATTAAATACAGATAATAAAGAATACTAGGCAACAAATTTAGTATTTGTGTGTGTCTTTGAATGTAAACAAAGTTGCCTTTATGTTGTTTGGGCCTACAAACATGGAAATAATTGTTTAAACACCAGATTAGCTACAGCTTTTCAACATATGAGGGTTATTCCAAAATCAACTTCCGTTTCGCTGGTAAAAATAAACCGGTTGCTATAGCGTCACCGTTCATTGCTTGCATCATTCAGTAGTCTTTAGCTCACCACACATCAACCTACAGTCGCATTTGTCTAATGGTTCACAAATAGCGAATGAATAAATATGGACATTGTTCTTGCCTTTCCACCCAGCTGTGAAATTCGTGGTGTGATTTGTAAGTAGGTCAAAATGTGGCCGAGTTCATCGTCAATTGTGTCATGTGTACGGTGATAACGTTATGCGTAACAGTTCTGTGAGGGACTGGTGCAGGAAATTCAGAGATGGGCATAAAAAGTGCATGATGAGGGTGGACAAAGACAACATTCATGTGTGACAGATGAGCGCATTAAAAAAGCTGATCAAGTCGTAGTGGAAAAGCGCCGTGTCACAATTTCAGATTTTTCTACAGAATTTCTACACATTTCTAGAACTAGTCTGTTTCAAACTGTCACAGAGAGGTTAGGTTATCACAACAGAATAGTGACACGGGAAGGGACATGAGTTAACTTGAATGCAGAGACAAAGGAACAGTCAAGACAGTGGGTGCATACTCATTCTCCAAACAAGCCCTAAAAATTCACGCAAATATTTTTGCAACGAAAAATGATGGTTATAGTGTTCTGGGACCGTAAGGGCATTTTGTTGACAGAATTCATGACACTAGGGACCACAATAACATCAGCAGTTTATTGTGAAACACTGAAGAAGCTTCATCTGTCAATCCAAAACAAAAGGTACGGAACACTCATCAGTGGCGTCATTATTCAGCCCGACAACGCGTTTTGCAGTAATGGACATATCCATGACATGGTTGCGTGGGATCCTGAGTTCTGTGATGTGCCTCCTGGCTGGTTGTCTCCGTCTTCAGCACCTTTCCTTTTCTGGAGTAGACTGGTCAATTGAGTTTAGATATGTACACATGTTTCTGCGCATGTATGTATGTACACACATATAGAGCAGTCTTGTTTTTTTTGTTTACAGCGCCAGGAGTTGGACTTTTGCTGCCAGAGGTGATGAATGCACAAGCCATGGGGGTATTTTACAAAGTTGGGCGCTCACCCCAATTCTGCACCCCTGGCTATGTAACAGCAATTTAGAACCTCTGGCCATCTTATATTTCTACTCGCCTTAGTAAAATTTATATCTCTACCTTTCATAATTCATAGTCGGCAAAAAGCAGGTGTACCGTACTGATGAGGTCTTGACATTTTATGAACCTAAGATACTGTATGCCTGCTTGTGGGCCACTTTGCATAGTCATAAAATATTAAAATAGCGCATGAACAATGTATATGATGCTATAATAAAATGATAATCAAATGACTATAATAAATAAAATATGCAATTAACAATGAGTGGACTACAACAAGAAGTAATAAAGAACAATGAACAGACTGTAGCAATACGATATACACAAATATTGTACATGGCTATATCATGTAAATGTGCTTCATAGTGGTGCATTTGTAGAAAAACTAACAATCAAAGGGTGTATAGATGTGCTAAAGATACTGCAGAGTGCGGATATTCAAACATTCTACAGTGTAACAAATAAAACATCATGTTAAATAACAGTTAAGCACAAAATACAGTCTTTAGATCGTTTTCATGTTTCATAACTTAGAATTTTCTTCCTACTCTTCTCTGTTCTCTTCTCCATTTCCTTCCCTGTCTCCTTCCTCTTCATCTCTTATTTTCAGTTTTGTCTCGCAGCATCAGGAGATTCTAGTTCCAGAATGAGTTCTAGCATGCACTTCACATAAGGTGGTGATTGTTGCCTCTGCCATGTCATTTATCCATTTTTGTGGGGGACAACCTTTCATTTGTTCCAGTTGTATCTTAGCATATAAGATGGTGTTCATCACCTCTGCTATGTCATTTATCTATCTTCTGTGTAACAACCTTTTATTTGTTCCAGCTGTATATGAAGCACATAAGGTGGTGTTCATTGTCTGTGCTATGTCATTTATCCATCTTCTGTGTAACAACCTTTTATTTGTTCCAGCTGTATATGAAGCACATAAGGTGGTATTCATTGTCTGTGCTATGTCCTTTATCCATCTTCTGTGTGACAACCTTTTATTTGTTCCAGCTGTATATGAAGCACATAAGGTGGTGTTCATTGTCTGTGCTATGTCATTTATCCATCTTCTGTGTAACAACCTTTTATTTGTTCCAGCTGTATATGAAGCACATAAGGTGGTGTTCATTGTCTGTGCTATGTCATTTATCCATCTTCTGTGTAACAACCTTTTATTTGTTCCAGCTGTATATGAAGCACATAAGGTGGTGTTCATTGTCTGTGCTATGTCATTTATCCATCTTCTGTGTAACAACCTTTTATTTGTTCCAGCTGTATATGAAGCATATAAGGTGGTGTTCATTGTCTGTGCTATGTCATTTATCCATCTTCTGTGTAACAACCTTTTATTTGTTCCAGCTGTATATGAGGCACATAAGGTGGTGTTCATTGTCTGTGCTATGTCATTTATCCATCTTCTGTGTAACAACCTTTTATTTGTTCCAGCTGTATATGAAGCACATAAGGTGGTGTTCATTGTCTGTGCTATGTCATTTATCCATCTTCTGTGTGGAAACCTTTTATTTGTTCCAGCTGTATATGAAGCACATAAGGTGGTGTTCATTGTCTGTGCTATGTCATTTATCCATCTTCTGTCTAACAACCTTTTATTTGTTCCAGCTGTATATGAAGCACATAAGGTGGTGTTCATTGTCTGTGCTATGTCATTTATCCATCTTCTGTGTAACAACCTTTTATTTGTTCCAGCTGTATATGAGGCACATAAGGTGGTGTTCCTTGTCTGTGCTATGTCATTTATCCATCTTCTGTGTAACAACCTTTTATTTGTTCCAGCTGTATATGAAGCACATAAGGTGGTGTTCATTGTCTGTGCTATGTCATTTATCCATCTTCTGTGAAACAACCTTTTATTTGTTCCAGCTGTATATGAAGCACATAAAGTGGTGTTCATTGTCTGTGCTATGTCATTTATCCATCTTCTGTGTAACAACCTTTTATTTGTTCCAGCTGTATATGAAGCACATAAAGTGGTGTTCATTGTCTGTGCTATGTCATTTA
Organism: Cepaea hortensis; assembly: GCA_963921405.1. NCBI lineage: Eukaryota > Metazoa > Mollusca > Gastropoda > Stylommatophora > Helicidae > Cepaea > Cepaea hortensis. The sequence continues at coordinate 69,790,538 of OY992894.1, read as the reverse complement.
TCCATCTTCTGTGTAACAACCTTTTATTTGTTCCAGCTGTATATGAAGCACATAAGGTGGTGTTCATTGTCTGTGCTATGTCATTTATCCATCTTCTGTGTAACAACCTTTTATTTGTTCCAGCTGTATATGAAGCACATAAGGTGGTGTTCATTGTCTGTGCTATGTCATTTATCCATCTTCTGTGTGGAAACCTTTTATTTGTTCCAGCTGTATATGAAGCATATAAGGTGGTGTTCATTGTCTGTGCTATGTCATTTATCCATCTTCTGTGTAACAACCTTTTATTTGTTCCAGCTGTATATGAAGCACATAAAGTGGTGTTCATTGTCTGTGCTATGTCATTTATCCATCTTCTGTGAAACAACCTTTTATTTGTTCCAGCTGTATATGAAGCACATAAAGTGGTGTTCATTGTCTGTGCTATGTCATTTATCCATCTTCTGTGTAACAACCTTTTATTTGTTCCAGCTGTATATGAAGCACATAAGGTGGTGTTCATTGTCTGTGCTATGTCATTTATCCATCTTCTGTGTAACAACCTTTTATTTGTTCCAGCTGTATATGAAGCACATAAAGTGGTGTTCATTGTCTGTGCTATGTCATTTATCCATCTTCTGTGAAACAACCTTTTATTTGTTCCAGCTGTATATGAAGCACATAAAGTGGTGTTCATTGTCTGTGCTATGTCATTTATCCATCTTCTGTGTAACAACCTTTTATTTGTTCCAGCTGTATATGAAGCACATAAGGTGGTGTTCATTGTCTGTGCTATGTCATTTATCCATCTTCTGTGTAACAACCTTTTATTTGTTCCAGCTGTATATGAGGCACATAAGGTGGTGTTCATTGTCTGTGCTATGTCATTTATCCATCTTCTGTGTAACAACCTTTTATTTGTTCCAGCTGTATATGAAGCACATAAGGTGGTGTTCATTGTCTGTGCTATGTCATTTACCCATCTTCTGTGTGGAAACCTTTTATTTGTTCCAGCTGTATATGAAGCACATAAGGTGGTGTTCATTGTCTGTGCTATGTCATTTATCCATCTTCTGTGTAACAACCTTTTATTTGTTCCAGCTGTATATGAAGCACATAAGGTGGTGTTCATTGTCTGTGCTATGTCATTTATCCATCTTCTGTGTAACAACCTTTTATTTGTTCCAGCTGTATATGAAGCATATAAGGTGGTGTTCATTGTCTGTGCTATGTCATTTATCCATCTTCTGTGTAACAACCTTTTATATGTTCCAGCTGTATATGAGGCACATAAGGTGGTGTTCATTGTCTGTGCTATGTCATTTATCCATCTTCTGTGTAACAACCTTTTATTTGTTCCAGCTGTATATGAAGCACATAAGGTGGTGTTCATTGTCTGTGCTATGTCATTTATCCATCTTCTGTGTAACAACTTTTTATTTGTTCCAGCTGTATATGAAGCACATAAAGTGGTGTTCATTGTCTGTGCTATGTCATTTATCCATCTTCTGTGAAACAACCTTTTATTTGTTCCAGCTGTATATGAAGCACATAAAGTGGTGTTCATTGTCTGTGCTATGTCATTTATCCATCTTCTGTGTAACAACCTTTTATTTGTTCCAGCTGTATATGAAGCACATAAGGTGGTGTTCATTGTCTGTGCTATGTCATTTATCCATCTTCTGTGTGGAAACCTTTTATTTGTTCCAGCTGTATATGAAGCACATAAGGTGGTGTTCATTGTCTGTGCTATGTCATTTATCCATCTTCTGTGTAACAACATTTTATTTGTTCCAGCTGTATATGAAGCACATAAGGTGGTGTTCATTGTCTGTGCTATGTCATTTATCCATCTTCTGTGTAACAACCTTTTATTTGTTCCAGCTGTATATGAAGCATATAAGGTGGTGTTCATTGTCTGTGCTATGTCATTTATCCATCTTTTGTGTAACAATCTTTTATTTGTTCCAGCTGTATATGAAGCACATAAGGTGGTGTTCATTGTCTGTGCTATGTCATTTATCCATCTTCTGTGTAACAACCTTTTATTTGTTCCAGCTGTATATGAAGCACATAAGGTGGTGTTCATTGTCTGTGCTATGTCATTTATCCATCTTCTGTTAACAACCTTTTATTTGTTCCAGCTGTATATGAAGCATATAAGGTGGTGTTCATTGTCTGTGCTATGTCATTTATCCATCTTCTGTGTAACAACCTTTTATTTGTTCCAGCTGTATATGAGGCACATAAGGTGGTGTTCATTGTCTGTGCTATGTCATTTATCCATCTTCTGTGTAACAACCTTTTATTTGTTCCAGCTGTATATGAAGCACATAAGGTGGTGTTCATTGTCTGTGCTATGTCATTTATCCATCTTCTGTGTAACAACCTTTTATTTGTTCCAGCTGTATATGAAGCACATAAAGTGGTGTTCATTGTCTGTGCTATGTCATTTATCCATCTTCTGTGTAACAACCTTTTATTTGTTCCAGCTGTATATGAAGCACATAAGGTGGTGTTCATTGTCTGTGCTATGTCATTTATCCATCTTTTGTGTAACAATCTTTTATTTGTTCCAGCTGTATATGAAGCACATAAGGTGGTGTTCATTGTCTGTGCTATGTCATTTATCCATCTTCTGTGTAACAACCTTTTATTTGTTCCAGCTGTATATGAAGCACATAAGGTGGTGTTCATTGTCTGTGCTATGTCATTTATCCATCTTCTGTGTAACAACCTTTTATTTGTTCCAGCTGTATATGAAGCATATAAGGTGGTGTTCATTGTCTGTGCTATGTCATTTATCCATCTTTTGTGGGACAACCTTTTGTTTGTTTTCCAATTGTGTCTAAGTGATATTGCTTTTATAAAGTGCTCTACCTGGTTGCATTTGATGTGTTTTAAATTCTTAACTAGAACTGATAGTATTGTGACAAACACACACACGTGATCTTTCTCTCAGCAGATGCTGGAGTGTAGGGATACCAACTGTTGACTAACTGCACTCATTATGAATGTGCCTATATAGAAGCTTATTGTTGACTTATGGCACTCATTAATTATGAATGTGCCTATATGGAAGCTTATTGTTGACTTAGTGCACTCATTATGAATGTTGCCTATTGTTAATTTACTGCACTCATTTTGAATGTGACTGTCATCCTCAATTGGTGTCAATCATGATGCAATGCCAAACCATTTTACTAGATACTTTTTAAATAAAGTTAAACAATGGCATTAAGACAATTTGTTTTCTGGTGTAATTTGATTTGTTTTTCTTTCCTTAAGTTGCCGACGTAAACAAGACGGACAATAAATTTCATTGCTTCTTCTGCAGGCATTTTATCTCATGTGTCACAATCGTTCTTTTCCCCTTTGTTGTTAGCGTCCACAGTCTGACGCCGAAAGGATGGAATTGGATGGTATACAGTGTTGAACAAACCTGTTCATTTGTTTTTCATGTTGCATGTTTGTTCTATAATATTGGTGACATTTATCCACTGTCTTGTCTTGCTTTGTTGTATTTGTGTTCAATTTCAGAAATAATTTTCCCATCTGGTTGAATTATACTCATGTGGCATGTGTAGAATTTACCTCCTTTAGATGATTTTCAATATAAATAATTGTTTCAATTTCCTTTTCGTGAAACTGCTGACTTTTTCAAATTATAGTTAATTACTGCATGCACTGTCAAGTAGTTTAAATACAGCTGAAGCTACCCAGGCAGTAGTGCACTTCTCCTATGAATTGTTTTAAAAAATGTAACATTTTACACGTGTGTTCCTTGGTTTTTACAAATTGTTTTCATAATTCCATGAAATTTTCTTCCTCTTAGCCTTGTCTTCAGTAATCAACATTTGCTTTGCATATATTCTCTGTCATGAACAGAAAGTGTCCCTAAAGTGTACTAACCTCCCACAATGCATCTTGTATGGTTGCACATTAGGGCCAGATTTCCCTACTCTGGTAAATTCTTGAAACCACATGTCTTTTGTAACAGTTTAGCCACTGTCCTTCAGTTCTGTTTCCTTATTAAATTATGACAGAATGGGTTGAAGATGCGGCATAAGATTAATTCAGCAATGCATAGCTTGGCTGGTTGCCTCAGGGTCATCACAATCGTGTGCTAACTGGTGTAGATGTTCATGCATCTCCACAAAGTGTGGTCCTGTGTGTTCTGGATCAATCCTATTGATGATATTCCTCAATGCTGCCACCTTTGAAGTTAATAATTTCTCTTGATCTACCCCTGCCCTTCTACCATTGATCTTTCCGGTCATCGTTTTTCCAATGCTTCTCTTCTCTTGACATGATCAAAAAACAGTTCATCTCCTTCTTGTATTTGTTGACAATGTTCAACTTCCATTAGTCTTTCTCAGACAACTGTTACTTACTCTAGCGGTCCAAGGTATCGCAACATACATCTCTTGGACTGCCAGAGTCAGTGTCTAAAACAACTAATGAAATTAGAACATTATATATAAAGGGTCAGAGAACCAAAAGCCAACACCAAACTCCAACTTGAGTTTATGGTTCTGGATGTGGGCTGCACCACTGCAGTCTGGAAGAGAGAGTAGGGATTGAAACGGGAACAATGCCAGGCCAGACTTGGATGTGTTGACCAAAAAGTACTAATATCTTGGTTTCAATATACATTAATGCAACCAATGCTCTCTTCATGGGAAGAAGGAAAAAAATATTTAAAAATTTATCATCATCATGTGCAGTGCTGATTAGCATGTTTCTCAATTTCACACGATTACCAGTGTCGTGGAACAGCTCTGTGTTCTTGTCTCAAGCATGCCATGTGACCAAGCCATCCAGATATTTACTTCTCTGCTTCCCCTTGTTCTTTTTCCCTTCATATTACCAGTTGTCATTAAGTTCTCTGGTTTATTTATTCTTATAATGTGACCCAAAAATATGTAAGAAAATATACATGACAGTGAATGCATTATCTGATGCAGAAAAGAATAATAACAGACATGTAATTTTTGTACGTGTTTTGTCTGTGTGAAAATGCACATTAAAGAGCATTTGTCTAGTTTCTACTTAGTTGTTTACCACTACCAAGTAAGGTTATTTGTCTGACTCCATGTGCACACTGCCACCTTTTGTTAGACTCTTAAGTGCATACTACTACCTATAATTATGTGTCCGACTCCGAGTGCGTACTGGTTATATGTTATGACTTCAAAGTGACTAATTATTACTGTCACTTGTAGTATTCTACAGAGTACAAAGTATAGGGTGTATTTTTAATGACTCTGCAGTGTTTGAAAATATTGCTGGTCCAAGTTTTGTATTCACTCTCTGTAAAGTTCATGCAATATAATATCTAAATACAAAACTTGGACCGGCAATATTTTCAAACACTGCACAGTCATTAAAAATACACCCTGTACCAGCCTTGAAATCTGACACGCCTTTTCACAGATCCTATGCAAGGATCAAGTGCTTATTAGTTTATAAAAACATGGCATTATGGCCACATACCCAATACACCTCAAGGCATGTAAATTGTCCTTTATTTATTTGACTATACTTTTGCAAGGAACAAATAAATGATGCATATTAAAGATATGTGAAACAGAGTGAGGTACAGTCACAACAAAATCACACAAAGTTATAAAATACAGTTAGTAGAATAGGTGTGAATAATAACAACAGACAACTAACAAATACGCCAAACATGTTAGACATATTACGTCTGCAACAGTGAAGTGTGAAAACATACAGTGAGTGTGAAAGCAAAATGAAAGAATTCTACATTATGAAAGATCTCTAGTCAAGGGGAAAAGAGTTATAGACAGAGTTACAACACTACACTGACTTGGTGCAAACATGGCTGTCATCGCTGCTGTTTGCTTCTGTAAGTATTTTAATATTACTAGCTAGCAACTACAAAAAGGTCATACATGTCTAAAGACAGTTGTTTTATTACTCTGAGATACCAGTTCTACATCAGCATAAACCTCTGCTTATATTGCCATGACAGTATCTGCTACATTACAAAGTCATATAGAGAATGCTGGCGGACCTTGAGATAGTCAAAGTAAATAATTATCATCCAATGGCATAGTTGTATTGAGGGTTGGTAATAAGTCTCTAATATTTTCAGTCCTGTCTTTATGGTGCACTCAGAAATACTTCTTCCTGTCCTCCAACTCTCGACATAGTCTATCCACATGTAATGATGTCTACTTTATTTTTATGTTTGTCCTTCACCATCCTCTCCTGTCTTCATCATGGAATAACAAAATGGATGGTATTTAATATGAAGAGAATAGTCCCCGACAGCAATCAATCCTCTGAGTTCTACATCCAGCTAACACCTTTGCATTCTATTCTAGGCTTTCTTCTCTAACTATATTGTCTCCTCAGCTTCATTTCCTTTGTTATTTCTTCAAGTTATATTTCCGTTTCCTCCTCCTCAGCTGCAGATCCAATTCTCAGTGTCTAAGTCAAATTCAAGGCACGGAGAATGTCTAGTTATTCGTCACTTGTAGTAAAAAGTAGTTCAGATAACTATAATCCCAGTCAGATGTCACTGTGTGCTACACCTGAACGAACACCAGATGTAGAGATGGAGAAAGAACAAGACAGATTCTATCAAGAGCATACTCATGACAGCCATCAGCAGGTGCCTTGAAAAGTGGCACAGGCATTCATGTTTCTCCACAGATCTCGGCCCTCCGTGCTCTGGATAAATTCTATTGATGAAATTTCTCCATGTCATCACCTTAGGCCACTCATCATCATTTCTTTTAGTCTGCTCTGTTTTCTACTTCCGATCTTTCCAGTAATCACTATGTTCTTCATGCCTCTCTTTTCATTATGTGTCCAAAGAAAACTGTTCACCTCTCTTCACAAACTAAATGACATCATGGCAACACATTTGGCCCTGGATTAAAAACTTCAACTCTTTGCTAGTCATAACACCAAATGAGGAACAAAAGTCATCCTCTAATTGGACTATGTGACAGAATAGTGAGTGGCACCTTGCAGTCTTGACAGACCAAAGTATGTGAGTTGGAATGTGGCCAATATTCCATCACAATGTCTGGGCAGAGCTTCAGAGAAACATGTGGTGCCCAAACGATATGTTCCCTCTCTCGGCTAGCCCTGTGTATTCCAGAGGAATGGGTAACCAATACGTCTGGCACAAGGTAGGCTGCAGACGCTGGCGGCTCAGCATCAACCTCCGAGACCTCACCACCACGAGCAGGTGGCGAGTTATGGCCAGACCCTGAAACCCACGGGACCCGGCTTAGAGGCGTTCAGCCAAGTCCCACAGGTAAGGGCCTCGTACGCGCCTACTGAATAAGTAAAGAAATGATAAAACAGTGTTACAGAATAACACAACAGTAAAACATCATATAACTAGAAGTGCCTTTGTCTGAAATCCACAAGGCAAAATAAATAAAGGATGGTCCAAAACAAAGAAGAAAAGTGGAGACAGACATGAATAATATGGGAGGACATGGATGGAGCTGCATGGGATAGCTGAGGATAAGAGGGCCTGGTGTCAGCTGGTCGAAGGCCCATGCCCCAGTAGGGAATACAGGGAAAAAGAAAAAGTAGAAGAAGAAGAAGAATAATATACATTTCTCAAAAATATTTTCAATAAAACAACTGTCAACTAATATAAAAATCACATGATGTATTTTTTTCTTTCTGGCATCACAAAGTAATAAAAATAGAAACTTCTGGATCATTCTGTGGTGGCCTTTGACCTATGCAAATTACACATGAAGCATTACGACTAACGCTCATTTTGTGATACAGAAATATTAAGAGAGCAAACGTTTCTCATGGCTATATTTAATCAAATTGGATATAATTTATTGTCCTTAAGTTCCTGTCAGCTTAAGTTCAGCACCAAGCAATGACAAAACAGAAAAATAAAATAAACAATGAGGAATTGCTCAAACCTCTAAAGCTGGTTTGTCCTTTCATAGCAGAGGGCAAAATAAAAGTGATAGAAAGATAGCATAAAACAAACACATGTTATTTCTGTCAATCGCAGTGTCCTATTAAATTTGCAGCAATTACAAAATTTAACATGACAAAACAACGTTACAAAATATTATTTTTATAAATCACAATATCGCATAACATATGGAAAAAAAGGTGGTAGAAAGATGAAATAAATGTATTATTTTTTCACAAATTAAGCTGACAGAAGGACAGTACAAAACATATTGCTATTATAATTGTAAATAATCACAGTAACACATCAAATGTGTTACATTTATGAAATTAAAGGCAACAGAAGAGGAGAAATAAAAAACATATAAAACAAAAAAAAATCTATTATTTTGTTAAATCACACTAATCTTTAACAATTAATAAAATAAAGGTATAAACACATTAAATAACAGAACAAAACAACATGTATGTAAATAATGCTATGTTAAATCTAAAACAATTACAAAATTACGGGTGACAAAAGGACAGTATAAAACAAATCACTATTGATTTTGCTAAATATAATATCACATTAATATACTGCTAGAAATATGCAACAAAACAGAGCAAGTTTAAAGATCTGTCTGCTTTATAACTGTTTGACAGAAAGTTTCACGTGTTGATAAATATTATTGCTCATCTGCATCTAACAAACTCACCAAAGTTAAATTTAACAATGGTTATTATTTTTATAATCAGGATTATTCATTGCAAGCAAGTGACCACACCTACCTGAAGTGGTAACTATAAAGATGACAGGATGATGTGAAATGTGAGCTTTCCCTTCAAAAGGCTGTAGTACTGGGTATTTGAAGGTCAAGAACACTAGGGTTCAAAAGGTCAAGGTGACCGAATGTTTCCTTATTACAAAAAGAGCAACTATTTTTCCTTGCCTGAAATTAGGACAACTGAATATACATGACTTCTAACATGTCTGAAATGAATGCATGATCTTTTAATGCTACTCCAAGGTGTAAAAGTTCACCTCCTTGAAATGGACATATCCAGGGACGATGAGGTTTTGAATTTGTAATAGTTGCCAAATAAGAGAGATGTGAATTTGTAAGTGTGCATGCTTAAGGGGGGAAGTCATGGTAGCGCAGTGGATAGCATGTTTGCTTGACAGCCCGGTGGTTGTGTATTCATTCTCTACAGAGGCAGGAATGTTTTTCACTGACCTGGGGATCCCTGGCTGACTCATAAAATGGATACCAGGAAATGTTCAAAGAAATAAAGAGAGCGGGCATGATATTGATCACATTATCCATTGAGTGCTGATGGGTCTTAAATTATGGCATCAGCACCACATACAAATTGCGTGAAAAGGGGGTTCTTTAAGAAGAAGAAAAAAGAAGCGTGTACAAAGGAACTAGAGATGTGGTATTTGGAGGTAAGACAGTAGTAGTCTGAAACATTTCTGAACAACTTCACTAGAGAGTTGAATGTCTGTGGCAGACTTGACCAATACTAAACAAGTAGATCAATAAGCATCTCACACTGCAATAGGTACCATCCCTTTGTGAGAAAGCTGGAAATAAAAAGAAAAGCATGCAAAAGGGAGAATGGTAAACAAGAAGATAAAGTTTCATACTTGGTGAAAAAAAAACCCCAGCTATCCACGCTGTCAGATATGGTATAGAATCAACCCCACAATGACCACACTCTTGACCAGCAGTGATAGATGACCATTCTTTGCCTCATGATGGGGCATTACAGACTAATAAACACACAACAGGTTTTATAATGGGCTGCTCAGATAAAAAAAACCAGCTATCCACGCTGTCAGATATGGTATAGAATCAACCCCACAATGACCACACTCTTGACCAGCAGTGATAGATGACCATTCTTTGCCTCATGATGGGGCATTACAGACTAATAAACACACAACAGGTTTTATAATGGGCTGCTCAGAAGGGCTGAATTGCTCAAAAGAGCTGGATTGCTCAAAAGGGCTGGATTACCCTTTTACAAGGGGTTTGGAAAGGGTTTTGAGTTAGGAAAGATATCCTGGCTCACTGAATCAACACAAGTACATGCTGTGTGGAACTAAAGAGCAACTCTAAACAGTGCAGTTATCAAAGATGTGATTGCAAGAATCAGAAGCATAGGAGAATTCTGGGTTAATCTCCTATGCTTGTATAGGTTGGAACAGACACTGAACAAAAAAGAATACAGCTAAGAAAGGAGATGATAATGTCAGCTCATCAATCTGTCATCTTTAATTTCAAAAAAAAAAAAAAAAAATAACAAAAATTAGTTGCATCCCCTTTACAGACGTTGTAATCAACACCCAGCATTTATTGGCTGTTTGTGATTTTCTAGGCAATGTTAAGTTTAGTAATTTGCCATTGATTTCTGAATGACTAACTCTCATACCATTGTGAAAATCAACACAAGGCGGCCTGCTCCCAAACCACCTGTGGCTGATTTTAAGCAAGAGATGCAGAAATGAGATACTGCATTTACTGCCCCAAAACTACAAATACCAGTTACTAAATGTAAAATAATACCCACTAAATGTACAATACACCTAATAAATGGAAAATTATCAATATTTCATTGCCTTACAGTGGTGTCTACCAGGGTAGATGTTAGAGATCTTTGATCTTATGCCAGAGGAGATATGAAATGTATGCAATGCCAAAAACATTTCTGTCTTCTGGTTTATTGATAAAACTTGCAGAACTGAATCAATCACACACTGAACATGTTTTCATGATGCGTCTATAATAAACTCAAAGGCCCTGTCCAGACTATTGCCCTCTCTATTCACATGCTCATAACTGATTTAAAAAAAAAGCATGCAGGAAACAAAATGACTGCACATATTCGTACCACTTTTGAATGTGACAACAGCTGTAAAATCCCTGGTGTGACTCGAGCCCAGAAGTCCATGATCATTGCAGATGCCACAGAGTGCTGCTCACTTCCTGGGTGATGAAGAGCAGCAGCTGACTCACTGTACATTGTCCACAGCTAAAGAAATTAACAGAAAATGTCAAATAGTTGATGACACTAGAAATACATGTAAGTGTAACAAATACTTGAACTAGAAATAGTTTGGACATATGAAAAGACATGAAAGTAAAGAGAAAATCATTATGACATGTACCGGGGAGACAGAGAAGAGAAGACAACAATGTAGATTGATTCAAGACATAATAGTTTGGGAGATGCCTTGAAAAGATTAGAACAAGAATTGTGATGGCGAAGGTAGCCTGTTGCAAGATGGAAACATATTGACCAATAAAAAGATGTTAATTGCAATGAGAAAAATAATTTTGAAGTGCCACATAGAACCTATACTTTTGTATGGATGTGAAACGTGGACAATGAACAGACAAATTGGAAAAACATCTGATGGCTGTGGAGATGTGGTTTCTGAGGAGAATGCAAAGAATACCATGGACAGACAGAAAAACCAACAACCAAGTCTTACAAGAAACAAATGAAAACCATAAACTGATTAGAGAAATTAGACAAAGACATTCACAATGTTTTGGACACGTCATGAGAAGAAATATATTGGAGAACTTGATAACAACTGGCAATATTGAGGGGGAAAAAACAAAGGGAAGGCAGATAAGTAAATACCTGGATGGCTTGGCCACATGGTATGATCGAGACAAGAACACTGAGCTGATCCATGACTCTGGCGATCGAGTGAAATGTCAAATTATGACCACCCACGTTTACCGGCATGGCACATGATGGATGGATGGATTGTTATTTGCTGGGGTATCATCCTTGCACTCTGGAAGTCCATAGGTGCTCATATCATCCCCTCAATATATGCGTCAGCATACGGCGGCTAATAGTGCCAGTTTTATGTTGGTTGATAAGGCCCCCTTGTTCTCCCGGTGTGCCTGTTTTGTCTGGCCGTGCCAATTCTTACTCATGAGTGTCTTATTTTGGACAACAATATGGATTCACTGACGTCAAAGTCCTCCTCTCTCGGCATCTCCCTAAGTGCATTAATAACATTGGCATGATCCATGGACTGGCCATCTGCAGGGGGTGCAGAACCAGTAAGTTTATCAGCACGTTAATTTCCCTCAACTCCTGCATGTCCTGGAATAAGATGAAGGTGACTCTATGGACAACAAACCTCTGCAGCGATTCAGTCCACTGTCTATGTATAAAACCACCTTGACCTTTCGGATCATGCTCATTGAATAACCTAGTCCCAGGAATGCTAACCTGGTCAAAAATGCACGCATAAGCCGAATGTGTTGACCTAAGGGTTTTCAACCCAAGGGTGCCTAACGCACACCGCAATGACATATGAAAAAACTCTGGATGAATGAAAAGAAGAAGAAGAAGAATAACCTAGTACACAGACGTTGGTATAATTATGTGGTGTAAATTGAAAATACATTAAAACATCTTTTAAATATACATTAACAGTGGAATATTATCTGAAAGAGGCCATATCATACACAATTAAGAAAGAGACCACAGTTATCTTTGGTCATAAAATAAGAGGGGAGGAATTTGTAAATCATTATGACTGAAAGATCAGTGATAGAAGAGGCCAGGGCTGACTAAATGAAATGATGCTGGATGGACTGAAATTGTGGCATGGAGGAATATCATCATTAGAATTGATCCAGTACCTTAAGTACCTAGATGTGTTGAGATATTTAACTGTTTATGCCAGTTGGCAGGGAACATGATGACGGTGCAAGGAGAAGACAAAGACGTTCTTTGGTCATATAATGAAAAGAGGCTGTAGAGAACATTGTAATGACTGAAAACAACAGTGGCAGAAGAAGCAGAGACAGACCAAAGTAAATCTTGTTTGATGGCCTAAGATGGTGGCATGGGAAGAATATCAGCATTAGAATTGATCCAACACCAATGACCGAGATCTGTGGAGAGACATGAGTGCCTATATAATTTAGCAGGCGCTTTATGATGATAACACTGAGGAAAAGTATGAACACATCTGTTAAACCATGCCACATGTGACTTTTCATTTATTTTGTCAAGTGTTGCACAAACATAGCTACTACTAAAAATACAATGATAGAAAACAATTCTAAACAGCAAATATGAACAATAAATTACAAACTGGTAATTTGAATAACTTACCTGACAAAGAATGAAAGCGTGAAATAAGGATGACATATGCAGAACAGAGGCCTGTAAAAACAGAAACAAACAGCTGATAATTTTGTTTTCATTTACCACATAAAATCATATACTGATTATTATTCACAAAGAAAAAGAAAAAAATCAACGACGACACTTCAAATTCATACCTAATGTGTTATCTCTTTCATTCCCAAGGAACTTGTTATGTGTGATCGACACTCTTCCTCTTGAAACGCAACAATCACATAATGTGTTCTTTCACTTTTTATATTTGGTTAGAGCAAACTAAAGATATCTGGCTTCCCCAATGGCTATTTCCACTGTGTATTCAGCCTCTCTGAAAGTAATGTCCTCATGATTTTTCATGCATGGGTACGTGCTATTCCACTGTGTATTCACCCTCTCTAAAAGTAATGTCCTCAACATTTTTCATGCCTGGGTATGTGCTATTTCCACTGTGTATTCAGCCTCTCTGAAAGTAATGTCCTCATGATTTTTCATGCCTGGGTACGTGCTATTCCACTGTGTATTCACCCTCTCTGAAAGTAATGTCCTCAACATTTTTCATGCCTGGGTATGTGCTATTTCCACTGTGTATTCAGCCTCTCTGAAAGTAATGTCCTCATGATTTTTCATGCCTGGGTATGTGCTATTCCACTGTGTATTCAGCCTCTCTGCAAGTAATGTCCTCATCATTTTTCATGCCTGGGTATGTGCTATTTCCACTGTGTATTCAGCCTCTCTGAAAGTAATGCCCTAAAGATTTTTCATGCCTGGGTATGTGCTATTTCCACTGTGTATTCAGCCTCTCTGAAAGTAATGTCCTCATGATTTTTCATGCCTGGGTATGTGCTATTCCACTGTGTATTCAGCCTCTCTGCAAGTAATGTCCTCATGATTTTTCATGCCTGGGTATGTGCTATTTCCACTGTGTATTCAGCCTCTCTGAAAGTAATGCCCTAAAGATTTTTCATGCCTGGGTATGTTCTATTTCCACTGTGTATTCAGCCTCTCTGAAAGTAATGTCCTCATGATTTTTCATGCCTGGTATGTGCTATGAAACCTTCTGGCAATGAAAGAGTTATCAGGACTGAGGAACAGGTGGCCGAGGTCTTAGGACAATGGTATCACATCAAGGTATCTGGGTTCTAGTCCTCAGTAAACCAAGAGATTTTTATCTAACAGAGGTAAAAGACTAACATGAACACTGCACTGTGACTGCCTTTATTCCCCTAGCCTGTAATAAAAACCCTCCCAGCATACACCCGAGAGGGTCCTAAGTACTGTCGTGATGGTGTTTACTCTCAGCTACCACAATTGATATTAAGCTCTGGGCAAATCCATACAGTTTAGACTGAACAATGACACTGTCTGTTAAAAATCATCATCATGTTCCATGTTGATAAGTGTGGGTGATGATGGTTGTCCATCATGATCACCAGTGCTCAATTCAGATTTGTGCTCTTGTCCAGATTATGTCATTTGGTCAAGCCATGTTGGTATGTATCACTTTGTCTTCCTCTCAGCTGTTTTATTGTTACCATCAAGTCTGTCTGTTGTCATTAATTTTTCAAGTTGATTTAATCTCGTAACGTCCAAAGAATCTTGATTGCCTACATCTAATTTCTCTAATCATTTTGCTGTTTTTATCTGCTTCTTGAAGGACTGCTGTATTAGTCTTTCGGTCTGTCCATATTCAGCCTCTTAGAAACCTCATTTCTGCTGCCAACAGATTCTGCCTGCACAGAATAGAAGTACTAAAATGGTATGACAAAATAACCAATGTGGAGCTCATGGAGAGAACTAAACAAATACTAGTTAATCAGAAGGCGAGGAAAAATATGGTACCGGATAGGACATGCGTTAAGAAAACCTAATAAAAATATAACTAGAAAGTTCTCTTTCTGGAATCTAGAGGGCAAATAATAATCATCATCATCAAGTGCCGTGCCGGCTGGCGTAGGCGTTCATGGCTCTCCATAGATCTCGGTCTTTGGTTTTCTGGATCAACTCTGCTGCTGATATTCCTCCATGCCACCGTCTCAATCCATCCAGCATCACTTCTCTTGGTCTACCTCTGCCTCTCTTCCCCTCGATCTTTCCAGTTGTTACAATGTTCTCCAATGCCTCTCTTCTCATCACATGACCGAGGAAAGCTGTTTGTCTCTGTCTTATTGTTGTATATAATGTTCTAGTTTCATTAGCCTGTTTCAGGCAGTCGTCGTTAGTTACTCTGGCAGTCCAAGGAATTCGCAACATTCGTCTCAGGAACCACATCTCTGTTGCTTCTAATTTCTTCTTAATTTGTTCATTTACATTCCAAGATTCACTGCCATACAGCAAAACTGGTTCTACATAGCATTTCAGCACTCTCTTACATTCAGTGATAGTGACTTATTGCATAAGATACTCTTCATTTTCTGAAATGCGGCTTTTGCCTGCCCTATTCTGCTCCTAATCTCTGTTGTACATCTTCCATCTGATGTTATAAATGCCCCTAGGTATCTAAAATTATCCACTTGGTTAAGGATTTTCCCTTCTATTTCTATGTCACATTTTGGTGTCACCATTTTCTTTGATATTACCATTGTTATTGTTTTCTTGATATTCAAGGAGAGTCCTTTCCTTGCACTCTCTGTTACTACAACGTCTAATAATTGTTGTAGGTCTGTTGAATTATCCGCCACCAATACTGTGTCATCTGCATAGCGTATATTATTTATATTATAACCTCCAACTAGTATTCCTGGCATCTCTTTGATCTCTCTCATTATTACTTCGCTATACAGGGAGAAAAGATCTGGTGACAAGACACACCCTTGTCGTACTCCTAGCTTTATCTGTTCGTAACTACCCTCTTTATTTCCCATTTTAATTGCTGCTACTTGGTTCCAGTAAATATTCTTTATTATTCTTAAATCTTTTCCATCAGTGTTGATATCTTCCAACATTTTAATCAGTTCATCATGTTTTACTTTATCAAATGCCTTAGTATAATCTATGAAGCACAAATATATGTCTCTCTGTTTCTCTATTGACCTTTCTATTAGTGTCCGTAATGTATAAATTGCATTGTTTGTGCTCTTTCCTTCCACAAATCCATACTGTTCTTCACTAATTTCCATTTTTATTTTCTTTTTGGTTCTTCTCATTATGATTCTCAGTAGAAGCTTAGTGATATGGTTTATAAGGTTAATTGTACGAAAATCTTCACAATCAATTGCTCCTGGTCTTTTTGGTATAGCTATAAATACAGATTTCAGCATATCACTGGGTAAATATCCACTGCTGTAAATATCATTCAACATTTTGGTTAATATATCTACTCCAAATTCTCCCAATACTTCTAATTCTTCTATTGTGATTTCATCTGGCCCAGCTGTTTTTCCTTTCTTCATACGTTTCATAGCGTCAGCGACTTCGTCTTTCAGAATAGGTGGACCTTCTAAGTTACTATCTTCTGTTAATTCTTCCCTTTCTCCTTCATATAATTCTCTTATATACTCATTCCACCTCTTCATTATAGCATCTTCCTCTAATATTATCTTTCCTGTTTTTGATTTCAAACACCCTGTATTTATTCTTATTTTTCTTCCTGTAAGCTCACCGATTTGTCTGTGCATATTTTTTGTATCTTTAATGGAATTTAATTCAATTTTTTTGCATTGCTCATTTAACCAACTTTCTTTAGCCTTCCCACATTTATCTTTTATTTCTTTATTTATCTTAGCGTATTCTTGTTTGTCATTTTTACTCTGTTTTCTTTTGTCCATCAGTTTTAAGATATCTTCATTCATCCATTTTTTCTTAGCTATTTTGCCTCTCTCCGGTAATACTTCTTTGCTAGTTTGATGAATGGAGTCCCTTAACATTTCCCATTGTTCATCTATACTCTGTATTTTAGTAATTGCATTGTACCTATTTTTCACAGTCACTCTGTATTGTTCTTGCATTTCTTTATCTATTTTCAGAGCCTCTTTATTAAGTCTCATGTTCTTAACCATTTTTTTCCCTCTCTTTAATCTTACTTTTATATGTCCACATAGTGGTACATGATCACTATTACAGTCAGCACCAGGCATTGTCTTTACATTAATTAAAGCATTTCTAAATCTTTTATTAATTAGTATGTAGTCAATTTGGTTGCGTATTTTCTTATCAGGGCTTATCCATGTGTACAGTCATCTTTTATGGTGTTTAAACCATGTGCTTCCAATTATCATATCATTGATATTTGCCCATTCTATTAGCTTTTCCCCTCTTTCATTTCTTGTACCTAAACCATAATTCCCCACTACATCCTGCATGTTTCCCTTTCCTACTTTTGCATTAAAATCACCAAGTATTATCTTTATTTCTTGTGATCCAATTTGAGCCATCGCCATTTCTATTTCATCATAAAAGTGTTGTATTTCTTCATCACTACTGCTTGCTGTTGGTGCATATACTTGTATAATATTTATGTCTATTGGTTTGCCTTTGATTTTTACCATAATAACTCTATCTGAAATACACCAGTATCCATTAATTGACTTGGCTGTTTTTTCGTCTAATATTATTCCTACACCTTTTTCATGTGTATCCCCTCCAGAATAAATTATTGTGTGATTGTCAGCTATAATTTTGCCCGATCCCTTCCATCTCATCTCACTAACGCCTAGTATATTCATTTTCATGCTATCCATCTCTCTTAGAACATTGGTCAACTTTCCTAGCTCATTTAATGTCCTAACATTCCATGTTCCTACTCTAAATTTATTTATTTTAGTTAAGTTTTTGCCATCAGTAGCTGGATGACGGTCTGGTGTCACCTGTGGCTCATGACTGTCCCTACCGGACGAGGATGCCCTAAGACAGCCATTAACGTCCTTCACTAACTTTGAAATATGTTTTGCCATGAAGTCTTGGGAAGATAATGTGGTGGTTTCCCCTTGCCTTCCACATTCACATGGTGGTCTTTTTACCTCTGCCTTTGACAGCCATTTCCGACTGTAAGGACAAGTGAGTGCCCTGCTCTGCTCAGCTGCAGAGTTGTCCACTTATTCCGGTGGATACTCGGTCCCCAGAGCTGTGTTAGCCACACCGTAGTGTGTTTCCATCCTCTACCGCGGTGAGGTGCAGTTGGGATTTTCCCTTCATAAAGTTATGGTCTCTGACCAAAACTCTCCAGTACTTTTAAATAATAATGGGAGACCTAAATACACAGTGGTACATTAGCATATCTGATAGGTAACTGTGCTGATAATGTCATAAGTAGCTGTCGAACAGAGGTTTAACACCAGAACCCATGTTCTCACTAAGTGAGGGAAAGATGGGCCAACTATTCCTCCGTGCATTCAGGCCTACAAAATGTGATGGCCTTATCACATCACAGATCCATAGCAGGTTCAGCTTAGGGGCATGTTTTTGTTTTGTAAAACACAAAGAAGAGATTAGGGGGTAGAAATGAATAGTACAGGGAGGCTGAGTGGTCTCGAGGTATGGTGTCTGCCTCGAGTGCTGGAGGTTCCAGGTTCAAGCCCCGGTGAGGGTCAGAATTTTTTTACGTGGACTTCTAGTAACAAAATTTTCCCTGGTCTCTGGGTAGTGAGATCAGACACCTGTGTGTATTGTTGCGCATGCAAAAATTCCCTTGGCAGGTGGAAATCGAAAAAGAGTAGCTTAACGGCGCTGCACGGGCAAAATTTTGAGTTAAATATCTACCCTAAGTATTTCAGGATCCTCGCCAGTGCTACTGACACTGAGCTGAGATTCTCTGGACTCAGGCTTGAGTTAGGAGTAGAACAGAGCACTTATGGGTTACGCCCATGTGCCATGATGTTGATCCGTTGACTAAACTATAGTATGGAGAGGACATGGACACAGCTGCATGAGATAGCTAAAGATAGGAGGACTTGCACTGAGTTGGATGAGTGCTTATGTTCCAATAGGGAATAAAGAAAAGGAGAGAGAGGGAGGGAGGAAAAGAGTGGGAAGAAGGGAGGTGAATAGAGAGAATGCGGAGAACAAATGAACAAACTTTATTTTCAAGGGGTCACAAACTGAGCTCAAAGGTCCGTCTTATAGTTGGCCCTTCCAACCACTCATCTTTCGTACATCAACTGTCTATTGTGCGTGTTACATTCACATAGAGAGAACACTGTCACATGTATGCTGTAAACATAAACAATGCATATTTCCATGTTATGAGACAGGTAGGCAGACATGTACGCACATGTACACATACATACCTACATAAACACATTCATACATCATTTACACAAACTTGCACAGTTATACACCCACTCAATAACTCACAAATACACGCTCTCTCACATGCACACGAGAAAGAGCCTCAAGTTGATTAAGTGTAACAACACTGCAGCCACAATTGGATGCTCTAACCATCCACACATTCCTTACATTTGATTGCTCTGCAAATCCTGTCATGATGACCATGATGTGATCAGCGATGTGGCAACTGGCTTCAAGAGGTATTGGCAGACATGAGATTGGTGCTGCCCCCTCTGTCACAGCAGTGTGAGTCAAGGAACCAATCAGCAGCCACGACATCAGACGGATGTGGCCAATGCAGTCAATGAATTCTTTAGGTCTATCACACACACAAAATATAAATTTGAAAGCACCATGTACAAAAGAAGTCTTAACTAATGTATATCACTGTAAGTATTTTACATTCATAAATAAATGCTATTATTAATGTTAAGATAAAAATGTAAATCTAGGAGACATGAGCAGTTATAGTTTTACAGATAATAAATGTGAATATTAATAAATAAACTAATCAACTAAATGTCTACCAAGAAAATTCTTTCTATTTTAACTAAAACTTCACAAAAACTAAATGTCTCCCTTGAAAATACTTCCTATTTTAACTAGGCTTAAAAAAACTAAATGTCTATAATGAACATACTTCGTATATGAACTAAACTTTACAAAAACTAATTGCCACCATGAAAACACTCCCAATTTTAACTAAACTTCATAAAATCCAGATGCCTATAATGAAACTACTCCCTAAATGAACTAAGGTCACAAAATCTAGCTGCCACCAAGAAAATACTCCCTGTAGTAACTAAACACCTACCCTTGTTGCATTGCCGATGGCGGGTGGTACAGCCAGGGCAGGTAGCGTGTGATTGCTCGATTGTCTCGACCATTGCCTCGGGTAATTTCTAATGCAAGGTATTGTGAGATGCCAGATTTGAGCTGACTTCCTAGAGTATCTTCATTTAGACTCGCTCCAGCAACCTTCATATTGGCCTTGGGGTGCAAATTAGAGATATTTTACACAAAAGTAAAAACAGGAAATGGTGGATACAGTAGATGTAGAAACTGGAAAAATAAAATGGGTCTCAAAATGAACAACAGAAAGACAGAAGTAATGGTAATGTTAAAGAAACAGATAATGCCAACGTGTACAGTTAAATTCAATGGTATGATAATGACATTAACTCCTTCTTAAAAGTCGCTTAAAATCAACTTCATTGCACTGGGTATTTTAAAATCCCATATGGCTCAGTCCCTTTCCGCAGTGTGGAAAGCATCACACAAAGCACAAACTCCGTAGCTCCAGCGACAACTCTCAGGAGTATTAAAAAAAATGCACTCGTGAACCGAAGGATGCGGCCCAGAATCGAACCCACAACCTTCAGAGCCCAAGTCAGATGACTTGACCACTTCGCCAAGGAGACTCCCGATTAACTCTTTCTGTCACTAGCAGCCCTATGTGTGACTGTCTAATCTTCACATGTACCAATCAACATCTCATATGTGATACAACTTCTTACAATTAGTCTATACTAACTAAAGAAATCTGGCAATGTATTTGTTTTTGCAAGATGGTACATCTGGCCTATGTGAAAATAATGCACATGTAATTTTGATGTTACCCTTATCCTCTTGCAATTTAGAAAAATGCGCAACACCCTCTCTCATGCATGCAAGCACTCAAATACACATGCAAGCATGAACATTACACCTTACACCAATTGGGCAGTTGCTATGATCTTCTGAGACAGAAAGAATTAATGGTGACTGAAAAGGCACCCACACATATTTGTAATGGTATGGTTACAATAAACTGTTACATAATCACTCTTCACAGATGGTACCTTAATTTTTGTGATTGTGTGCAGATCAGCAATGAACTCCATGCAGTCGGTCAGATGTTGTCGCATAGCTTCAGCAGCACACGTCGTGACCATCGAGGGGGACTGAGTGCTGTACAGGGTGCATGCTTCTGTAGTTGTTGAGTTGTAGAGTGACAACGTTCCTCCCGCGTCTAGTACAACAAACTGTGGAGAACAATAATGGAAATGTGAGTGAACATACACTAGGTATTACACAAAGCAGTAAGACAAGTACAGACTACGTAAAGAGGTCATGAAACAAATGTTCCAGATGTGGACAGCTGCCAAAGTTCTGGAGCTTTTGCACTGATCTAGAGAAGAAGATGGACCTTATCCTGGCAGCTGGGAGGTAGATACAGCATGATTAAACATCTCCAAAGCATCATCAAAATCTGCCACATACAACTGTGGGCATTTGCATTGTCTGGAATATTGACACTTGGTCTCCTATCATCAATCATACTGCTTTTCTAGACATTCACTTCATCTATTAAATAAATCATCTTGCTCCATCAATATCGTGTCATTCCTCAATTTGAAACATCTACTAGTCGTCTTTAATTTTTTCCTACCTATTAGAATATTTATTTGTTGATATATGGAATGTAAGTCTTTCACTCACAATGCATTATTGACTCAGCTGGTTTTTGTTTGCCCCTTTGCATCTGTTTACTATTTTTTTACGTATTCTATTATATTCTTCTTTATCTTGCTTTTTCTTACTTCTTCCATCCATCATCTGTAGAATTTCATGTGTCATCCATTTCTGTTTTGCAATTCTATGTAGAGGTGTTTAACCTCATTGTCCTATAACTGGCACATGGTAACTATGTCCATATGCTCCTGGTCTAATTTTTGCTCCCACTACACTGCTTCTTAATCGCTTTGGAATAAATATGTAGTCAATTTGATTGCAAATATCTGCAGAGCTTTTCCACATATTCATAATCATCAAGGTTGGAGTTTAAACCAGGTGTTTCGGAATATCATTTCGTGATATCCTACCCATGCTATTAATCTGTCACATTCCTATCAACTAGAGAAGAGACTAATGGAAGTAAAACAGTATACACAACTATAAGAAAGAGAGAGTTATTTGGTCATATAATGAGAAGAGACATTGGAGAACATCATAATTACTGGACAGATCAACGACAGAAGAGACAGACCAAAAGAAATAATGCTTGAAGACTAAGATGATGGCATAGAAGAACATCACTCATGTAACTGATCCAGAACACCAAGGACGGAGATCTGTAGGGAGACATGAATGCCTACACCATATGGCAAGACATATGATGATCATCATCACTGTAGTGGTGGAGTTATAAAAGTATATGGCTTCTATGTCAATGCCAACCGGCATGACACTTACAGAATAAAACAACTATGGGGTTAATGAACTTACAGCCACATTGTCACACGAACAAAACATGTGTCTCTACCTGAACAAGCAACAGCAAGTTCTCATCTGGGATACTGGACTTGAACCTCACAGCCTGCACCAGCTCGTAGATAACAGTTCGGGTTAGGAACATCTTATCTCTTTCCTGAGAGATAAAGAAATATTTAATGGTTAGTGCAGAATCAGTATCATAGCACGCTGGGCAAACCCACAAATACCCTATCCATACTGTTCATCTAATTTTCTCCTCCAAGTGTTTTCAAGTTTCTTATAAGTTCTTAGGTCTCCTGATGCGTTTCCCAGGTTTTCTCATTGTGTGTCCTTTCCAGCTTCTTTTCTTCACCTTACAGTTCACTATTTAGTTCTCTCCTTGAGCTTCACATTTAGTTCTTTCATTCTGATCCATACACTATTTCTGATTAAATGTTAGCGATATATATTAACATATAGCTGCGAATCCTGGACAATTAGTAAATATGCAAAATAATCCCTGGAAGCCTTGGAGATGTTTTATAGAAGAATGCTGAAAATTAATTGGGCAGTCAAAATGAGCAATCTGGACATTTTGAGGGAAGCTAAGTCACAAAGACAGCTTATCAGAAACATCAGAAAGAGACAGTCATCGTTTTTGGCCACGTTATGAGAAGAGAAAAAGTTTTTGCATGTCGTGACAACTGGAAAGATATGTGGAAAGAGAGATAGAGGAAGACAGCTTGAGAAGATTCTTAAGTCTTGTGTCATGGCATGGAAGGGAGTCAACGCACAAATTGATCCATGCTGTTGAAGATCACAATTTGTAAAGAGGCATGATTGCCCACGCCAGCCGGCAAGGCATTGGATGATGATGATATAATCAAGTTTGGTTTTACATTTCATTTCTTTTGACTTTCACACATTTCCTAGTGCCATGAATGTTCCTCTTGCCTTTTGTTTTCTCATTTTAATATCTTTATCTGTTCCACCATCTTTGCTCACATTGCTTATTCATTTGCCCATTTTTCTGCATAATGCAACTGACACTTTAATAACACATCCTACCACAAGAATCAAGCTTCCTGAGACCTGGTCAAACATACATTCTTACATAATAATCACATATTGAAACAACTCTAATAATCACAAGCACAATCTCTCCCTCCCACCCACCCACCACAGACACACACAAAAAGAATCAAGAGGTATGAAAAGGTCCTTTACTTCTATACTTACAAATAAATAAATCTTTACAGAGCATACACATAAATGCTAACAAAATTGTATCCAAAAGTTTAGTTTAGTTTAGTCGATGGATCAACATCACGGCACACGGGTGTAACCCATAAGTGCTCCGTTCTTCTCCTAACTCAAACCTGAGTCTGGAGAAACTCAGCTCAGTGCACGAACTCCGTAGCACCGGCGAGGATCCTGATATCCAAAAGATACATAAAAAAAGCAATAAATGTCACCCTAAAAGTTTGCTAACAGAACAAATTAATATATCATGTGCAGACACTAACTACGCACACATTATACACAGACCATACCCTTGACAAAGCTCTGTTACATATTGAGCAGATGTCCAAAAGCTGCTGGAGTTTGAAGGTACAGTTCTGGATGGCAAAGCTTAATATTTTAGAGAATGGCTCCAAGATGCTCTGTAAACAGGAAAGATAAATACATTGAAATATAAATGTAAAAAATACAAAGAAAAGAAAGACATGACAGATCATAATTTTTAAGAGGTTCTCATGGTTTGCCATCTAACATGATCACCAGAGTTTTGAATCAGATCTGTGTTCTTGTCCTGATAATACCATATGGCAAAGGCATTCAGGTATTTGTCTCTCTGCCTTCCCCTTACTCTTTTCATATTAATTTTGCCAGATGTCACTATGTTTTCTAGTTTCTCTCCATGTCTTATTCTCCGTGCAATTGACAGCTATTTATTGTTCAGTATGTGTCTCATCTTGCAAAAGACTAACTTTTCTAAGGAAATTCTTGTTTTAATCTTGACAAGACACCTTTCTATAGATGTAATAACCATTCCAAGATAGTACTATTGATTCACTTGTGTAAGAATTGTCCCATTTAGTTTAAAGCTATATTGTGGTATTTATTTCTTCTTGGAGACAACAATAATCTGTTTTCTAAATATTTAATTCTAACTCTATTTAAATGCTTAAAAAAGGCATATAAATGCATATACTAAATACTGCAGATCCGTTTCATTGTCTGCAATCAATGCTGTGTCATCTGCATATCTGATATTACTGGTGTTATGTCCTCCGATAACATGACAAATACATTTCAGATAATCAAAGTAGATACATAATTGTTATCACAGGCCATCAACAAACTCACGCCAAGCCGTCCTATCTTATGGTATCATCTGCAGCTCCCTCAGTGTACTCCTCATACTAATCATCTCTGTCTATAATTCTTTTCCAGTTCAAACACAGTTCTAATTGTATTCCAAGTGCCAGTTTTGGAGATTTTCTTATGTGAAAGCAAGAAAGTTGGCGCTCCGGATCCCTTGAGGCTTCTCCACAACTTCATCATACATCTTTTAGAAAAGCCTCTTTTCATCTTGGTTGGCTGAGTTATTCTTTTTTTTCATTATCTTTAGATCTGCCATTGGCTGGTTGACAGATTTCTACTGGATGTGATAGCCAGCCACATGTCAACCCTTCTTAGTCGCATCTTACAACACACATGGCATGCTGCAGTGTTCCCATTCTTTGCTTTCCTTATTTGTAATCATTTCAGTTGTTCTCCATGTTTATGATCTATACAAAAGTACTGAATTAACATTAGAATTTAATATTATAAGTTTAGCAATAAATTCATTTCTTGTGACCACAATACATTTCCTAGTGCAATAAAAGCTCCCCTAGTCTTTTGCATTATTTTGGTAGCTTTATTTGTCCCCCATGTTTGTCTAGACTGCAACCCAAAGAGGTGCATGATTCTGTCTCTTAAAGTGAGGTTGCACCAAAGGAGATCTGATTATCATTTGCTTGATCTATCCTCATTATCTTTGTCCTTCCCTTGAGAATTCTTAAACCTAATTGTTACAACCTTCCATCCAATTTGTTTAGTTTATCTTGTATCTAATTTCAGGTGTGAGACAGGAGAGCAATGTCAAAAGTGAAGTCCAGACCACTAAACTTCTTTGTCAGAGGAGTCCGCTGTATTCTATTTCTGGCAGCACTTGTTGTTGTCTTCATAATCCAGTCTATAGTACCAAGCACAGCAATCAGCAGAAATATCTCCCCAGTTTGCAAGGACAAAGACATATTTCTTCAATGAGGCCTTCTTTGTACCATTTTTTTCAATCCACAACAAACTCAATTTCCTGAGTTATAATCCTGGTTGTTTCATTAATTATGTAAAACTATTTTCTGTGCATAAGTAAATTTATTTGACCTTTCAATAATTACAACAATTGATCTGCTTCTTTGTTTTATAACCCATGCCTTGTGATATTGGTGATCATATCTGTCCCCAGCCCTCTGTCTTGTGTACTGCCAATCATTTCCGATACCGATGTTCCTCCATGCCTTGATGCCAAACTGTCCAGAATCTTCTCTCTTGGTCTCCCTCGCCTATCCTCACCTTATTTCCATTTGTTGTGACATACTCAGCTTTTCCTTTCTCATGACATGCCCAAAGAATGTGGATTGTCTTCTTCTCATGTGAGCAGCCGATTCTTTTTGTGAGTTAACTTCTTTCAAATACTTTCATTGCTCTTTCTATCCATCCGTGGTGTTATCAGTTTTCTGTAAAACAAATTCTCACGTCTGTTAATTGTCCATGATTCTCTTCTATACATAAATATTGGCTCAATTTAGCTCCTGTTAACTAACCTTGACTGCCAAATATCTATTGCAGAGCATATTATTCAGCTTGTGTAATGCTGCTTTTGCTAAGGCTATTCCAGATGAGAAGACAAAAACTGGAACATGTTGTGACAACCGGGACAGATTTGTGAAAAGAGAAATATAGAGGAAGACAGCGTGGGAAGATTCTTGATAGTCTTGTGTTATGGCACAGAAGGGAGTCAAATCATGAATTGATCCATGACGTTATAGATCGTAATTTCTGGAGAGGCATGATTGCCTACACCAGCTGGCAAGGCACTGGAAAATGATTCCACATTTCTGTGTATAAAAACAAAAGGTTGAATCTCCTTTAAAGGAGGTTGCGATCAATTCCAGGCCAGGTTGACTTTCTAAGTAATGTTATGATCAATAATTTGCAATTTCTTTCTGAAACAAAGAAACTAAAGTTTAAGTCCAACTGACAGGTGTACGGAATGAACCCACTACCTAGTTAACACATCAGTTAACTATGTCCATGGAATCAGACAATGAATTGTAAGCTCAATGCAATCAAGTTAAAACAGTTCACAGGAAGCTTAAGTGCATGTGCGATAAATCAGCAGGCCATAAGTACAGTTATTGAACCTTTATATAATTAAAACAACTTACCAACTACCAGGAGTGAAATACAATTTTCTTACATACCCTGACATTTCCAATGACATAGACTTTGAGCAGCGTAATGACAATTTTCATAATAGATGTCATATCACATGGGTTTGGCAGCACTGAGGGAAGGCGCCGCAAGAAGTTGTCAAACTGGGTTAAGATGGTGGTCCACATAGGCAGAGAGGTTTCTAAGGAGATGCAGTTCAGATAGGTAGCTACATTGTTCAGCAACAACATAATCGTGTCTTGGGGTAGATTTTTGCGTTCATTTAAGCCCTGTAAGTAAAGACATTTACATTCATATGACAAAAAATATGAGCAGAATCTATCAAACAAAAATTACATTTTAGAAAATAAAAAATATCTTATGCAATAAGTCACTATTACTGATTGTTAGAAAGAGTATTGAAATGTTATACAGAATCTGTTTTACTGCATGGCAATGAATTATAGAACGTGAATGAACAAATTAGGACAAATTGGAAGCAATGGAGATGTGGTTCCTGAGATGAATATTGCGAATATCTTGACTGTCAGAGTAACTAATAATGATTGTCTGAAAGAGGCTAATGAAATGTAGAACATTACATAGTTATAGTTAGTTGCATATCCTTTACAGAATGTCAGTCAACTCCATAATTTTTTGACTGTTCATGATTTCTTGGCAAGTTTACGTTCAGTAGTTTGCCCCAGCACTCATACCATTTCGTAAAATGCCATGCAAGGTTGTCTGCTGCCAAATTGTCCGCAGCTGCATACAACACTATAGGTTCTATATAGCATTTTAATTTTCTTTTCCAGGCGTTGTCTAATAATTTACTAGATATTTGTAAAAATTGCAATCTGCCATTGCTTTCCTTATTACAACTGCTTACTAATGTAAAAACATGGCACACAATTTACTTAAGTGTTACATTTTCGAGCTAAAAATGTAATCAATCACTGAGCCTTGAATATATTACCTCAAGCAGGTGCAGAAGTGGAGCATGGGAAGGCAAATCACTAAAGTCCATTAGAGCGGCTGCCATAGTCTTCCAAAAGTAAGGATCTAACAGAAAGCAATGTACAGTATAGTCAACAAAATGTGTATTCTCATAAATGTAAACAGTAAACACAATGAAATGGGATTTTGGAGAAAAAAAGCATGCATGAAAATTATTAATATTATATAGTCATCATGATCATGTAGCAGGAGTCTCTCTCATCACAGCCTACCAAAAAATTTGTTGATCACTTGCTAGCTCTATTTCCTCATGAACCCTCATGCCCAAGGTGTCTGGAGTGTTCATCTTTGTGCTGGTCAGCCCATCTCTTCTTCCATTAACGATACCTTCTATCACTGTTCTTTACAAGCCACTGTGCCGGTTTATATGGCTAAAGTATTTCAGTTTCTAAGACATGCTGCTGTTTACAAGTCAGTCATATGTCACATAATAACATGTCAGACAATGACAGGCCACATACAGGTAAACTTATAATGCAGTTGAAAACTGTCCATCACTTAAGAGATTTTGCAGCAGTTATAAAGTCATGGCATACCATTCGACTCACACGTTTGTGTTGGTGCTGAAGTAGACTGCTGTGCTGTCAGTCACAGAAAAGTTCAGTACTTACAATTCTGCCAGTGTGACACTATACATACAATGTACTTACAATTCTGCCAGTGTGACACTATACATACAATGTACTTACAATTCTGCCAGTGTGACACTATACATACAATGTACTTACAATTCTGCCAGTGTGACACTATACATACAATGTACTTACAATTCTGCCAGTGTGACACTATACATACAATGTACTTACAATTCTGCCAGTGTGACACTATACATACAATGTACTTACAATTCTGCCAGTGTGACACTATACATACAATGTACTTACAATTCTGCCAGTGTGACACTTTTACAGACTTTTCTTGATAGTTTTCGGGGTTTTTACGCTGTTTTTCAAAACGGATTTCGGTGATTCTTCAAGTGATAGCCGAGATTTCGCTCTGTTCAATTTAAGTGACATTAAAGGGCACGAAGTTGACTATTAATCGGATCTAGATATCAGTGCAAAGCGTTACTTTGCATTTAGCAGTCTGAGTCGGACTTTAAAGAAAGTGATTATGATTCTGAAAATGTTTTTGTAAATTGCCGTATAGATGACGGAAAATCACAAACATGCCGTATTTCGTAAATATATGTGTTCATATATGGATTACCGACAACAATCACGTAAGTAACATATTCTGCATGCTTTTCCCTTCATTGTGTTGTTTAACTAAAATCAGTTGACTTAACACCTTATTTGTGATGTTTTTACCAACGCGACCCGAAATTTTACTGTACCTGAAAAAATCTTGCCCGTTCAGGGCTAAAAAACGGACAAGCGTCTGCCCGTCCGTTTTTGGGTTAAGGTGTGTACAAGGGTTCATGACTATTTTACTGACTGACTTACAATTCTGTACAGTACTTAACATATACTTACGACGAGTGAACAATACAACAAGGAAATCTGCATGCATAAGACAGATGAAAAACAAGTCACCTGGCTCATTAAATATATAAATAAATAACAAGAAAGTAAAACAAGTCTCAAAATTTAAATAGCTAGACAGCATTTTCATGGAGATATCCGGATGCAAGTAAAAGAAGTCTCAAAGTTCAAACAGCTAGACACCATTTTAACAGAAATAGCCAGCTGCAATGAAAGTGATCCTTGACCAAGACGCAAGCAGCTAACTGTAAGCCCTCCAAGCTGCTATACAGTTGGCTTAAGCGGTTACTGGCCAAATAAGCTTTTGTTGCTCTTCGTACCAATAATATCCTAATTTGCATTAAATTAAAGTGATTCTGGTATCATCATTATGTGTGTTGCTAAGTAGTGAATGTGTTGTGCATCTCCAAAAATTTCAGCTCCAGGTGTGCTGGATCGGTTCTACTGATAGTACTATTGCATGTCATCGTCTCAGACCATCAACTGTCAACTCTCAGTATGCCGGTGCCCCTTCTACTGCAGATTCTCCCAGTCAGCACAGATGTTCTCCAATGCCTCTCTTCTCCTACATGACCAAAGAACACCGTCTCTTTCTTACAGCAGTTTCTGATGTTCTGCTTTTATTAGGCTTTTCCAGACAATTATTGTTAACTAATTCAGTGTTGAATTGCCATATATCACCAAATATAACCTCCCATTTAAACAGAAGGATGTTATATTGCCATACTAGTGTCATCGTGTTATTTGTTGTGGTACCTTCTGCTATTTCAATGCTCAGTGAACAGAAATTTCTATTATAATTTGATTGTGTACCATGTTTGGTCCAAACCTACCTTCTGTCTGGCACTGAATTAGTTAATACTTTAACCATATAAGGAATTTGCTGCATTCATCTCAGCAACCATATCTTCGCTATCTCCAAGCTTCTCCTAGTTTGTTCATTCACATTGCAAGGTTAGCTGTCACGCAGCAGAACAGGTTCAAGATAAAACTTCAGAACTCACTATCAGGAAGGATCAGATAGCGGTGGGAACAGGCTGACAGGCTAGCAGGGAATGCATCTCTTGTAGGTAGTTTGCCTATGGACAAGGGGAAGGTGGTCGTGTGCTTGTGGGACCAGGTAGAGAAGGTGGAGGAACAGATTGATAATCCATATGTGGAAAGAATGAGATTGCGGGGGAATCGGCAGGGGTTCTGGAAGAATCTCAAAACAGAGGAAAGACCAGGAGAACTTTTAATCAGATAGCTGTGGGAACGATTAGTAGTATGACTCTTCACTGGCTGTTGAATGAGGGGATGGAACACAGAATGTCCTGAATGCAGTGATGTCGATTCTTAGCTCAACTCAAGTACAAACTATAAGGTTTTGGAGTCAATAAAAGACTCACAAACATGGCTGTCATAAATTATCAGAATCATCTAGAAACTCTCTATCTGATATTCAATAAAAGTGATAAATTATAGCCACAAGTAACTCAAATAAGACATGGTGCTTACCTTCCATGTTGCTTTGGAAAAGCATTGGGAAGATTTTGTTAGGAGCTAGCTGATGCAGCACACAACGCAAAAACTGTCTGGCGATGCTAACACAGTTGCCAGGGATGATCACATTACTGAAAAACAAAACAATCACAAATAAACTATTGTAAGGCATGCAACAAGGGTGGGATATCTTATTCTTCTGCTTCTCCATTGAAGTATTGGCCCTCAACCAACTTGCGCCAACCAGTCCTACCTTTTGTCTTTTCCTGAAGCTTGCTCCATGCCCTCTACATTATTCATCTCTGTCTTCAGCTCTCCCCGAAGGAAAAGGAAGTATTCTATGATCCAGACTCCTTGTGGCTCTCTCTTCATCATGTCACATCTCTTCTAGAAGAGACTTCCTGTCTCTTGGTTGGCTGGGTTATTCTTCTTTCCTTATCTTAAGACTTGTTCATGATTGGTTAGGTTTTGCAGCCAAAGTTTCCTACAGGAGTTGAGTTGAGTCAAGAACCGACATCACTGCACTCAGGACATTCTCATACATGCTCAGTCCCCTCGTTCAACAGCCAGCGAAGAGTTGTACTACTAATCGTTCCCACCGCTATCTGATTAAATGTTCTCCTGGTCTTCCCTCTCAATTTTGAGATTCTTCCAGAACCCCTGCCGATCCCCCGCAATCTCATTCTTTCCACATATGGGTTCTCAATCTGTTCCTCCACCATCTCCACCTGGTCCCACAAGCGCACGACCACCTCCCCCTTGTCCATAGGCAAGATACCACCAAGAGGTGCATTCCCTGCTAGCCTATCAGCCTGTTCATTCCCCTGTACACCCGCATGGCCAGGGCAAAATATCCATACAATTCTCACAATCTGTGACCTCTGAAGCAGTTTCCTACAGGATAGAGTAGCCAGCCCCAGGCCCAATCTTCCTTAGTCTCCTCTTATGACATGGTAGGTTACAGTGTTATTGTTCTTTGCTTCTCTTATGGGCCACGGTAACACAAGGCAGATGGTGGGATATACTGGAAATATATGTTGCAGCCATCAAACCAGCAGAGGCCTTGCTTCGGCTCAGTGCCATATAGTGAAGCATGCAAGTGTTCATCAGCTGTTGTGTTCCATATAAAGTGATCCTTCTGGCTGTGCTGAAAATATCAAGTTCCTGACATCTGTAAATGCTGGACACTCAAAGGTGATGTTTGACATTTTCTTAGGATTATATACAAAGCAGACGCTCCCATTTCAGCTATGGTTAAGTTTAGGTGCATTTCAGGGATGTGTTGAAGGTTAGGTTCATGTTTAGTGATGTGTTTGAGAAAATATGTACAGTGAAAAGTGTTGGAGTTTAGGTGCATGTTTAGTGGTATGTATTGGAGTTTAGATGTATTTCAGTGATATGTGTTGAAGTTTAGGTGTATTTCAGTGATATGTGTTGAAGTTTAGTTGCATGTTTAGGGAAATGAGTTGGAGAAAATAAGTATAGTGAAGTCCATACTCTACACTGAAATGATCAAGTGCTGAAAAAGTGTGAATAGTATTTTCTGCTCCATGTCCCTTGCTACCATTGAGTCCCTTCTGACATTTTGTAACCACCACTTCAACATCATCCTTAAAGGACAGGCTTCTTTTGCAGAGTCTTGAGAAATGTTAATTCCGAAAGTGCAGCCAGAAAAAGGAGTTTGAAAGAATCAATAGTTAGACCATTCAAAATATGTATATTACCTTTCTGCTTGCCAGGAGTAGTGGCTGCCTGAAGCAATCCTGAAAAAGGAGAGAAACACAAATAACCACCAATATTACCAAATATGAATACAATAAGACTCCAAACACGATAATAATCATCTGCATTTGATCCCCTATTGGAACACACACCCTCAACCAACTCAAGCAAGCCATCCTATCTTTGGCTGTCTCCCACAGCTGGCCCCACGTACTCCCAATATTATTCATCTCTGTCTGTAATTGTCTTATCCGTGTGTTCTTAGGTCACCTCTATTTCATTTGCCCTATGGGTTCCAGTGAAAGAACTTTCGAGTTATATTATTTTCAGGTGTTCTCAATGTGTGCACTACCCAGTGCCAGAGTCCTTCCTTCTCTTGATTTACTGAAACCTGTCTAGTCTCTCCTTTAGCTCCACATTGGCAATTCTGTTTATACCCATTTGGTTCTTCTATTCTGTGCACGAACGGGCCAATGAATGTTTGTAACTGTTTTAGTAGTTCTGTTTTTGATCATATATCAGTACTGATTTAACACTGAAGTTAAAATTCAAAGATTGGCAGTAGTTTTAATATCTTTTGACTTCCACAAGTATTTTAACGCTATAAAAGATCCTATAAACAAGATCTTTCTCAGTGAAAAACAAAAAGCAAATGGAAATGAATTCCAATATTTCATCATCATCAAATCGTTTAGTTTTTATGCTGATTTTGAAGCTTACTGATCATATTTCATTAACAGTGATGGAAGATTGTAGTGCCTTCACCGTGACAAGTAGTCTGACTATAGCGGTCAGAGCAGTAGCTAAAGCAACAGCCTGGCTAGAGATTCAGACTTTCACTCAGGCGTGCTTTCTCGGTGGCTCAATGAGTATGCCCAAGAAGATCGAGATGAGCTTGGCTAGAAGACAGTGGGTGGAGTTTCTTAAGAGGTCAAGGCTGACATTGTGAAAGTGGAAAGAGAAGCAGGATGATTAAACAAATCAAGTGATGACTGTTAATAAGCCACCTTTACTGTAAGAACATCAAGTCAAAAGGGATGAAAGGAGACAAGAACGCTATACAGGGGGCCAAACAATAGTTGACCAACACAGAAATGGTGTACAGCTACATACTCAGAGAGAGACTGAGGATAGGATTTGAGCACTTATGTATTGAATGGTTTGATGTGCAGTCTGATGATTAACAAACTAGTTTCATTATAGTGTCTGTCCTCTGCTGCCTAATTTTATGCTGAATTTGTCTTTAATGACAGGTCCCTGCATTCCTGGGCAGTGAATGTGTTCCTTAGTCAACCTCTTCATCACTTGCCAAGAATGTTCTTTTTCTGAATCTTCAGCAAAGGTGAAGATAATCCTACCGCAGTTACTGCCATATAAGTTTGAATTATTTGACCTTCACAAACAAAGCATTGTTAGACTGAGTGTCCAGCTCACTTTCTCAACATCTTTTCTGCCCATCTCACTTTCTCAACATCTGATTCTTGCATTCACTCTGATACTCATAAAATACTGGGTGTTTGTAAAGTCTCACTACACTTTGTATGTAGAACAAATATGAAAAACAAAGTACATGATGTCATAAGAAAATATGCTCCACAGTCCATCATTAAGCAATATGCAGCGAATGGCTGTCATTTGCTGAAATAATTCTTTGCACTCCAAACAAATTGGTGTTTAACGTAAGAAATAATTTTTTCAAATTTGTTCTACATACAAAGTATAGTGAGACTTTACAAACATCATGTATAAAGTATAGATTCAATATAGCACTTCAACACTCTTTCTCATTGCAACTGACAGCTTTTTTAGGGTGAATGTTGACCACTTGCACAAATGAAGATTGTCCATTTAAATACTACCCAATTTGCAATCTCCTTCTTTGATTTGTATAACATGTTTCATAATAATTCAAGGCTATACTGCCAGCGGCACGCTGCAGGTAGCTATGATATATGTCCAAGTCAAATAAGGGCCCAAGGTAATGAGCAGCCAAATGGCACCATGGCACCCATGTGACACTAGGGCCAATAAAGGAAACTAAGAATAGTAACACTGTAACCTACCATGCATGTCTTAAGATTACGGAAATCTGGAGTGAGACTGGCTACTTCATCCTACAGAAAACTTAGCTGAAAGATCCAACCAATCATGAACAGGTCTACAAAGGGCTTAGTGTGGGTTGGTTGAGGGTCTATCTCTATATCTCCATCGGGAGATGAAAGGCAGGAGCAGCAGAATAATAATAATAATAATGGCATGATGGCGACACTGGTGACTGATAAGGGATAAATAAAATACATCAGACTGCTGCAAGATAATTCAGAGATTGATAAATAAGTTTGACAAAGACTTTAGTAATTTGGCATGGCATGTAGCTGACATGATCACAAGCAGGGATAAAGTAGGTGCATTTATAATCAGTGCACTTAGCATCTGCACATTCCGGCCTCAGCTTCGGGAGACAAGAGTGCATCTAGAGTGCAATGAGTTAATCAGTCAATCATAATGTTTTATTATATCTATCTTCATCAGTTTTCAGTTATACCTTGAGACACACTGTAACATATCGAGCAGCATGGGTGTGGCAAGACCAGGTTCTCGGTGGATGAAAGTTGCTAGAGCTGTGATACACAGCCCAATGGTGTCATCATCATACTGCTCTAAAACAGCATTGCACTCACTGCAACGCTCCACCAAGATGTTCTCTCCATGGCGAATAGTCGGCGTTTTCTTGGCAGTTTGCTGTTTAGCAAGAAGCTCTGCCCTGCGGGACCTTCGGCTGAAAACATTATTCAAAAGAATTTTTCCTCATTGTAACTTAAATACAGAAAACACAAACAATATATTTCCTGGCAAATTTAGTTCTATGTCTACAGATGCATACTACAGAAATAAATCAATATATGTTAATGAACTGCATCAGACAAACAGATTATAATAATTAAAACAGATGCAAGTCTGATGCAAGTTAATGAACCTAGAACATTATATACAACTATAAGGGAGTCTCCGTGGTGAAGTGGTCAAGCAGTCTGACTCAGGCTTCAAAGGTTGCGAGTTTGATTCCGGGCTGTGTCCTTCGGTCCATGAATGCATTTTTTTTAGACTCCTGAGGATTGTCGCTGGAGCTATGGAGTTCGTGCTTTGTGTCACGCTTTCCGTGCTGCGGGAAGAGACTAAGCCATGTGGGATAAAAACCTGGTGCAATGAAGTAGACCTTGTCGACTTTGAAGGAACTTTTTTTTTATATACAGCTATAAGAAAGAGACAAACAGCTTTCTTTGGCCATGTGATGAGAAGAGAGGATTTGAAGAACAGTGTACGATCTTTAGGAAAAGAGGCAGACCACAAAAATGATGCTGGATGGACTAAGACGGTTGCATGTAGGAATATCATCAGCAGAGTTGATCCAGTACATCAAGGACCAAAGTGCTATAAGTTTGCTGGCAGAGCAAACATTAGCTACCGTTGCAATCACTGCATTTAGTGGTGAGGGGCTCTGTATGTATAGACATCTATTTGTGTTAGACGGGACAGGGGGAACTAGACTCTGCAAGAAGCTCTTATTTGTATTAATAAACAGGAGGAAAACATACCCAGCTGAACGTGGAGTCTGGGCTGCCTCTGTCTGAGGATGTTTGTCCTCACGAAGCTCTGGAAACTTCTTCTGAAAGTCTATTGTTGTCAGGCCTGTTTTGCGAGGTCGGCGTTGTCTAAAATTAGGCTTGAGCACTGGACTAGCCTTCCTCTCTGCAGTAGCTCCACTCTCTAGTCATGGAAACAGTTTGATTAAAGCAAACATTAAATGAACTTACATGGCAACAACTGTGCTGAACATGAACTCTTAGTGTCATCATCATCATGTGCCATTTTGATAAGCAGGGGCAGTCACTGTTAGCCATCCCACATGATCACCAGTCTTGGATCAGATCTGTGTCTCTTAGTGTAAACACCTTATTACAAGTTCAGATTTAGGAGCACAGTTTGTGTTATGATTTTCATTATGTGCCTTGCAGAGTGGCATAAGTGTTAATTTCTTATCATCATCAAGTGCCTTGCCAGATGGCCTAGGCGTTCATGGCTCTCCACAGATCTCAGTCTTTGGTGTTCTGGATCACCTCTACTGATGATATTCCTCCATGCCACCGTCTCAATCCGTCTAGCATCATTTCTATTGGTCTACCTATGCTTCTCTTCCCCTCGATCTTTCCAGTTGTCACGATGTTCTCCTATGTCTCTCTTCTCATCACATGACCAAAGAAAGCTGTCTCTTTCTTATTGTTGTATATAGTGTTTTAGTTTCATTAGCCTCTTTCAAGCAATCATTGTTACTCTGGCAGTCCAAGGAATTCACAACATTTGTCTCAAAAAGCACATCTCTGTTGCTTCTAAGTTCTTCCTAATTTGTTCATTTACAATCCAAGATTCACTGCCATACAGCAAAACAGGTTCTATATAGCACTTCAGCGCTCTCTTTCAATGATAGTGACTTATTGTATAAGAATACTTTTCATTTTCTGAAAAGCGACTTTTGCATGCCCTGTTCTGCTCTTAATCTCTGTTGTGCACCTTCCATCTGATGTTATAAATGTCCCTAGGTATCTAAAATTATCCACATGGTTAAGAATTTTTCCTTCTTTTTCCATTTCACATTTTGGTGTCACCATTTTCTTTGATATCACCATTATTACCGTTTTCATGATATTCAAGGAGAGACCTTTCTGTGCACTCTCTGTTTCTACAATGTCCAACAATTGTTGGAGGTCTGTTGCCTTATACGCCACCAATACTGTGTCATCTGCATAGCGTACATTATTTACATTATAACCTCCGATTAGTATTCCGGGCTTCTCTTTGATCTCTCTCATTATTACTTAGCTATAGAGGGAGAAGACCGGCTCCGTGGCCGAGGGGTTAGCAGCTTTCTCCGCTAACTCCGAATACTCTCATCACGTGACGCGACGAGAATTAGCAGTGGTTCGAATCGCAAAAGTGACTTATGAGAGTATGGAGCCGGTCGCTCAGAAAGTCGTGGCGTGCTGATGAGCGTAATCTAGCCTAGGAATCAACATACAGCTGAAAGATGCTGGTGTTGACCGCAATATCCTGAAACAGGATGGAAACGCGGAAAAAAAAAAAAAAAAAAAAAAATATATATATATATATATATATATATAGAGGGAGAAGAGATCTGGTGACAAGACACACCCCTGTCATACTCCTAGCTTTATTTGTTCATAATTGCCTTCTTTATTTCTCATTTTTGTTCATTTCTAATTTGTAAAATTGACTCGGGTTTCGGGTTGACCCAGCCTAAAATTAGTACCAGGACATGTACAGGGAGGTAAAGGCAGCCATCTTGATACTGACTACATCACCCACAGATGGAGGTTAGCATGGTTGAATGGATAAAAGAATCAGTTCAGTGCACTAGAAGTTGTAGCACATGTATGGACTACGCTTTGTCATTGCTTTCTGAATCACAGGCACTATACCATTGTTTAAAAACCAACGCAAGGTGGTCTGCTACCAAATCACCTACAGTTGTGTTTCGAACATGGTATGCAGGATTACAAATTGCATCTGTAACCCCTCTGCCACTGAGCCGGCTTTAAAAACAAAGCCAATTAAATAATTAATTACCTTTTATATGCTTAGTCTCTGTGGTGGTCGTTTCTCCGGCTGATTCATTTTCACTTGTTTGTGTCTTGTCACTATCATCTGAGGTGTCTCCATCAGACATCCCCTCCCTGCTGTGATCTGATGTTGTACCATGGTCACGAGCGCTGTTTAATAATAGATACATCCATGTCTTTATTTATAGAATTTCAATTGCCTATAGGACTGTTACAAATATTATTCCAAGAAATAGGAGCATAAATTGAAAACAGTTTTCTCATGACCTTTAGATACACTTCACTGGAGATCCTATTGAAAATAGATTCAATTTCATGTCATCTTACCATGACTAATCATCATATTATCCTTCAACACTGAACAGTTAAAAATGAGTAAAGAAAATGTTCTGAATGAAACAAAGTCACAAAGGAAAGCTTCCACATACATGTGAACGTATTGAAATAACGAACTGGATTGATGCCGAAAGTTAGAAACCAGAGACATAAATAAACTTTATAGTAATCTACAGACTGAATAACCTAACATGATATTTCCATTCATCATCTTGTGCCCTGCCAAGTGGTATAGTCGTTCATGTCTTTCCACACATCTTGGTGCCTAAGATTCTACTGATGACATCCCTCCATCCCATCGTTTCTCTGGATGTGCCTCATGTTCTCCAATGCCTCGCTTACTATATGACCAAGCAAACTCTATCACTCTTTGCCGTAACCATGACACCACCCTTCTGCTGTGATACTACCTTGCAGCTGTAGAGGAGCTTGCATATTCCTATGAACCCAAAAGCTATGTCGATGGTGGTGCAGCTACTGGTAGGGTCTTCCAGGCTGGATAGGTCAAGGGATAGGACCAGACAAAGTGATACACAGCAGCTCAGCATGGCCAAATGGATAAGAGCTCATGCTCTTAAACTTCTGGTGTGCTCATGCTGAGGTAGCGGGTTCAACCCCTACACTGGTCAGTTGGACTTCTTGTCCTTGATTCCGGGATGTGAATTACAAGTACTTCTGAAGTCAGAATGGGTTTAACTGATAGCGAGGGACACTGGCAGTAGGGAAAGCTAATCCACACGCAAAAATCAATCAAGTGCAATAGAAGTAGCAGCATGTCTATTATCATCATGTGCCATGCTGATAAGGGTGGGCGGTCATGTTTAGTCATCTTGCACGATCACCAGATTCGTGGATCAGTTCTACATTCTTGTCGCGACCATGCCATGTGACCAAGCTTTCCAGATATTTACTTTTCTACCACTACCTTCCCCTTGTTCTTCTCCCCTCAATCTTGCCAATTGTCACCAAGTTCTCTAATTTATTTCTTCTTATGACGTGTCCAGAAATTGTGACTGTCTATATCTAATTTCTCTACTCAATTTACAGTTATTTGCCTCTGTAGGATATGCTCATTGGTATTTCTATCTGTCCATGGTATTCTTTGCATTTTCCTAAGAAACCACATCACCACTGCCATGAAATATTTTTCAGTTTGTCCGCTCATTGTCTACGCTTCACATCCATACAAAAGTATAAGTTCTATGAAGCACTTTAACACACTTTTGTTGCGATTGACATCTTTTATTGGTTTGTATGTTTTCCATCTTGCAAAAGGCTGCCTTCACCACAGCGATTCTTATTCTAATCTCTTCAAGTCACCTTCCATCAGATGTTATGACTGTTCCAAGATAGTTGTACCGATTCACTTGTTTAAGAATATTCCAATTTACTTGTATATTACATTGTGATATTTCTTTCTTCCCAGTGATAACCATAATCTGTGTCTTCTTACAATGTAATTCTAACTCAAGTTGTTCACTGTGTGCAACAACCGCATCTACTAAATATTGCAGATACTGTTCATTGTGTATGAGCTACATTTGATGTGAAAGCAAGTGATGCAAACCTGATATCTTGTAGGTAGAGTGGGAACAGTCTAAGGCTAGGGAAAGCTTGAGAAAGTCGAATGTACTGAGCCACAGGTTGATGAAACAGTCCACTCACTACATGACACCATCACACAAAATATTAAGTCAAATTCTGTACACAATTTGTTTCAATGGTGAGTGAACCAATGGTGAGTGAACCAATGGTGAGTGAACCAATGGTGAGTGAACCAATGGTGAGTGAACCAATGGTGAGTGAACCAATGGTGAGTGAATCAATGGTGAGTGAATCAATGGTGAGTGAACCAATGGTGAGTGAATCAATGTTACCTGGAGTCTGTGGTCACACTGCTACTGTTGGCGCCACTCTGGCTGGGTCTCCCGGAACCCGTGGGACCTGCAGCTGTAAGGGGTCCCGCTTGTCCAGAGGATGACACTGTGAACTCTTCAAGCTGATGGGCCATCTGTTTCTCAACTGACAGGTGGGTCTTGGGTTTCTGGGACAGCAAAGGAGCATCACTTCTCTCAGTCTGACAACATGAAACACCAGTGCACATCTGTTTTCAACTACTTTAAATTGATTAACTACTCATCTCACTCCCTGTGATCTCACTCCCTCTGATCTCACTGCCTTGTTTCCTTCATCTTTTTCTCTAACTTAGTCTCATCTCACTATTTCAAGTACTTTAAATTTATGAACTACTCTCTCTTCCTGCATCTCCCTCCCTCTGATCTCACTGCCTTTCTCATTCACTACCTTGTTTCCTTCATCTTTTTCTCCAAAAGAGGTCTCATCTCACCCCTTCACCTACATCCTATCTCTTTTTCTAACTTTCTCCCTTTATCCTTAACTTAACTTATCCTTTACTTTCTCTCTTTTGTCCCTCTGTCTCTTTTATTCTCTACCTGACTGACTTCCTTTTAGCCTCTGATATTTCACTCCTTCACTTTGACTCTCCCATACACTGCTCTCTCTCTCTCACTCACACTCTCACTCATTATCACTCACATACACACACTCGCACACGCACACACTCACACACTCTCTCTCAGACACCCTCTCTCTCTCAGAGAGAGAGAGAGACAGAGAGAGACAGAGAGAGAGACAGAGAGAGAGACAGAGAGAGAGACAGAGAGAGACAGAG
Source organism: Cepaea hortensis (assembly GCA_963921405.1). Lineage (NCBI taxonomy): Eukaryota > Metazoa > Mollusca > Gastropoda > Stylommatophora > Helicidae > Cepaea > Cepaea hortensis. The sequence goes on along the minus strand of OY992894.1, from coordinate 69,749,127 downwards.
AGAGAGACACAGAGAGAGAGAGAGAGACACAGAGAGAGACACACACAGAGAGAGAGACACACACAGAGAGACACACACACAGAGACACACACACACAGAGAGACACACACACACAGAGAGAGAGACAAAGAGACACACACAGAGACACACACACAGAGACACACACACACAGAGAGAGAGAGAGAGAGAGAGAGAGAGAGAGAGAGAGAGAGAGAGAGAGAGAGAGAGAGAGAGAGAGAGAGATATATATATATATATATATATATTTAAACTCTAGTAATCTGACAGTTGACAACAGTTCAAGAAATGTTTTTGTTTGTTAACTCATGCAGTTGTCAACATGGTCCCATTTGTTTCATCAACAATGACTTCAATTGATTCACAAACATTTGAATAAAATATTTAATATTACTGCGTATCATCTCCTCAAGCATATTTAATATAACCAATTTTACTAGCAGCCGGTTTGGGAAGACTGATAAAATGATGGGATAAATGTACCAATGTTGGTGGAAATCACGTTGAGAAATAAAGGGACAATGTATGTATAAAAATTAACTGGTTTCAAGTTGTTATCATAAGTTATTTTTCTAAACCATTTGTGACTTATTAACTTATCCTCGTAATGTTTTCCCTCCTGTCAGTGTTAAAAAACTATAAAGTATACACATAAAATCCTTAGAGGCAAACAGGAAAAGAGAGGATGAAAATAATGCTTTCCCTTTGCTAGTATTTTAAAAAAATCTATAAAGCATACGCACCAAATCCTTAGAATCATCGTCTGCAGATTCTGGTTCTGAGTACTCAATGAGTCTTCTAGGTTGTCGGGGCTTCATCTTTCTAGAACCTTCTTTCCTAAGACTTGAAGCAGTTGGCGGTGTCCCTTCAATGTCAGACATTATACCTTCACTACTTTCTGCTCCATCCATCTGCCCTTGCTGGAGTGACACAAAAGATAATCTCCCTTAATTACACAACAAAAAGGGAAACTAGAGTAAGACTTGTTATCAATGGTGCAATTTCATGGCAGCTATTAGAAACTAATTATATTAGCCCTATATATGTTATATAGAACCTGTTTTGCTGTATGGCTGTGAATCTTGGAATATAAATGGAAGCAACAGAGATGTGGTTCCTTAGACGAACGTTGCGAATTCCTTGGACTGCCTAAGTAACTAATGATGAATGCCTTAAAAGAGGCTGGTGAAACTAGAACATTATATACAACAATAAGAAAGAGACAAACAGCATTTTTTGGTCATGTGATGAGAAGAGAGGTGCTGGAGAACATCGTGACAACTGGAAAGATCGAGGGGAAGAGAGGCAGAGGCAGACCATAAGAAATGATGCTGGATGGATTGCGACGGTGGCATGGAGGAATATCAACCACAGAGTTGATCCAGAAAACCAAGGACCGAAATCTATGGAGAGTCATGAACGCCTACACCAGTCGGCACGGCACTTGATGATGATGATGACCTTCCCCTTGTTCTTTTCCCCTCAATCTTGCCAGGTGTCACCAGGTTCTCTAGTTTATTTCTCATAACGTGCCCAAAATTATTTGACTATTCCTGTATTAGGATGCACAATAAGAAGATAATTCTTATTTCTCAGTGTGCTCAGGCCTACAGAGATATAGTTCTAACACTTTACATACCCTCAGCATGTTGCTGCTGTGGGACTTTGTGTTTTATTACTAAAGAAAAAATATTGGGAATTGTAACTGAAATGTTACAGAATAATTCATAGAATATCATGAACTTAAAAAAAATTTAGTTGCATGTCCTTCACAGGACATAGCAGCCATTTTTGCTGTTTGTGAATCCTGGGCAAATTTTACGTACAGTAGTTTGCCATTGCTTTCTGAACGACTGGCACCTATAACGTTTTTGAAAAAGCAGCACCGCTGTTTCTCGAACCCGGGTATACAGGCTCATAAACCGCGTTTCCAAGAATCATGGACTTAGAAGTAAATTATTGACACTCTACAAGACTGTCGGCTCTGTGGCAAAGGGGTTACGAATGCAGTTCGTAAACCCGCATACCATGTTTGAAACACAGCTGTGGGTGATTTGGCAGCAGACCAGCTTGCATTGGTATTTTATAAAAATGGTATGGAGTGTTGGTCATTTAGAAAACAAAGGCAAACTACTGAACGTAAACTTGCCAAGATATCACAAACAGTTAAATGCTTGAGTTGACTGTGACACCCTGTAAAGGATATGCAACTAACTAACTACTCAACTCAAGTAATAAAGCAGTTAGCATGCATAGTAAACTTAAGATGAATAATACACAAAACATATATGTCTGTAATCACTGAATTGTTGTAACACTTCATTCATCCATCAAGTGCCATGCTGATAAGCGTGGTCAGTCATAGTTTACCATCTCACTCGATCACCAGTCGTGGATCAGCTCAGTGTTTGTCTCGACCATACCACATGGCCAAGCCATCCAGGTATTTACTTCTCTGCCTTCCCCTTCTTCTCTTCCCCTTGATCTTGCCAGTTGTCACCAAGTTCTCTAATTTATTTCTTCTCATAACGTGACCAAAATATTATGATTGTCTACATCTAATTTCTCTAATCAGTTTATGGTTTTCATGTGTTTCTTGTAGAACTTGGTCATTTGTAACACTGACAACATGAATAAATGTAATATGTTGATGTACCACACAATGACACTGAACCCACCTTCATGTAATGCACCACACTTCCGGAAGGGTGGGTCTTAACCTCGATGCTACTCAAGTCACCTTCTTGTTTCTGACTGGAAGGCGATTGGGGAGGCGTGTCTGTCTCCTGAATGTTCTCCAGGTCACTCACTGATATTTTGCTGAAATCTTCAGTTAAAAAACACAATAAAGGTAATCTTATGGCAAATAACTGCCTCAGGGATGTGAAGTACCATGTCTTCACATATACTAGATTGTTACCAACATAACTCATTGTGTTCTAACTATAAATAACATTCTGCTGGCATTGGCTTGGTTTATTATCTTTCCCCCAATTTAGAAGTCTAATATCTGGTTTTTCTCCGTTTAATTCATTTTCCCATTTAATTAAACTATCTTATCTATTTTAAGCCTTTTGATACATGGTATTCTATAACTTTTCTACAACATTTAAGTGCAAAAGTCTTAATTTTCTATAAATTTTACATTGCAGGATTAGAAAATTAATAAATAAAGTCACAATTCACAAACTGCACATCCACTCACATCCTATCACAAATGTACTGTATTCTTTGTTAGTTTAGTCACAAATCATATTAATAAATGTACTGTATTATTTGTTAGTTTAGTCACAAATCATATTAATAAATGTACTGTATTATTTGTTAGTTTAGTCACAAATCATATTAATAAATGTACTGTATTATTTGTTAGTTTAGTCACAAATCATATTAATAAATGTACTGTATTATTTGTTAGTTTAGTCACAAATCATATTAATAAATGTACTGTATTATGGCCAGTTTAATCACAAATATGTTATATCAGGGTCTATTCAATAAAGGCTACCTCAAAGATATACCAACATCATAAAATCTTTCTACAAAGAGACACGTTGCTGCGTAAGAACAGAAACAGGCAACTCTGACTGGTTCTCAGTCGAAACAGGAGTGAAACAGGGTTGTGTCTTATCACCGATGCTTTTTGGAATAGCTATCGATTGGGTCATGTGCAAATGCACAAACAACACAAATATGGGTATCCATTGGGTTGACAAAATTCTAGAAGACCTGGACTTTGCCGACGACATAGTGCTTTTGAGTTCAACACAGCCGGATGCCCAAGAGAAAATAAACCACCTCCAAAATGTTTCAGGGCAAATTGGTCTCCAAATTAACACCACAAAAACAAAGACTATTGATCTTACCAACAGTTCAGATGACACCAAATTGAACAGCTACGTTCTTGAAAAAGTCAACAGCTTCACAGACCAAGGAAGCAAAATGACTACAGGGGACTCAACACCAGAAATATCATCTAGAATCGCACTGGCATCTAGTGCCTTCAATAAACTGTCAAACATCTGGAAGTCAAAGACACTCAGCAAACACACAAAACTTAAAATCTTCAACTCTTGTGATTCCAGTGTTAACGTATGGATGTGAAAGTTGGAAATCAACGGTAGCTTTAGATAAAAAATTTGACAATTTTGAGAACAAATGTCTTAGAAGACTTCTAAACATCCACTGGACAGACTTCAGAACCAATGCGCAAATAAGACAAGAGACTAAGCAAGATACAGTATCCAATTTCATAAGAAGACGCCGTTGGAACTACATCGGCCGTGTACTCAGAATGGACAAGACAAGACTCCCCTACCAAGCCCTCATATGGTCACCGGTAGGGAAAAGAAAACGGGGAAGACCAAGAGAGACCCTGCGTAGAACCATCATTAGAGAAGGCTCATTCAATGGCCAAGTAAATATCCAAGATCTACAACAGATAGCAGCAAACCGCCAGGCATGGAGAGACAGGACTTCTGCCCTATGCGCCGCCTTAGGTTCAAGAGTAAAGACTAACTAACTAACTAACCTCAAAGAAAGACACACAATCTGACTGCAAATGGTACCATCAGTATTGGGACTCTTCTCAGATTGTCCGGAGTGCTGTGATGTCAATTCTTGACTCAACCCAACTAACAAAAAAAAAAACAGGTAAATTGTATTAAACTCACTTCTGTGAACATTTGGAGTTGGAGGTGGGAAACCATCTTCAGTTTTCTTGCACCTGTGGTATTGAGCATCCACTGTGTTGATGACCAGCTGGACAAGGGTTTGGATAATTGCTGACCGAGGAGATGTACTGATCTGATACTAGAGAAGACATTTCAGAGAGGGAAACATTACATTCTTATAATATATCAAATCATACTATAGACATTGTATGCTTATAATATATCAATTGTTGTAAATCATATTATAGACAGGGAAACATTACATTCTTATAATATAACAAATCATACTATAGACATTGTATTCTTATAATATATCAAATCATACTATAGACATTGTATTCTTATAATATATCAATTGTTGTAAATCATATTATAGACAGGGAAACATTACATTCTTATAATATAACAAATCATACTATAGACATTGTATTCTTATAATATATCAAATCATACCATAGACATTGTATTCTTATAATATATCAATTGTTGTAAATCATATTATAGACAGGGAAACATTACGTTCTTATATCAAATCATACTATAGACATTGTATTCTTATAATATATCAATAGTTGTAAATCATATTATAGACAGAGAAACATTACATTCTTATAATATAACAAATCATACTATAGATATTGTATTCTTATAATATATCAAATCATACTATAGACATTGTATTCTTATAATATATCAATTGTTGTAAATCATATTATAGACAGGGAAACATTACGTTCTTATATCAAATCATACTATAGAAATTGTATTCTTATAATATATCAATTGTTGTAAATCATATTATAGACAGGGAAACATTACATTCTTATAATATATCAAATCATACTATAGACATTGTATTCTTATAATATATCAATTGTTGTAAATCATATTACAGACAGGGAAACATTACGTTCTTATAAAGTATCCAATTGCAGCAAGTCATATTATAGACTGAAATATTCTAAAAAAATATTCTGAAAAATTCTAATGTACGAACTGTTGAAAATTATATTAGACATATTCAAATATTATAATAATCTATTATAACAACTCAATCAATCAATCAATCATGTGCCATGCCGGAAAGCGTGGGCGGTCATGATTCGCCATTTCACTCGATCACCAGAGTCGTGGATCAGCTCAGTGTTCCTGTCTCGTCCATGCCATGTGGCCAAGCCATCCAGGTATTTTCCTCTCGGTCTTCCTCTTGGTCTGTTCCCTTCGATCTTGCCAGCTGTCACTAAGTTCTCCAGTCCATTTCTCATAACATGTCCAAAAAATTTTGACTGTCTACGTCTAATTTCTCTAATCAATCTACGATTTTCATTTGTCTCTTGTAGTACTTGGTCATTGGTTTTTCTATCTGTCCATGGTATTCTTTGCATTTTCCTCAGAAACCACATTTCTGCAGCCATCAGATGTTTTTCTGCTTGACTGCACATTGTCCAAGTTTCACATCCATACAAAAGAACAGGCTCTATGTATCCCCTCAACACTCTTTTTCTCGTTTCAATTGACATCATTTTATTGGTCAGAATGTTTTTCATCTTGCTAAAGGCTACTTTCGCAATGGCGATTCTTGTTCTAATCTCTTCAAGGCACCTGCCATCAGATGTTATGACTGTTCCGAGATAATTGAACCGATTCACTTGTTGAAGAATATTCCCATTTACTTGTATATTACATTGTGGTACTTCGTTCTTCCTAGTGACGACCATAACCTGTGTCTTTCTACAATTTAATTCCAACCCCAGCTGCTCACTGTGTACATCAACAGCGTCTACTAATTGTTACAGATCCTGTGCATTGTCTGCAATCAATACTGTATCATCTGCATATCTAATGTTATTTATGTTTCGTCCTCCAATGCTGATTCCATTTAGGTCTTCTACATTTCTGAAAATATTTTAACTGTATAGGGAAAAAAGATCTGGAGACATTACACATCCCTGCCTAACACATCTCTTAATAGGTTGATATTGTCCTACTTCATTATCAATCCTTATGGCAGCTTGTTGTTTCCAATATATGTTTTTTATAAGTCTAATGTCTTTCCCATCAATTTGTAGATCTGCAAGCATATCCACAATGTTGACATGTCTAACTCTATCAAAAGCCTTTGTGTAGTCAATAAAGCAAAGATGTATATCCTTGTTTACTTCTAAAGCACGTTCAATAAATGTTCGCAGCATATACACAGCATTTACTGTACCCTTTCCTTCTACAAAACCACATTGTTCTTCCTCTTTTTCAGGTTGTATTTTCTTCCTCATTCTTTGCATGATAATTCGTAACAAAATCTTTGTGATGTGACTCATTATACTAATTGTTCTATGTTGATCACATTCTAAGGTTCCTGATTTCTTTGGCATTGCAATAAATACAGAATTACATAATTCAGAAGGTATATCTCCAGTATCATATAATGTGTTCAGCAGTCTAGTGACTTGCTCTAGTCCAAATTCTTCTAAAGCTTTAATCATTTCTGTTGTGATGTTATCTGCACCGGGGGCCTTGCCAGCTTTCATATGCTTAAGAACATTTTGAACCTCCATCTTTAAAATTTCTGGTCCTTCATTATTAAATCTAATAGCATACTGTTCCTCTCTGTTATCATTATACAGGTCTTTCACATAATCTGTCCATAAATGTAGAATCTGATCTTTTTCTATTATGATTTTGCCATCTTTAGTTTTTAGACAGCCTGTTGATGTACTTGTTCTTTTATTAGTAAGTTCCTGAATTCTTTTGTGCACTAATTTGGTATTTTGACTATTGTGTTGTTTTTCAATTTCTAAGCACTTTTCCTCAAGCCATGATTCTTTTGCCTTCCTACATAATATTCTGACTTGTCTGTGAATTTCTTCATATTTGGCAGGATTATTTTTGTTGAGTCTTCTTGTTTCCATTAAGTGTAAAATTTCCTCAGTCATCCATTTCTTACGACCCACCTTCTTTAATTTTGGAATAGTTGTTTCTGCAGCCACATTGATTGAATTCTTTAACATTTCCCATTGATCATCCACATCCTGGAATAGGATCTCTAGATCTGACAATATTTCAAATCTGTTCTGTACTTCTATGTTGAATTTGTTTTGTATTTCCTTGTCATTACTCAATGTACACAAGTCATATTTAGTGTTTCCTGTTATATACTTGACTTTCTTCAACTTTATCCTCAATGTTCCTGTGAGTAATCTGTGGTCACTATAACAATCAGCACTGGGAACAGTTTTTGCTACTGTTAGCGCGTTTCTAAATCTTCTGCTAATGAGAATGTAGTCAATCTGGTTTCTTCCATAATCTTCTAGGGTGTTGCTTGAACCAGGTGTTTCCTACAATCATTTCCTGTTCTTTTGCCCACTCTACTAGTCTGTATCCTCTTTCTTTTCTCTCTCCTAAACCATAGTTTCCTACTGTGTATCTATCCCCTTGATTTCCTACTTTTGCATTGAAGTCCCCTTTTATGATGTTTATTTCTGAATGTTTACATTTCTTTAAGGCAGACTCTATGTCATTATAAAATTCCTCTACACTATCTTCACTGGACTCTCCTGTTGGGGCATATACCTGAATAATATTTATGTTAAAAGGTCTGCCACTCAATTTAACTAGTAGAACTCTGTCCGACACGGCCCAATATCCCTGAACAGACGACGTTTTCCGGTCCAAAATTATTGCCACTCCCCTATGTCGATCTTCACCTCCAGAATAAATAATCTTAAAATCTTTATGTATCTTGATGCCTGCTCCTGTCCATCTCGTTTCGCACATACCTAATATATTAATTTTTTCTCTTTGAATTTCTTGTGTTATGTTCTCTAATGTTCCGTCGTCGTTTAACGTCCTAACGTTCCATGTTCCTAATTTTAATGTCTCTGTCCTTGTCTTGCGATGATCAGTCTTTAAGCGAATCATTATAACAACTACTGGAAATTATATCCTTTTTTATTAAAATATTTTAATGAAACCATGAATTGTAATAAAAACCACATATGAACATTTAGCGATACAGATAAAAATCTTCTGTTGCGAAAACTACTGATAATTCTATTACAGGAGAAGATAATATTCTAATGTAACTATACATGTTGACATGGTAGAAAGAATAGGAGCACTTGCTCTTAAACTTCCAGTGTGTTGATGGTGAGGTAAGCGGTACATCAACATTACGTTGAACTTAACACTGTCTTCTGGTTTATAAAGCTATGGCAAATTACTAAATGTACAATTGCCTAGAAAATCAACCTGGGGTTGATCGTAATGTCCTGCAAAGGACATGCAACACTTTTAAATAACAATAAATTGTAATAACATGCTACTTATTTCTTTTTGGCAGTATGGGTACGGTACAATGGAAGAGGAACTGCAGTAGCAGAGGCTTGCACACTTGCCCATCAGCCTGTGGTCATATATTCAAAATTCCCTTGTCCTTTTCCCCTCGATCTTGCCAGCTGTCACCAAGTTGTTCAATTTATTTCTTCTCATAAAGTGTCCAAAATATTGTGACTGTCTACGTCTAATTTCTCTAATCAGTTTACAATTTTCATTTACTTCTTGTAGGACTTGGTCATTGGTTTTTCTGTCTGTCCATGGTATTATTTGCATTTTACTTAGAAACCACATTTCCACCACCATCAGATGTTTTTTCTGCTCATTGTCCATGCTTCACATCCATACAAAAGCACAGGTTCTATGTAGCACATCAACAATAATGTTCTTGTTGCAAATAAAATAATATCCATATGTTTTCCATTTAAATGAAGAATGTCATTAATGCACAGCAACAATGACAAAACAGGATTCCCCCATCAAACAACAAAAAATGCTTACTTTGTACAAAATGACCAGCAAAGACTTCAACCAGGAGATACGTGTATGTGGTTCTAAGTACCACAAAGTGTATGTTGGAGGCTGATAATCAGAAGCGTACCGCTGAGGGGACGGGCAGTATTGTAACACAAGAAGAGTGATGGGCAGAATGACATAACCCAGCTTGTAGTTGCGATCAAGGACCTGCAATAATGCACACATATTGTTACCAGCATGTTAATACTAGGATTTGTAAAGTGGTTTCACCAGACATGTTTATAACTAAAATTATGACAATATGACTAACAACATTTTGCAGTTCTAAAACTGTTTATCGCCAAACTCCATATGCAAGAGAATGTTTCAACAGACATATTCATAACTAAAATCATGATAATTGGACTAACAGCATTTTGCAGTTGCAAAACTGTTTATCGCCATATGCAAGAGAATGTTTCTGTAGTTAAACACCTTGCCATGGTTCATGTTGAGTTCCAACAAGGCATCAGCATGGTCTGTGCATTTACAAACATGTCTCATCTAGCATCTTCTTGTGTGATGCTTAACACTTTTGTGAGATACTTCATACTTGTGTGTGATACTTCACACTTTTGTGTGATACTTCAAATTTTTGTGGATGTGGATGATAATGGTAGCCTTCCCTGCTTTCTCCCATAACCTTGGAGGTTGTTAATTAAGGCAACACCCTTGTTGCACTTCTGTACGATTTCTTATGTCAGAATGTTGGTTCCTGCCAGGTTGTATGCTATCCACGTCAGTATGTAATCAGCCTCACATATATTTTTGTTCCTGAAGTATGCTGATGACGAGTCAGGTGGTTCAATTCCTACACTGATAATACACAGTCCAAAAACTTATCACTGACTTCTCATTTAGAAAGCAATGGTAAACAATTGCCTAGAAAACAAAATTGAGGTTGATCGCAAATGACATGCAACTTTAAAAAAATGTAACCAAGCATTATAATAAATGCTATCCAGTTCTGTATGTTATCAGCCTGACACATCTTTGGTCTTGCCTTTCATATGGCCCTGTGTTCATGTGTTTAAATCCCTTGACTTGAAGACGTAAATTACAAGTACCTCAGAAGTCGGAGTGGGTTTGCCAGATGGCGAGGGACACTGGTAATAAGGAAAACTAATCTACATGCAAAAATCAGTCCAGTGCACAAGAAGTAGTATCACGTGTACGGACTACGTTCAAGTTAAAAGCGAGCGAACACAACAACAACAACAGCAGCAGCAGCAGCAGCAGCAGCAACATCAGCAGCAACAACAACAATCCCCTCGAGTTGAGATTGTAGCCTACCACACATGTCGTAAGAGGCGACAAAGGAGGCTTGATGGTTCCGTCGCCCTGCTACTGAGTGAGTGCTTGGCGCGACACTGTGAGCTGTGAGTTTCGTGTGAAATGCTTTTGAATCTGCCCAAGAGTTTTTGGAACGTGACTGCGTGTTCGGAGCGATGGCAGATGGCTATGTCCCAGAGTTGACCGGTTTTTGCCTTATGCAGAAATGCGTGGCTGCTGGGCTTCTGGTTGACTGCCACTGCCATCGACGATGAACTGTATTTTCGTGGACTGTGTGGGTGAACATCTAGGAAACATACAGATGGGAAAATGACTGCCGATTCCATCAGAGATGAACTGGGTGTATCGTGGGGGACTATTGTGTTGACATTCTGGCGGCGGCATTATGCACAGTGTATCTGTGCGGGCTGTTTGTCGAGACTCCTGTCTTTTCCACTTTTCACATTGGGCAGTGGGGAGCATTTTGTGTGATATTCACTGGCACAGGAACAGAGCATAATGGGAACAACCCGTTGCTGTGAAGTTGGAACTGCGACTAACTAACTAATTAACTAACTGAGATTGTAAAAACTGACCTGGGCTCTCAGGTCAACCCAGCCTAAAATGGGTTCTAACAAATGACCCAGGAAGTACAGGAAGTGGGCGAGATATTGACCACATGACCCATGGAGTGCCGTCTAGAACAAGATGAGGCTAGCACCATGTACTCAATATTCCACATGACATGACAAATGATCCTTCAGTTTTACCTTGTACCCCTCTGTTGTGTTGCCCCTTGAAGTTTGTAGAGGAGTTTGCATGTTGCAATGACCCCCAGAGCCATGCCAACAGTAGCATAGCTGCTGGTAAGGTCTCCCACGTTGGACAAGTAAAGGAATAGAGACCAGAAGAAAAGAGACACAAACTTCTTTTCCCTCTTAATGACAGTTAAAAGCTAGGGAACACAAGCCCAAATGAATGCTTGTTGAAATATGTACTTGATTAATTGTGCAATTTAACACTTTGATGACTTGATGTTTCTGGTCTTTGTCTTTTTCTTTTGGCTATTCTAGAGATGGTTAGTGACATTTCTTATCCCGACTATTGGTTTTATCCTGGCCAGGATTGCTGCCATATGTGTGGATCATTCCCCCAGGTCTGCTGTTACTCTCTCATTATTAATTATAAGATTCTTGGTAATTCAAATGTTTCACTGTATCTAGCCCTTACCCAAGATAAAGAACATCTTAAGCTAAAGTCTGGGTCTCATTTACCATACAGCATTGCTTGTATTTTGCCTGCTGGACCTTGGTTATGTCTTTAAATCCCATTAAGGCACATTTGTGAAAATGTACCTGGGCTGGCAGGTTGACCCAGCCAAAAATGGGCACCAGGAAATGTTCTAGGAATTAAAGGCAGCCAGTGTGGTGCTGACCACATCACTGATCGAGTGCCAATCAGTCTATAACAATATGGGACTAGTATTTTATAATATATGCAGTAAGCCTTGAGAAGAAAATGGTCTTTTACTCATCATTATTATCATCTTTCACTTTTGCCATCAAGCATTGTGGAAAGGAATAATTGGCACTCCAGCGCCTGATGGGTGGCACTGGATATTGTCATTCGTGTGATTGTACAATGTCTTTGATGTCATCAATCCATTTTTCTCTCGGGCGTCCTGTTGCTCTCTTCGCAGATGATCTTTGATGTAGAGCCAGTGCTGGTAGTTGATGGTGTTGCATTCTAATGTATGTTAGTTAGTTAGTCGAGGTTCCAACTTCACGGCAATGGGTCATCCCCATTATGCTCCATTCCTGTGTCAGTGAATTTCACACAAAATGCTCCCCACTGTCCAATGTGAAAAGTGGAACAGACAGGAGTCTCTGCAATCCAACAGCCTGCACAGATACATTGTGCATAATGCTGGCGCTAGAATGCCAACACAAAAGTCTTCCTCGAAAACCACAGTTCATCGTTGCATTCTAATGAGATTGCCAAACCATTTGATCTTCTGTCTTTCAATAAATGTGGCACAAGGTGTTGATCCCACTGTCTGTCTGATAATGTTTCTTATTTGGTCTCAGATTGTTAAGTTGGCAGCTCTCCTCAGGAGTCTCATCTTACACAGGTGTTGATTTTGTGTGAGTGTGATTTGGATAATGTCAAAGTTTGAGATTGGTAGCATATTATTACCATACTATTATTATTATTCTTCTTCTTCTTATTCTTAATAATATAATAACCCGTATGTGGGAATAAAGATTGTGGGGATAGGCAGGGATTCTGGAAGAATCTCTAAGCTGAGGGAAGGCCAGGAGAACTTTAAATCAGAATGCGGTGGGAACAATTAGTAGTGTGACTCTTCACTGGCTGTTGAACGAGGGGACGGAGCGAGTATGGGAATGTCCTGAGTGCAGTGATGTCGGTTCCTAGCTCAACTCAACTATTATTCTTACTTGGGCAGTATGCATTACATGCATTGATTAAAGGAAAGGAAGGAAGGAAGGAGGGAGGGAGGGAGGGAGGGAGAGGGAGGGAGAGAGAGAGAGAGAGAGAGAGAGAGAGAGAGAGAGAGAGAGAGAGAGAGAGAGAGAGAGAGAGAGAGAGAGAGAGAGAGAGAGATGCACAGAGAGAGTGTCAGAGAAATGCCAATGAGTTGAGCTAAAGAATTTAAACTCAGGACGGTTGTCTGGTATATAGCAAAGTATTCTTATAAAATAAATGACAGCCATGTTAGTTTAGAAGGTCTTGTTTCATTGGCTTATCAGGGCAGGGATTATGGGTCAATTCTAAACTGTAGAGACATTTGTATTTTCTGACCTCGTGACCCTGCTGCAAAACTGGTACCAAAAGTGAAAGAACAGAAAGTTGAGATATCAAAGAATGCAAATATTTCAGAATAATTCAGCTGAAGTATACAGGAACAACACGGTACTTACATACATTACTCCACTAAGGAAAGCATTGAAAACTGCAGATGATCTGTAAAAAATGAAAGTGGCAACAACGAAATGTAATAAACCCTCTGGAAAATGGCAACAAATGTGACTTTGGGTTATTTTGATAACAGTAGATAGAAAATGTATTAAAGAAGTTAAATTTAGAATAGCCCAAGCAAAAACAAAATAATAATAAAATATCTAGCCTATATGTATATCGGAATCCACAAATACCATTCTCTGTTGTGGATGAGCAGAAACATTATGAAAATTTCCCATAGCAGTTGTAACATGGCTTCCTCTATAATTTCTTACAGCAGTAATAATGTGGCCTCCTCTGTAAAATTTCCCTCAACAGTAGTAATGTGCTCTTCTCTGTAAAATCTCCCACAACAGTAGTAATGTGCTCTTCTCTGTAAAATCTCCCACAACAGTAGTAATGTGCTCTTCTCTGTAAAATTTCTCACAACAGTAGTAACGTGACCTCCTCTGTAAATTGTCCCACAACAGTAGTAACGTGACCTCCTCTGTAACATTTCCCACAACAGTAGTAATGTGCTCTTCTATGTAACATTTCCCACAACAGTAGTAATGTGCTCTTCTATGTAAAATTTCTCACAACAGTAGTAACGTGACCTCCTCTGTAAATTGTCCTACAGCAGTAGCAATGTGGCCTCCTCTGTAACATTTCCCACAACAGTAGTAATGTGCTCTTCTCTGTAACATTTCCCACAACAGTAGTAATGTGCTCTTCTCTGTAACATTTCCCACAACAGTAGTAATGTGCTCTTCTCTGTAACATTTCCCACAACAGTAGTAATGTGCTCTTCTATGTAACATTTCCCACAACAGTAGTAATGTGGCCTCCTCTGTAACATTTCCCACAACAGTAGTAATGTGCTCTTCTCTGTAACATTTCCCACAACAGTAGTAATGTGCTCTTCTATGTAACATTTCCCACAACAGTAGTAATGTGGCCTCCTCTGTAACATTTCCCACAACAGTAGTAATGTGGCCTCCTCTGTAACATTTCCCACAACAGTAGTAATGTGGCCTCCTCTGTAACATTTCCCACAACAGTAGTAATGTGCTCTTCTATGTAAAATTTCCCACAACAGTAGTAATGTGGCCTCCTCTGTAAAATGTCCAACACGTGCAACTTGTACACAGAACCTCCTTTTCTATCTCTCTTAACTGAAGGGAGTCTCCTTGGTGAAGTGGTTACATTGAAAGTTGTGGGTTTGATTCCAGGATATGTCGTTCAGTTCACGAGTGCAAATGTTTCAGAGACTCCTGGGGGTCATCGCTGGAGCTACAGAGTTTGTACTTTGTGCGATGCTTTCGGTAGGGCACCCTGAGGAAAGAGACAGAGCCATATGGGATGAAACCTGGTGCAATCAAGTTGATCCTCTTGTCTTTTAAACCTTTTTAAAACTCTTAAGTAAAAAGACTAGGGACAAGAGAGAAATATCATGTAGCAGAAATCACTCTCATCATGGCCTGCCAATAAGTCTCTCCACCCCTTGCAAGTTCTTATGCCTCATTACCAGGCTGTGAGCAATGTCCTGTGTCCATCTTCATGCTGGTGGACCCCTGTCTTTCTTTCCAGGACCCACAACCTCCTTTATTGTTCTGTCAAAGCCACTGAGATGCTTAACATGACCAAAATATTTCAGTTTCTGAGAGAGTCTTCTTCTGCCATGTTCAGATCTTTTAGAATGTCAGAATGTGTCTTCTTGGTCTAAGATATTCAAAGAACTTTCTGTAACATTTAATTTTAAAAGCCCTAATTTTCTTTCCCAGAAAACAGAGATGAGTATAACATATGTTTCCTCTTTACAAATTTGCTGAATGCTGTCTTAAAGTGGATTGCAATAAGGTACCTTTCAAGTTAAGAGTTTTATTTGTAGCCACTCCAACCCTCAAACAGGAATAATGTCTTTGTTCAAAGTAATTGTGTAATTGTTCATAATGCGTGAGTTGCTTGATGGGAGTGAATGAACATATAACTGACGTTTGCCTGTGATCTCCAATGTGACAGGATTGTGTAAAAGTTTCACTTATATTGTTGTTTGTTCATGTTAGGTACAGAAAACTATATTGTGATCTATCAGTTCCATAGTAGGATTAGATCTGGTAGGATAGACCCCTAAATCAGACATCTACTACAGTGGTGGGAGATTGTCAACCATTGATTAGACAGATACCGTGACTTTTGATATTCATACAACACTCCTTTGGGTAACTTCCTAGATGCATATCTGCCCAAAGAACTCCATACAAGCACAGACCTATCAATACCAGGCAGAGTGATCATCAGCAGTGTTCTCCCAATTATGAAAGCTTATACAACAGTTCCTCACTGAGGCTTTCAGAGTGTCTTTATAGCTCTTCTTCAGTTTACTAAAAGATAGTCTGCTTGAATTAAGTTTGCCATTTAAAAAAAAACACCTATCATCATTATGTATCATGCAAATAGGCGGTCATGGTTCACCATCTCACAAAATCACCCAAATCTTGGATCAGGTCTGTATTCTTGTCCCAAATGTGGCCAATCCATTCAGGTTTTTATCTCTGTCTTCCCCTTGCTTCTTCCCCATCAACTTGCTCTTTGTCACAAATTCTTCTAGTTTATTTTGCTTCATAATGTGCTCAACAAATATTGACGTCTAATCAATTTACAATTTTCATTTGTTTCTCTCAGAACTCTGTTTTTCTGTCCATCCATGGCATTCTTTGCATTTCTCTCAGATACATTTCCACTGCCATGAGATGTTTCTTGGCGTGTCTTCTTATTGTCCATGTTTCATATGCATATAATGGTATAGATTCAGTATAGCATATAACAGTATCGCACTTCAACATTTTCTAACTGCAAGTGACAGCTACTTACTGGTATGTTTTGCATCATACCTCAGAAACACTCATCCTATTCACATTTTTCATGCTTCACATGATGCTTTAAGATGTAATGATGAACACAGCTCTAAGTATGACAATATACAACATATTCATAATAAGGACTTCAAGATCATACCGAAGTTTAAATGGTGGAACACTGAATGATTTTTCTGTCTGGTTGTAGCCTAATAGGACATTCAGATGTCTGAGAACAATATTCTGGCATTTGTTGTCAACTCTCTCTTCTCCATCATCGTCTTCAGCACAGTTTACCATGAACTATTGATAGATAAAGAAATGCATTTTATAATTCATACAATGATACATTTCACTACCATCAATTTAGGCAGCCATGGTAGCATAGTAGCTAGATTCTTGCCTGCAGCCAGGGAGTAATGCATTTGACCTCAACCTGTAGGTAGACCCAGCATAAAATGGGGTACAAAACAGAGTCAAGAATCAGAGTCAAGAATCAAGGAATGCAGATCTTAGAGGTATCAAGTTCCATTAATGAACTGGAAAAGATCAGATGTCTACAATCAGAATAGGATACATGAACTAGCCATGCTCACCAATAAAATTAACAATTTACCAGATTGACAGACCATCTCTTGTATCAGAGATTTAATATTCTTGGAAGAGGACAACTACAACCTGGCAGAATCTGCAAAAAGAAAGATCAGGATATATCCTATATTTAGCACATCAACAACCAATACAATGTACAGTGCACACAAGTTCTCGCAGCTTGGGGACAGCATCACCTGCCTGAGATGACTGACAACATTACTGGTACTGAGAAAAAGAGCATTCAGAATGAAAACAAGAAGAAAAGCAACACCAAACTACATAGAAGAACATTACTCATCGAGAACCTGGACCCATATATATACAGATGGATCAGCACAAATTCAACAGAAAATGGATGCGGAGGAATTCTCATGAAACTAACAATGGAACAAAGAAAACCTTCTTTTTGAAAGAAGTTATAGTACTCTCTGCATTTCTCAGATGTTTCTGTGAAGATATGACCACAAGTACCTCTGAGTTATCTGAAGCCTATCTGTACTTCTGATAATATTCAAATGTTCTTTCTATCCTCTTCATGTTGATTCGCAGGAGTGTTCTGTTAACATGACTTATTAGAGCAACAGAATGATCGTTGGTATGATTTTCAATTTCCTGTCTTTGGGAGAGGAATGTAGATTATTCTCATCCATGCTTTGGGTCAAACTGCAATGTTCCAGATCTTCACACACAGTGCAAGACACGTATGGACATTGGCTTTTCCTCCACCTTGGATTGGTTCTGTTGGTATGTCAACATAGCCTAGTGACTTCCCTTGATTCAGACTATTGCTGACCTCTCTGGTTTTCTTCTCTCAAATTTCAATTATAGATTCTGAATTCTTTGTCATGTCTTCATACATGTCTCCACAGTACTCCTGCCACCTTTCTAATACACGTACGTACGTATGTACGTACGTGCGTGTGTGCATGCATGCGTGCGTGCGTGTTAAAGTATTGCATTTTACATTTAAGTTTGCAACTGATTAACATAAATATACACACATTTCAGAAGTTATTACCACCAATCCACAGTTGGTATCACATAAAACTATCAATATTTCAGATACTATCTTTTGCCAGCTCTTTCGTGAAGGAGTTATGTATGCAATTCGTACTCCTGCATATTGCGATCAAAACATAGCTGCGGGTGATTTGAAAGCAGACAGCTTTGCGTTGGTTTCCATACAATGGTACAAATGCCGGTTGTTTAGATAGCAGTGGCAAACTGATCATCATCAAGTGCCATGCTGACTGGCGTAGGCGTTCATGACTCTCCACAGATCTTGGTCTTTGGTTTTCTGGATCAACTCTGCCGTTGATATCCCTCCATGCCACCGTCGCAATCCATCCAGCATCATTTCCCATGGTCTGCCTCTGCCTCTCTTCCCCTCGATCTTTCCAGTTGTCACGATGTTCTCCACCGCCTCCCTTCTCATCACATGACCAAAAAAAGCTGTTTGTCTCTTTCTTGTTGTATATAATGTTCTAGTTTCATTAGCCTTTTTAAACTACTGAATGTAGCTTATATTGTGGCAAACTACTGAATGTAAAACTTGCCCCAGGACTCACAAACAGCCAAAAAATGCTGGAGTTTACTGCTATGTCCTCTAAAGGCTATGCAACTGACCTTTAAGATTATCTTCCACCTACAATTTGTCTGACACATAATTATCAATACTTCAGAGCTTACCACCATTAACAGAGATACCAGCTGATAGACCGTGTCCCTGTCCACTCCTTCAAGGTCCATGGCTCTCTGCAGCAAAGCAGCAAAGTTACTCTCTTCATCCGTGAACTCTCTCAGCTGACCTCCTGTAAGTACATCATCTGCTGCATGAGTTTTTAAATGTGAAGTGGTGGTTTGCTGATCAATTTTAAATCAAATTTGACAAAAACATCATATTTGAATTTAATCCATTTTCTGATTAACTCTTTCTATAATAAGCAATGTATCATTTTATTTTTAATTGTCTCGAAGCAGTTTTCTGTTATGGGTCTGTGATGTGATAGGTTCGTCACATTTTATAGGCCTGAGAGCAGGGATGAATATGTGGCCAATATTTCCCTCACTTTAGCAGGAAGTGAGCTTAGATATCAAACCTGCATACACCCAGGAAGGTTAACCCGGTCAACAAATGCCTGTAGGAATTGGATGTGTCTGCCAAAAGGCACAAATATCGCAGCTCTGCTGTAAAAAAGCACAATACAATTATGACCAAATCACTCTAGATGAATGAAGAAGAAGACCAATCTCATGACATTATCAGCATAGTTCCTTAACTTCAAGAATCATTAATGTATCATATGTTCAACTATAAGAGGACCAGGCACTTTTAGTTTCTATATTCAATGTAGATAAAGTAACACACAGGTGACGAAAGTATTACACAGGGGATGAAAGTAACACACAGGGGATAAAAGTAACACACAGGGGATAAAAGTAACACACAGGGGACAAAAGTAATACAAGGTGATGAAAGTAACACATAGGTGATGAAAACAACACACAGGTGATGAAAGTAACTCACACAGATGATGAAAGTAACACAGGCGATGAAAGTAACACACAGGTGATGAAAGTAACACATATGTGATAACACATAGGTGATGAAAGTAACACATAGGTGATGAAAGTAACACATAGGTGATGAAAGTAACACATAGGCGATGAAAGTAACACACATGTGATGAAAGTAACACACAGATGATGAAAGTAACACATAGGTGATGAAAGTAACACATAGGTTATGAAAGTAACACATAGGTGATGAGAGTAACACACAGGTGATGAAACACTTTGAATGATTGCAGAATACTGACCTCATACCGCTATATAGGAAAGTATAATACCTTTAATATAATTAGTATAATACCTACCACACATTTTTCATAGTAACTAAATGAAAAAAAAATATGGCCTTCATTTTTGCCATCCATCACGAACTATGCATTTTCACATTTCATCAAATGATATGGTGTAGAAGGAAAATGTCAATTACCAATTAACACTAACAGTTAAATAATGCTATGACCAACCCAAACATGTCCAGAATGCAGTATACTACTACCACAGGCACCTTACCATCCTGACAGGCGATTGTTACACTGTGCTTTAAAAAAGGCATAACTACAACCCATGGAGGGAAGCAGAAATGGAGTTATACCTCTCCAAAGCACAAAGCCTGGGCTAAATTACAGAGACCATGTGTTGCCTGCTTAGTTTACTCCAGAGGAAAGGTAACACCAATACTTCTGGAACAAGACAAGTTGCAGAAGAAGCCAGACCAGCAAAGCAATGCTCTAACTGTCCACCTGTCGCAGCTTCGATCCTAGACCAGTTGCTGACCAAGGCTTCGGGCCTGGTCAGCCCTGCCATGACATTTAGTCTTTGGGTTGTATTTCCTTGCACTAGGATAAAGTTTGTACCCTCCCAATTGTGCTCCTCTGACTGAAGCCATTGACACAATGTGGGGTGTTGGGTGTAGTGATCTCTGCCAAACATTTGATGCTAGCTGAAAGCAGGTAATACCATCTACTGTTGTATGGTAGTTCAGTCATATCTGACAAAGACTTGACGTTCAAGAATATAGTATAACACCTACAAAATTAAATAGAGTGGAGATTAAATACTCCCCCGATGGTGTTTCCACCTTGTCGTGGTGGGGGAGCTTGAGTTTCTCAATGACCCTGAGAGCTATGCCAGCGGTAGCGTAGCTACCAGCAGGGCCTCCCAAGCCGGACAGGTCAAAGGGTAGAGAACAGACAAAGAGAAACACCCTGGTCCTCCAGGTTGGGGGTTGAAGCGTGAGGGTTAACATCCCTACCTTTGTAAAAACTATTTTGTTATGAAACAGAGACATAAGCCTCTAATTCGGACTGACTTATTTGGACAACAACCTCGGAACGTTAAAGGACTCTTGAGATTTGGAACATGGAATGTACGGACACTTATCGAGCTGGAGCGGCTGAAGAACTAACCCGGGAGCTGGTTGAATATCAAATGGATATAACAGCAATTCAAGAAATAAGGTGGCCAGGAGAGGGTACTTTAGAGCAAAATGGAATGATTGTAATATATGGAGGAAACACCCAAAATAAACATGAATTAGGAACCGGTTTTGTCATCAAAAAAGATTTATGGGGGAACATTCTAAACTTTAAAGCTGTTAATGACAGAATAAGTAAATTAAGAATAAAAGGTAAATGGAAAAATATAACGATGATTAATGTACATGCACCTACTGAAGAGAAAGAAGATGATATTAAAGAAGACTTTTATAATGATCTGGAAGATGTCATAGAAGAAACCCCCAAACAGGACATCCTGATTGTGCTGGGAGACTTCAATGCAAAAATAGGTAAAGAGCATACTAATAAAAAAAAGTGGCCGGTATGGAAAGCCTACATACAACTTCAAATGATAATGGATGGAGAGTCATCAACCTGGCAGAAGCTAAAGGACTACAGATTAGCAGTACCAGACTACAAAGAAAGGATATACACAAACAGACTTGGAAATCATGTGACAAGAGAACCTATTATCAAATAGATCACATTTTAATTAACAACAGAAATGCATCAAACATACAACAAGTTAGAAGTTATAGAGGAGCTGAGTGCCACAGCGACTACTTCCTCGTTGGAGCAAAATTTAAAATAAAAATTAAGAGAGCTTTCTATACTAAATTACAAAGAATACACCCAACATATAACAGTGAAAAACTACAAGAAATTACAAAGAGAAATTTACAGATGAAATAAAATGTAAACTTAAAACTCTGCAAAACCCTTTGGAGGAAAGCGTTGACCAAACTTGGTTGAACATCAAGAATACAATTCAATCTACCGCAGAAGAATGTCTCAGTGTGTTAACCACGCATAGAAAGAACAGATGGTTCAATCAAAAATGTGAAGAAGCAGTCATTAGGAAAAAGAATGCCAGACATTTAAGGTTAAATGACATCAACAACATCCAAAAGGAAGAGCAATATAGAAATGAATGTAAAGAGGCTACAAAAATAGTTCGACAGCAGAAGCGAGAATATATGAGTAATGTAATCAAAGATATGGAAATTAATCACCTGATAAACGAATCCAGAAAGTTTTTTAAAGAACTGAAGTCAATTAAACGAGGGCACCAACACAACACATATGGTTTCAAAGACAAAAATGGGAATATGATAAATACACGAAATGTGCAACACATGGAAAGAATATTTTGTTGAATTACTAAATTGTGAAGCTCCAAGTGACACTTTCCCACAGGACTAGGTTCTAACGTGTGAACCACAAACTGAAGAACCTGCATTTGAAGAAATCCTATATGTAATCACAAGACTTAAAAACAATAAGGTAACTGGGGCTGATGGAATTGCTGCAGAATTTATAAAGGCAGGTAGCCATGCATTACATCTAAAGCTATACGAACTAATAATAAAAATCTGGAGGACAGAAGAATTACCCCATGACTGGAAAGAGTCATTATTAATACCTATCTTTAAGAAAGGAGACAAGTTCCAATGTGAAAATTATAGAGGAAAATCACTACTGTCCACAAGCTATATGATACTATCCGCAGTATTACTAAATAGACTAAAACCATTTTCAGAAGACATGTTAGGTAACTACCAGGCGGGTTTTAGACAAAACAGATCAACAATAGATCAGATATTTATCTTACAACAAATAGCTGAGAAAAATTGGGAATATAAACGAGATCTCTATAACATTTTTGTGGATTTTAAAAATGCTTATGATAGTGTCCATAGGAGTAGTCTATGGAATGCTATGCAGGAATTTGGAATACCAAGGAAGTTAATCAACATGACCAGACTATAATTGGAAGATACTTATAATATAGTAATATATAAAGGCAGGAAATCAGACCCCTTCCAAATAACATCTGGCTTGAAACAGGGTGATGCACTATCACCGCTACTCTTCAATCTGGCTATAGAGAAAGTTGTAAGGAAGGTAAAGGAGGAATGTGATATTGGAGGAACATCCAAGCTTCTTGGTTATGCAGATGATATAGATATTATAGGGGAAAATGAACAAAAGACATTGGAAATATTGACTCACTTAAAGGAAAAAGCCCAACAGATGGAGCTGTTTATCAACCAAGATAAGACAGAATATATGGTAATTTCAAGAGAAGGAATGGCTAAAAACTCTGGCCACATACAAATAGATAATATGACCATTAAAAGAACGGAAACATACAAATACCTGGGTACAATCTTCAACTGCTCCAACATCATAAGGGAAGAAATACAAACTAGAATCAATTCTGGAAATAAGATATACTATGCACTACAACATCTACTAAAATCAAATGCGCTATCTCGTAACACCAAAATCACAATATACAAAACACTGATCAGACCAGTTGTGCTGTATGGCTCTGAAACCTGGAGTATAACGAAAGGAGACGAAGCCTTGTTACAAACCTTTGAGAACAAAGTTTTAAGACGCATTTTTGGACCCATTAGGGATACACAAAGTGGAGAGTGGAAAAGAAGAAGTAACAAAAGACATTTATGATCTGTTAAGTCCCCGCTAATCACTGGTATCATGAAGGCTAATAGACTACAATGGCTGGGGCATATAGAAAGAATGCAAGATAATAGGGAAACAAAACTCGCTTACGCTTAGGAAATAAATGACCGTCGACCCCGAGGTAGACCAAGAAGACGGTGGAGAGATAATATATACACAGACCTACAAGCACTTGGAATCAACGACTGGCAAGAGAAGGCCAACCAAAGAGACGAATGGAGACGGATTGTAACTGCAGCAAAGAACCTCAATGGCTCGGAACGCTGAAGAAGAAGAAGGAGATTAAATACCTGAACTTGTAAACAACAGAGCCTGTACCAATTCACTTAAAATCAAATTACCTGTTGATGTGTACAAACAATAAGGCAGAAAGAGCAGGCTATGATACAGTGTGACCTTTCTATGAAAAACAGCAACTGTGGTTGTACAGATGGCATAACATTAATGCAGTGTTACAATGAAGTATGTAATCTCAGACATATTATGGCTTGCAAGAAAAGACTTATCAAGGTGAAGTCCAGTAAAAAAAAAAGCAAAAGCAAAGATTTCACACAAAGACAGACGAGTGGAGCTAAAAGACTCAAGGCTTATGCTTGTCAGAGAGATGTCCAAATTCAAAAGAGGAAGGAGAAAAATAGACATAAGAAAAGAAGAGGTATAAAATAATCCATACTACAATATAAAACTAGATTGGAATCAAAGAAGCCTAGCGAGAAACCAGCCAGTGAGAGAAGAAAATCTTCATTCAAATCTACAGACAGATATCTTACATCTATTTTCAGTTCTTGAGTGAGCACAGGACAGAACAGCAACCCATCAAAGAGAGGGAGCCACTGGTCTCAGTGGGCAGATACACAATAGCTGAGAGCTGATTCTAACTAGAGAGCAAGGTCTGAAACAGATCTCAGGCCTTCTGTTCCATATGAAAGTTATGTGTTTAGATTTTCATGTTATGTTTGAAGCAAAAACCATACCCTTATCTTACAGAATTCCACTGTCACTAATTTATCTCACTGGCAGAAA
This sequence comes from Cepaea hortensis, assembly GCA_963921405.1. Lineage (NCBI taxonomy): Eukaryota > Metazoa > Mollusca > Gastropoda > Stylommatophora > Helicidae > Cepaea > Cepaea hortensis. The sequence continues at coordinate 69,724,323 of OY992894.1, read as the reverse complement.
CAATCACCGACCATCATCTTAATTACACATCAAATGAATGTTGGTTAAAAGATATGAAACAAAATAAAGTTGTGTTAGTTGTAAAGCACACATTTTTAGAGTATTTTAAAACTCTGTGTGTGTGTTAGTGCATGGTTTTAGACCACTCTTAACCGACAGCTGGTAGGAAAATTGCTTCTAAATTTGCAAAAGGGGAATTTTCCAGGAGGACACTTGACTGTCTAGTAATTTCATCTCAAAGTTTCACTAGATTCTAACTGCCTCATTCCTACTTCTGCAGATTCTAGGCTGTTTCTTGAGTATCTGTGGACTGACTTTCATTACTACAAAAAGAGGCATTTGTCCAAAATTCTCTCACCTGAATCTGGAGTGTAGGGGATTTGAACATGCACCCACTGCTGAAGGCCAACATGAGCAAACCCACCTAGGACAACATATCTTCATATGAAATACCTTCTTTAACAGCCCTCAAATGAAATTGTGCTGTGTTCGTGAAAGGTGCACTTAATCAATCTAGGTAATTTACTTTGTTATAAATGAGTTAACAGCTATAACTGCATTGGACAGAAAGAGTTAGTGGGCATCACCTGATTCTAACTCCCGTGTGTTGCCGGGGCCCATAAGGGAAGCAAAGAATAGCAACACTGCAGCCTACCACGCATGTCGTAAGAGGCGACTAAGGAGGCTTGATGGTTCCGTCGCCCTGCTACTGAGTGAGTGCGTGGCGCGACACTGTGAGCTGTGAGTTTCGTGTGAAATGCTTTTGAATCTGCTCGAGGTCTTTTGGAACGTGATTGCATGTTCGGAGCGATGGTGGATGGCTATGTCCCAGAGTTGACTGGTTTTTGCCTTATGCAGAAATGCGTGGCTGCTGGGCTTCTGGTTGACTGCCACTGCCATCGACGATGAACTATATTTCGTGGACTGTGTGGGTGAATATCTAGGAAACATCCAGATGGGAAAATGACTGCCGATTCCATCGGAGATGAACTGGGTGTTTCGTAGGGGACTATTGTGTTGACATTCTGGTGGCGGCATTATGCACAGTGTATCTGTGTGGGCTGTTGTTTGTCGAGACTTCTGTCTTTTCCACTTTTCACATTGGGCAGTGGGGAGCGTTTTGTGTGATATTCACTGGCACAGGAACGGAGCATAATGGGGACGACCCGTTGCTGTGAAGTTGGAACTGCGACTAACTAACTAACTAACTAACTAACCTGATTCTAAATATGAACAGACAAACCATCTACTCCTCTAGAATAAATGCACTCAGGAACAAGTCAGTAAATTAAAGGAACCTTCCACAAGCCTTGAGGCCTATTGAGCACATGGTGCCAACCCTACGTATGTTGAGACCAATCAGCTGTGGATGGGTGATGTGGACAATATCATGAAGGCCGCCTTTACTTCTTAGAACATGTCCTGGTACCCATTCCATGCTCGGTCAGCCTGGGAGCCAAGATCAGTATTTTAAAATCGACCTCAATGGGAATTTGAACACATACAACCTTAGAAGCGGCTGGCCGAGTGGCTAAAATGCCAGATTCTCCTTCGGGAGACCCGGGTTCGAATCCTCGGTAAGGTGTGGAGTTTTCTGTCAGGGGCAAAAAGAATAACCTGCACAGTTCGCAACGACAGCACTATCCAGGTGGCCTTAATTCCTCTGGCTCAAGACACCCCCCCCCCCATAATATACACCACAAGGTACTATATTGGCAGTAAATGACAGTTAAATGACAGACCCTAGAGCCAGGAGGCAAGCATGCTAGTCACTGCACTACCAAGTGACTCCCCAAGAAATCTCTAAGCTGATTCAACTTAAGAATGTTAAGTATGAGAAAAGTTACAGAAAGTGACTTTAATGGTAACTGGTCTGAAATACATTGTTTAATGTTTTTACAACATTAACATAGTGATTAAAAAATTTAAAAAAAAAACAGCCAAGGACCATTTTTACATGCCATGAGTCGCACTGAGCAGATGTAAATTATATGGGTGCTGATTTTTCCAGTGTGCTTAATAACTCCGATCAAAACATCAAATAAATTCTCGCTGGATCAATTCATATACTTGGACACAGAATCAATAACACAACACAGCTACCTCACCTGGAAACATCGAGGAACCTAAACTGCCAAGGTTCAGCTTCGATGGTACCCTCCGCGGAATGTTGAACTGTGGGGCTGACCACTGCCTCGGGCACGATTTCTCCTTTTCCACTGAAACAGAATTAGACATGTGGCATTTGATGTTTACAACTTATAAAAAATAAATCTACATGACCTACACGATGTTTCAGACAAGATATATCTAATATTTCTGACTATTTAACAGTTTGGTTAACATACTTTGTGATTTTATATTTGTTTTTGTTACAGTATTATTGATATATTATGGGGAATACTGTTATAACAACACTGAAATTAATGATAATGCCAAAAGAAAGAATTATAGTAAGAGCCAGAGAAATAAACTGCTGCCGACTTTAGTACTTATTCAAAAACAAGTGGTTTCTGAATAATGAAAATACTGCATAATTTATTGTCTGGCATATTTGTTTTTCTTCAGGTGCACCTGAAGAAAAACAAATATGCCAGACAATAAATTAAGTTCAATGTATAATAAATAGCATTATGAATCCTTTCAAGTGAAATCCACAAAACATGTTGCCATATTGCTTCACTGTCACCAAAATAGTTTTAACACTATTCATAGCTGAAATTACTGAGATTTGCAGAGGTGTCTGCTATACATGTGGGTAAACCCCAGTGATGTAAACTAAAAGACACAATAGTCTCTTTAAAACTGCAGTGATGACAGTGAAACTTGTGACAATGTGATCTGTGTATTTCAGTTGAAAGGTTTCCTTACTCTACTTCATTATATATAGAACCACCTTCTTTTCTCTAGTGTGCATCTGAGGAGATACAGCAAAACATGCCAGGGAATAAATTGTGTAATATATTGTTTATGTCTTCATTATTCAAATTTAGCAGTTATGAGAAACTAACAAATTAACATCATATCTATCACATTTTAAATAAATCATTATCAATGTCTGCTAATTAATAAAAACTAAATTCACATTTTTCTAATTCAGCATATAATACAAACATGTTATCATTTTACTGTAAGTTACATTGTTGAAAATATTTCTGATACTGTAACTATTATATAAATATAACAAGTTATGGACAAGTGCAGAAACAACATAAATTATTTAACACAATATACATCTTTATATATAATACAAAGCACACAAATTATACGTAGACACATGGCATTGAAACACTTGCAATAATATGATTTGTGCATATTAACAAATAATGCAGAGCTTATAGAGAGAAATAAACAAATTCTAATTAGAGAGTCATTCCTCTGTAATCCACAGGGACAATGAAACAGGGGGAGACCTACAATACATGGAGAAGAGAATTAGAGACAGAAGAATAATATGAGAAAAACATGGGGCCAGCTGTATGATATGGCAACAGACTTGAGCTTGGCATGAGTTGGATGTGGGCATATACTCCATTGGAAGATAAATGTTAGAAGAACAATAATACAGTGAAAGAACAATTTTCGACTTTTCCCATTGAACTATTCAGTTATAGCTTATGCTCCGTGCACAAACAGAGTTATCATGAGGGAAGTGGAGAGAAGGGGGAAATGAAGTGCATAAAAATTAGATGGCATAAAACAAACATTACATGGCTTGTTAGTCAAGGCAATGGGTGCCTCACTTCGTTCTCAAACCATAATACCTACAATAGAAGCTGATTATTCTGCTGCTCATTAAAATAAACCCTGTAATAATAGACACATCAAACTGTTTATGTAGAAAAACAAACTTCATAAGAAATAGTTAAAATAACAGAGGGAACAAAGTAGGTTAAAGTAACATATATATGAGACAGAAGAAGTCACAAAGTAATAATGAGAAAGAAGTGTGTTAATTCAACGACTGGCTGGGGTAGAAAGACTTAACAAAAGTCAAAGAAGTGTGGAGTAATTAATAAATGTTTTGGTGAGTTGTTTGGTAAAGAATGATATATCTCTTCAAAGTTCTGTTATATATAACACAGATCACACATTTTTGAATCAACCGGCTACACATGGCACCCCATGGAAACCATGGGTGCATGGCAACAGATCACAAACAGGATGCATGTGTGGTGTGTGTAGAAAACATCTGACGAGAGAGTTTGTGCTTGTCATTGACATAATTTAACTCTTGAGTTGAGGTGAGTCAAGAACCAACATTACAGCACTCAGGAAATTACCTTACATGCTCCATCATCTTCAAAAGCCAGTAAAGAGTTAAGATTACCAACTGCGGTCTAACCGTGTCCGTCGAGCCTTTCCTCTGGGTACTTAATGTTGGATATTTGACTGGTCACTCCCTGCAGAATCATTCTCTTCAGGCCATGATGATTTATCTGTTCTGCCACACTACACACACGATCTCAATGGGCCCTGACCACGCCTGCCTTATCATGACAAATACCCCTCCCAACGATGCACACCCAGCCAATCTGTCTACATGCTTATTTCCCACTACCCTGACCACGCCTGCCTTATCATGACAAATACCCCTCCCAACGATGCACACCCAGCCAATCTGTCTACATGCTTATTTCCCACTACCCTGACCACGCCTGCCTTATCATGACAAATACCCCTCCCAACGATGCACACCCAGCCAATCTGTCTACATGCTTATTTCCCACTACCCTGACCACGCCTGCCTTATCATGACAAATACCCCTCCCAACGATGCACACCCAGCCAATCTGTCTACATGCTTATTTCCCACTACCCTGACCACGCCTGCCTTATCATGACAAATACCCCTCCCAACGATGCACACCCAGCCAATCTGTCTACATGCTTATTTCCCACTACCCTGACCACGCCTGCCTTATCATGACAAATACCCCTCCCAACGATGCACACCCAGCCAATCTGTCTACATGCTTATTTCCCACTACCCTGACCACGCCTGCCTTATCATGACAAATACCCCTCCCAACGATGCACACCCAGCCAATCTGTCTATATGCTTATTTCCCACTACCCTGACCATGCCTGCCTTATCATGACAAATACCCCTCCCAATGATGCACACCCAGCCAATCTGTCTACATGCTTATTTCCCACTACCCTGACCACGCCTGCCTTATCATGACAAATACCCCTCCCAACGATGCACACCCAGCCAATCTGTCTACATGCTTATTTCCCACTACCCTGACCATGCCTGCCTTATCATGACAAATACCCCTCCCAACGATGCACACCCAGCCAATCTGTCTACATGCTTATTTCCCACTACCCTGACCACGCCTGCCTTATCATGACAAATACCCCTCCCAACGATGCACACCCAGCCAATCTGTCTACATGCTTATTTCCCACTACCCTGACCATGCCTGCCTTATCATGACAAATACCCCCCCCAACGATGCACACCCAGCCAATCTGTCTACATGCTTATTTCCCAATACACCAGCATGTCCACAGCCAACAGATGCTCCATATCTTTTATTTTTTACTTAAAGCAATCTACTCTGCATTAACTCTTTAGCTACATATAATTATTTTCAAGCTTAAACAACTACTTTCATTCATAATCCTCCTTTTTCTTCATACACCTTCAGACATCAGCCTCAAAATATTTAAAGAGTGCAGGGGTCAACTTGAGGTTGTTGACATCTCCAAAGAGTTTGTCCCCAAATAAAGTGGGTGTATGTAAAAATTAGATGCAGAAAGTTAAAACTGTTTGGCATGTTATGAGAAGAAATAACCTAGAGAACTTGGTGACAACTGGCAAGATTAAGGTGAAAAGAACATGGGAAAGACAGACAAGTAAATATCTGAATGGCTTGACCACATGGCATGGTTAGGACAAGAACATAGATCCACAATTCTAGTGATTGTGTAAGGTGGTTAAACATGATCACCCAAGCTTATCGACATGGCACATGATGATGAGACCAAAATATTTTTCTCTGTTCTTCATATGTACAGTTAAGATCTGAAGACATGAGGAGAATCAAACACGAAAATTTACTAACATCTGATAAGATTAATGGGAAAAGAACAACATGAAGGCAAAGAAATAAAACCTGGATGGCTTGGCACAGGGACAAGAACACAGATCTGATTCAAGACTGGTGATCGTGTGAGATAACGAACCACAACTGCCCATGCTTACTGGCATGGCACATGACGATATGCTGGACACACAGCAAATGTTTAGCCATTATTTTATCAATCTTCTATTATATTAATCAGTATCTCCTATCTTTAGTTTTGGTCATAAGTCCCAATTTTCTGATCTAGTGATTGCAAAATGATTGTGTAATGTGTTCGCTAATTTCCTACATGTTACAGCACACTAAATAAATTTGGCGTCCACAGTGGCTGCTTGATATTTGATGCTCTCATGGCATTTCGTGGGAATTATTTCCTCTACTGGGTATCTGCTGTGAAACCTACTGGTACTGAAAAACTTTCTCTTCAGTCCAGGATTTATTTTGTTGCCTGGCATTTCAGAAAAGAATTCCATACAACTAAGCTACTGTGACCTCTTCATTCTCCATTATCCTCCTCCTGTGTCCTAACCTTGCTGTGGCAGATGGGTCTGTATGTGGCATTGACCCCATGAGTTATGACAACGCTAAGGCAGTTACTGCCACATGCCAGATAGGTCTACAGGAAAAGACCAGATGCAAAAACCCACTGCCTTGTACAAGATCTGAATGAACCTACAAATATAATTAGGAGGCTCCCTTTCCTGATGCCTTATAGGCAGAATGTGAAAAGTCAAAGGCTCTGGAAGGCAAACACTCCCCTCAACCTCTCTCCACCAATAAAAAATACACCGTTGAAATAAAATGTATGAGCCACTGGTTTGATGGAATATTGCAGCATCATTTGCTTTACAACAGCAATGCTTCTCCACAAAAATAGGTAGACTGAGCAGAAGAAGAACCTGCTTCTGAAATCATCAACAGTTAATGCACCTACAGATCCATCTCTTATTTAATCACACTTTAAAGTACATTAAAAACGTACAGTTATTGACAAATATGAATGCTTAAAAACTTGTGACCTGTGTTACAAAAGTGGTACACACAGCAATACTCACAGACAGTACAAAAACAAAGACAATTCCTTGTGGTGGATCTTTGTTGAACAGACAAAAGTTTTATAAGTGTAACAACAAAAACACAGTGCAATCTTCCGTGTGCATGTGAATCAACAGCAGTTACAGAGACGTAAGGATAAATATATGAATATGTATATACCAGCCAGACAATGGAAAAAAGCCACATATATGCTGCATATAAATACACAATGAAGCATTTAAAAGATATCTGGAATGAGTAGCTAAGAGATTAGGGTACTGTTCCCTCAAGTCATATAATGTGGCTTCTAATCCCTGGTTAAGGCAGGGGATTCTTATCTGTTTGGGGAGAAACAAACATCCTAATGTGTATACTGTGTGGCAACTGCTTTGGCAAGTGGTCATTAATCCTCAGCCATAAACCACACACTAGACATTGCATTGCATCTGGTGCCTTCTACACAAACCAGCTAGTTTATATCAGAATGAGTATGTTGTCTGTGTACCAGTGTGGAACCAAATAATCAACAATCTCCCAATTCAACAGTTTGTACACATGGACTTGCTGGGATTAGGCCTAGGCTTTTTGTGGGCCATTATTTCTACATGTACTAAAATGATGGGCAGGTATTTGTGGCTGCAAACCTTTACCAAAAGTTTTGTTTCATATTCTCTCAGTTAAAAAATCAAAAATATTCTCAACTTAATCACGTATATTATGAACATACTTTTGAAATATAACTTATAGAAATAATTAATAGTTAAGATGTAATAGTTTATACGATATCCATCCATCATGTGCCATGCCGATAAGTGTGGGCGGTCATGTTTCACCATCTCACTTGATCACCAGAGTCGTGGATCAGCTCTGTGTTTGTCTCGACCATGCCACGTGGCCAAGCCATCCAGGTATTTACTTCTCGGTCTTCCCCTTGGTCTCTTCCCTTTGATCTTGCCAGTTGTCACCTAGTTCTTCAATTCATTTCTTCTCATAACATGCACCCAAAAAATTTTGACTCTACGTCTAATGTTTCTAATCAGTTTATGATCATTTGTTTCTTGAAGGACTTGTTCACTGGTATTTCTGTCTGTCCATGGTATTCTTTGCATTTTCCTCAGAAACCACATTTCCACAGCCATCAGATGTTTTTCAGCTTGTCTGCTCATTGTCCACGCTTTACTCTTTTGGCATGGAGTACATTGTGGCATGGAGTACATAATCTTCTCTATATAATGTATTCTCGTGATTCAAATCTGGTTTCTTTTCAATGGAATGTTCAGCTTGAGAAACAGTACAAAAAAATCACAAGAAGTCATGTCAGGAGACTAAGGAGTTTGATGAACCAGGAGAATATTGTGCTTGGCCAAGGAAGTCTGAATCAGATGCGAAGAATTGGCTGGTATGTTGTCATGATGGAGGTGCCATTTCCTATTACCCAGAAGTCTGTTGTTCACATTCTCCACATGTGATTCAGACTTTCTTGATCAACCTCTATATTCCTCTGGTTTGTCAAAACTCCTTACTCTCCTAACATGGCTCCTAGAAAAGTAGTTCTGCTTCCTAAGCTGAAAATGCCGCCTAAAAGGACCCAATTTGAGTCATGACAAGACATTATGTGGAACTCAACAGCCACACTGTACTCCGTTCCAAAAGAGGTCTTAAAACACTTCCAGAAATGGCAGAACCACATGGAGAAGTGCATACAGTCCTAAGCAGAGTACTTTGAAGAGGTTCAGGGTTCGGACCTCCAGGTGAGCAAGTTTATTTTTCCCCGTTCAAAGGTCCTACACGCTTTGGAAGACCTCAAATATTAGTACAATATGCTTACCGCACTCATCTATTAATAACTTTAGCCCGTATGATATGTATATTGTATAATAAATACAATTCATACGAAAGCATATGCATATAGAAATACACTTCAACACAAATCAGAAGAAATACTTTATGCAGCATAAATATGAAGAAAACAAGAAGAACAAGTTGGGAGGGCTATTGTGATATTAGTAAAAATGACTGGGTGGGAAAAAGTGGTGCAGCACGCCAAAGAAAACCTATCAGAACAGGTTCTTACAAAGTAGTCTTTTATACAGTAATGTCTTTGAATGCTTGTTAAAGCTGGTACGTGATGGCTTTCGGTCGGACGTGGCTGAAAATACACAATCATTTATTACTGAGCTTGCTTGAAACCCGCAGTATGAATACAGCAATCAGATTGCCATGACTTTTTCTGTTTACTTCGTTGTCTTGGACCTAGCAACAAATAGGCCATCTTAAACCTTGCATGCCTGGAAGAAATCTTAAATAAAAGGCTTAGACTAAGTATTAAAACAAATCAAATGCAGATATTTCAATGACAACTAACAATTATTACGGTTACCTCTTCTTGTCTCAACCAGTTGCTACTTTGACTCACTAAGCCCCATCTAATTATCTAACCCTTTCTATTCTAGACAGTTTTCTTGCTACTTTAACTCACTAAGCCACATATAATTCATTAATCTAGACAATTTTCTTGCTACTTTGACTCACTTGGCCTTATCTAATTCATTAACCCTTTCTATTCTAGATCGTTTTCTTGCTACTTTGACTCACCAAGCTCCATCTACAAATGTGATTTCAAAGTAACAGCTGCCTGGGATGACAGAGCTACACTACAAAATATGCAATGTCTAAAAATACTGGGTGGTTATTTCAGACAATTATTGTTTTTGAATTAAAAAAAAATATATGAATGAATTTTAAAAAAGTATATGAATGCTAAATCAAGAAACCCTGCTCCCATTTGAGCCACCTCTTGATCATATTTCCTCACTGGAAAGGTATCAGGACAAGATAATGAGGCTGAAGCTGCACACCTCAGCTTCACTTAAATTCAATTAATTTTCAAGTCAAACACTGTTTCACCGCGCCATTCAAATCTTGTGGAGATGGGCTAGCAGCAAAAGTGGCAGGTATGGTATCACTGGTAGCCATAGCCACAGTTGCAAACCTTCACATAAGCAGCTCAGACCACTTGGTTGCTCTCAAGAACTTGAAGCAGTAGCGAATCTCTGCCACCACCAAAGTTATTGAGCAGTCTTCTTGAGGACTCACTGTTCTCCTCCATGGCCTCAACAAAGGACTAAAATACAAGTTTGACTCATAGTTTCTTAAAAATATCCTCTTTTAAATAAACACTTTATGGCAGATAAGAATTCCCATTAACTGATTAAGTGCCATGGGATGATCGTCTTAAGCTACTTCCTATACCTGCCATGGACTTATATATCGCTAAAATTCTGTCTGTCGTTGCAAAATGTCTGAGTTAAAATATAAATACAGTAGTTTTTCCTAAACAACTCCCTTTAATTTGACATATAATACAACATGTCTGCTACCATATTAACAACTTTTATGCCATAAATGTGACACACCCCCCTACTTCGCATTGTCTGTCATCCATGTTTGTTCGGTCCAAATCTACTTTTTGTTTGGCATTGAATTTGTTAACGTGGTCAAAATAATAGAAATATTCACGAAGTGATGTGTGAAATATATGAACTCTCTTTGATTATGGAAAAGAGGATTACAGAAAACTCAACAGTGACATTATTAGTAAAGACATCAGAGATTAATACATTTTATTTATAAATTATACAGTAGGCAACCAAAATACTCCTTTAGTACTATCATCCTGGCTTATTCTTTTGTGTTATATGTCTTAACTAATTATTTATTCTTTTGTTTTGCATGTCTTAACACATAAACATGTCCCAAAGCAGGAGCTTGCCATGGATCTGTAATGTGTTAGGGTCATCATATTTTGTAGGTCTGAATGAATGGAAGAATAGGTTGCCAGTCTTTTTCTCTATTAGCGGATGACGAATGCAGGTGTCAATCCCTCGTCTGGCCATGGTCATGACATTATCAGTGTTGCCTCTTAACAACTGCACTAACGCACCCATACATGTTTAAGTTTTCACCATAATAATAATAGAAACTGATTCCTCGTCAAACAAAAAGTAGGTTTGAACATATCAAAAATGGATGGCGGAAAATGGAAAGCAGGGGTGTGTCACACTTATGACTTAAAAGTGGTTAATGTGGTAGCAGACATATTATATATCAAATTAAAGGGGGTTGCTAAGGGAAAACTACTGGATATAAGCCTGTGGCAGGTATGGGAAGTTGCTTAAAATGATAAATCATCCCAAAGTAATAAATCAGTTAAACAAATGACTGAATATAACAAGTTAATCAGGATAAAACAGAAGAGAAACATTTTTGGTGACTTCTAAAAAGAAAACTAGACATTTTTATCAAAAGTATAGACAAGTTATCTTTCATTATATTAAAAAATTATCCAAGAGGTGTCCCATAATTATAAAGAAAACAAATTAATGAACAGATAAACGAAGAGAAACAATAAGACAGTGCTTACATTTAGGAGGGTTTAGTCCCTTTGTGATGAGGTGAAGTGGAACAGAGATGGCTCTTCGGTAGGGTGGCTTTCCTTTGATACTCTGGCTAACGGAGCGCACACTGTCAGTGCGAGCCAAGGCAAATCTTGCTCGGTTGAGCTTCCTCAGAAAGTGCTCACTGTGACGATCACTGCTGACCAAATCTACAAGGAAAGTGTCATACAAAGCTGTTATTCTATTCCCTCATAAATGTAAATCATGAAAGAGTTCATTAATCCAAACAATCACAATACAAATTCCTCTTTTTTCTGTTATTTTGTTTGTTGGTGTGTGTTCACAAAGTTTGCTTTGAGCTCGAGCGTAGTCCACACACTATTACTATCACTAGTAGTAGCTGCTCCTGCTAGTGGGTGCACGGACTGAGGGCATTAACTTTATCTATTTCCAGATGTCCTTTATCATCAGGTGAACCCACTCCGACTTCACACAGGCACTTGTAATTTATGTCCCCACGTCAAAGATGAGAAGCCAGCATTTAAGTCCAAATGACAGGTATGTGGAATGAAACCGCAACGCTGCGGTCAGCAGAGACTGTTTAAACATAAGAGCATTGAACCTCTCGGCCACACTGACCTCCAATCTGTTTCAATAACCATGTAGACAGTCAAGTTTTGTTGGGTACATTATGAGGCCAGCTCTGCGGTGAAGGGGTTACAAAGCAGATCGCCTTGTGATGGTTTCCATAAAATGGTATGAGTGTCGGTCGTTCAGAAAGCAATGGCAAACTACTGAACGTAAACTTGCCCAGTAATCACAAACACTCAAAAATTCTGGAGTTGACTACTACGTCCTGTAAAGGATATGCAACTAACTTTTTAACATTATGAGAAGAATTCAACTTGAAAACTTAATGACAATTGGCAAACTGAAGAAAAGAGCAAGGGGAAGATAAAGCTATAAATGCCCAACAAATGCACCAGTTTACTCAAAGTAAACATAAATTACCAGATGTCAATCAGGGACAGGCAGACCCACCAGAGTAAGGCCCACCAACTTTAAAGCCACTGCTCTATGCCCTTAATTGTACACATACAGCCAAATATGTAAAATAAAAGTATCTTGTGAATATGTAAAAAAATGTTTACTTGACTTCTTTGTAGATCTAGCATAAATTGGATATCTGAACCATTTCACAATCACTAAAGAATAACATTTTTGGCTTATTAGCTCAAATAGTACAGAAAAGTTCTTAGAATATCATGGACCAAAAAGAAAAGAAGCACTGACATTCTACAAGATCTGATTTTAAAAGAAAACTGGCTCACAAACAGCATCAGTCTCGGAAAATGAAATACTTTGGTTATTATTAAATGTCAGTGGCTAGGAAAGGACAGTGATGGAAGGGCTTGGAAAGGACAGTGATGGAAGGGCTTGGAAAGAACAGTGATGGAAGGGCTGGGAAAGGACAGTGATGGAAGGGCTTTGAAAGGACAGTGATGGAAGGCGTGGTTAAAGGAGGAAGAGAAATGGGTTGACCAGCACAAAGATGGACACTGGACACTGCAGCCACTTTGGTCTGGATGGTCCATCAGACAGGGGAAATGGCAAGAGATCAAGAAACATTTCAGTAGACCATGATGAGAGTTCCATTCTGCAGAAGACCTGCTACATGATTAATTTACAATACATGACAATCTTACCAGATGGGTATGGTATGTCACCAGTACTCTCTAAGTCCACCTGAGCTTCCAGTGACAAAGTGTCAAAACGACTCAGGAAAAACTCCCAGCTGAGGATCTGAACATCTTTCAAAATGGTGTCTAGAAGCTGAACCCGGTGCAGGATGAGGGATCTGTCCTCAATGACAGAGTCAAACTGAAATTCCAGGCAGCAGACGAGCAGCTGCAAACCAAAAGGAAACATTTCAGCTGTGTCCAGGTAATCAGTCAGTGTACAGTAGATTATTAAAGCTTTTTTAAGAATAAAAACCTCATAAATATGTACTTGCTTCTACATCTGAGATTCAGTCATGTCCACATTACCTTTTTTCTTTGTACGTCTACATTCCTCTAGTGAGGAGTATGTGTCACACTTAATTATGTACCTCTTTAAACCATGGATCAATGTGTCTATATTTGTCATACATTTTTGTCAGGTTAACTTTCTTTAGACAAAAGCCATCAATCAAGACAGGTGTATGTGTCACACTTAATTATGTACCTCTTTAAACCATGGATCAATGTGTCTATATTTGTCATACATTTTTGTCAGGTTAACTTTCTTTAGACAAAAACCATCAATCAAGACAACAGGCTCTATCTACCTGTGGGTTGGTTTTTTTCACTCTAACAATTTAACCAGAGCAGAAATCACATGGCCTACTGTTTGCCATTCCCAAAAGCTGAGTTATTTTTAGCACCCACAATGTGCATACAGTACCCTTGGTTTTCCATCCTTAGAGAAGGCTGGGTATCTGATCACCCTATCCAAGAGATCAGAAGAATGTGTGATATCATTAGATAAGAATGACTATTGTAAAAATTACAAAGAGCTAAAAAAGGTCAGAGGACTTTATTGGACTTGGTTTTACCTCATGTGGCTCAGTCTCTCCACAGAATAGCAAGCAGACTGCTGAAAGCATGCCACAAAACTGACTGCTGAAAGCATGGGACAAAGCTGACCTGACTACTGAAAGCATTGGCACAAAGCTGACTACTGCAAGCATGGGACAAAGCTGACTGCTGAAAGCATGGGACAAAGCTGACTGCTGAAAGCATGTGACAAAGCTGACTGCTGAAAGCATTGGCACAAAGCTGACTACTGCAAGCATGGGACAAAGCTGACTGCTGAAAGCATGGCACAAAGCTGACTGCTGAAAGCATGGCACCAAGCTGACTGCTGAAAGCATGGCACAAAGCTGACTGCTGAAAGCATGGGACAAAGCTGACTGCTGAAAGCATGGGACAAAGCTGACTGCTGAAAGCATGGCCCCAAGCTGACTGCTGAAAGCATGGCACCAAGCTGACTGCTGAAAGCATGGCACCAAGCTGACTGCTGAAAGCATGGCACAAAGCTGACTGCTGAAAGCATGGGACAAAGCTGACTGCTGAAAGCATGGCACAAAGCTTGAACTATATAGATCCAGTGATGACCCTTGAGTGCTCCAGAGAAACCACTCACAGGCTGAATGACACTGTTCAAAAAACGAACCCACAACCTTCAGAGTGTGCCATACAGTAGAACAGGTTCAATATAACATTTCAGTACAACCTGACTGAAAACTAAATTCACATGATAAGTGTTTACAAAGGAGATATTGTGGTGTGTTGCCGGGGCCCATAAGGGAAGCAAAGAATAGCAACACTGCAGCTTACCACACATGTCGTAAGAGGCGACTAAGGAGGCTTGATGGTTTCGTCGCCCTGCTACTGAGTGAGCGCGTGGCACGACACTGTGAGCTGTGAGTTTCGTGTGAAATGCTTTTGAATCTGCCCGAGGTATTTTGGAACGTGACTGCATGTTCGGAGCGATGGCAGATGGCTATGTCCCAGAGTTGACCGGTTTTTGCCTTATGCAGAAATGCGTGGCTGCTGGGCTTCTGGTTGACTGCCACTACCATCGACAATGAACTGTATTTCATGGACTGTGTGGGTGAACATCTAGGAAACATCCAGATGGGAAAATGGCTGCCGATTCCATCAGAAATGAACTGGGTGTTTTGTGGGGGACTATTGTGTTGACATTCTGGCGGCGGCATTATGCACAGTGTATCTGTGCGGGCTGTTGTTTGTCGAGACTCCTGTCTTTTTCACTTTTCACATTGGGCAGTGGGGAGCATTTTGTGTGATATTCACTGGCACAGGAACGGAGCATAATGGGGACGACCCGTTGCTGTGAAGTTGGAACTGCGACTAACTAACTAAGTAAAGGAGATATTAAAAAATTCCATATCAGTTTGCAGGATGTCACAATCACCCCCACTCTATTTTTGGCTATTTGTGATCTACTTAGCAACTTTTATGTTAGGTAATTTGTCATTGCTTTCTAAATGAGAAGTCAATGTGTAAGTACCACTGACTGGTGAGAAAAACTACAGCCCCATCAGAAGAGAAAGTTTAAGCACAGTAAACCTTTCAGCCACACTGACCTCTACAAAATTTCAGTCCTTTGCAGGATGTTGCAATCACCCCCAGCCCTTATTTATTGTCTGTGATTTACTTGGCAATTTTTATGTTCAGTAGTTTGCCATTGCTTTCTGAACAAGAATCAACATTTAATGAACTCACTATACTGCTGTCAACTCATTGGACAAATGGCACCAATACTAAAAAACAAACATGTCTCAATAGGTACTAAAAAAGCACTCTACAACACAGTCTTCCTACCAACTCTATGTTACCTATGCCAAACCTGGACAATAACAGAAAAAGAGAAAAGAAAAATTACAACAATGGAAATGAGAATCCTGAGAAGAATACTCAAAGTATCAAGAAGAAAGAAAATCAGACATGATGAAATCAGAACTAAAGTGGGGGTTACAGCGGCTATAGATTTCATAATAAAACCAGCAAGTTAAATGGTTTAGCCATATAGCTAGGTTACCAACTAATAGTATGCCACAACAAGCAATGATGTACAGATAAAATGGAACTAGAAGAAGGCGACTATGGAAATGATGGACAAAGGATATATGAAGCCCATGAACGGGCATTCACCCACTGTTTATGGTTCACATCAACACCACAAGATAAAGAGGAACAAGATGAGATGATGACTATGCCACTGCCAGAAGTGAAAGTTTAAGTATGTTAAACCTCTCAGCCGGGCCACCTCTGAAAGTATATACCTAGGACAAAATGAAACAAAAAACTTTCAGTAGAACTTATCACTCCCAAGAATATCTGGGGAAAAAATATACCCAAGTCCTAAAGCAGGAACCTGTTGTGGGTCTGTGAAGTGAGAGGGCCATCATATTTTGTAGACCTGAATGAACGGAAGTACAGGTGGCCAGTATTTTCCTCACTAAGTGAAATGACGAACAGAAAACCCTCATCCGATCATACCCATGACATTATCAGTTTAGCTCCCTATCAACTAAGCTAATGCACCTGCTATGCTCGGAAATATCAGCCCCAAATACTGGTCTCCCAGCCTTCAAATGTCTATAGCATTCCTAAAGAGTCATGTGTTCAACAACAGACATACCTTCAGAGCTGCTGGTCGAATTGTTTCCAGAAACATTATAGCTCTCTGAGCAACGGCAGCATTGATGTCCTCAATGGAGCCAATCAGATGACAAAAAGCATGAGTCAAAGAGGTCTGGATGACGTGATTGTTCCTGATTGCTTCAGGCTCTAGACAGCGAGCCAGCACTGTGACTTTCTCCACTAAAACAAACAGAAACAGTCACATGTTCAGTCATGTGACCCAGATATGATACAAATGATATAATCTAATGAACACAGAAACATTTTCATATCGTTGTCAACATGTGCCATGCCAACTGGTGTAGACATTCATATATTCATGCAGATTTCAGTCCCTGGTGTTCTGGATCAACACCAATGATGGTATACCTCCATGCTATCATCTTCGTGCATTATTTCTCTCCATCCACCTCTGCCTCTTCTCCCATTGATCTTTCCAGTCGTTATGTTTTCCATTGCCTCTCTTCTCCTTATATGACTAAAGAGCTGTTTGTCTCTTTCTCACAGGTCTATATCTCCCACTGGCACTGGGCTGAAGTCTCCTGACTTATGAATTACCTAAAACCCATAAAGGACACATGACCAACAGAGCTCAATCCCAGCTAATCCACATGTGCTGTGCTGAATCATGGTCTGGATACATCATAATGTCCCACTCCACAGATGTGAAATTCTATTATTGGTCTTGCACAACCTTGATTTTTGTGCTTGGAGAGAAAACAAGCTTGCAACACAGTTCCCATAGCGATGGAACTTCTGCACTATGTCTGAAGGAAAGTCTCTGCACCAACCACACAGGTGAGGATGTGTGTGTGGGTTGGGGGATGTTTGGTTGGGGGATGTGTGGGTGGGTGGGTGTGTGTGGGTGGGTTGGAGGATGGATGGGGGATGTGTGTGTGGGTGGATGATTTGTGTGGGTGGAGGATGTGTGGGTGGGGGAATGTATGTGTGCCTGGAGGGGGTGTGTGTGGGTGGGCGGTGTGTGTGTGTGTTTGTGGGTGGGTGGGGGCATGTATGTTTGCCTGGGTGCGTGTGTGGGTGGGGGGGGGGTGTGGCTGGGGGATGTGTGGGTCTGTGGGGGATGTGTCTCATAACATGGTAATATGCATTGTTTATGTTTACAACATTCATTTGACAAGGTTTTTTTCCTATGTGAATGTATCATGCACTATTGATGAACAAAAGATGAGTGATTTGAAGAGCTGAATGTAATACGGGCCTGCATGCCCAATTTGCGACCCTTTGGAAATAAAGTTCAATCAATCAATCAATCAAACACTCTGATATAAGAAAATCCTTTTCAGACCCCAATGACTTGAATGCGAATGTATCAGACTTAAAACTCAAGTCTTTCAAAGGATTCACCAACCAACCTTACTCACTGTAATTTCATCCATACCCTAAAATAACACTCAACGAAAGCAACAAAGACAAACAAAAAAACATAGCAGCAGTACGCACCAGCAGCATATCTTGCTCTCCAGTCATCATGACCAAAATCCTGCTCCACCAAACACCAGAGAACGTGTGAACCAGTGGGCAATGTCATGCAGTGCAACAGTAGAGGAATGCACAGTGTGGACAGCTGGGAGTGTTCTGTCTGCAGTAGCTTCCACAAGCTGTGAGAGGAGCAGACACATGTAATAAATACCTTCAGTTTTGTTTTCTTTACATTTCCCCACTTCAAATATGCATTAACGATCCCATACTAATCTAACTTAAAAAAAAAATCAACAGTTGTGTTAAGTTGAACTAAGAACCAACGTCACATCACTGCACTCAAGACATTCCCATACTCGCTCCATCCCCTTGTTCAACAGCCAGTGAAGAGTCATATTAATAATTGTTCCCACCGCTATCTGATTAAAAGTTCTCCTCGGCTTCCCTGTGTTTTCTTCCAGAGCCCCTGCGACACCCCCCACCAAGCCATATAATCCTTTCCACATAGGGTTCTCAGTCTGTCCCCGCACCTTCTCCACCTGGTCCCACAGGCACTCAACCACTTCTCCCTTGTCCATAGGTAATCTACCACCAAGTGACGCATTCCCTGCCAGCCTATCCACCTGTTCCATTCTCTGCACTCATGGCCCAGTGTTACTATTACATTGTGCCAGTATGTCATGTCTTCCTGTACTTTAACCCACTCTATTTCAAGATTGATGGTCTCCAGATCACACACCTGGCATATAGATATTTCCGCCTGTGCCATCCAGGACCTGCCTCATCTCAGTCTGTGACCCTTGACCATATTCAAGGCCTCATGCAGGGGTGGGGGGGGGGGGGGGGTGTGTGTGTGATCAAAATATCAACAATAATTACAAAAAATATCCCTTATAGCTGTCTAATGGCTAACATGATATATAAAGCATTGTAAAATGTAAGAACATATTAATCCTGTTTACATGTCTAGAGGCACATTGGCTGTATGGTGCTATTCCCAATTAAAAAACCCATGTAATCGAGCCTTTTGGGCACATAATGAGAAGAAATAAAACATGGGTCTACTGAGTAGTAACAGTTAAAGGCAAGATGATTCTTCATAAAGCTGGGTTTTCCCCCCTTAATTCACTCCCTATGCAAAATGGCACACCGTCTACCAAAAGTATCGCACAAAGCAGAACTCAAAACTTCAGCAATAACCCCCTAGAGTCTCCTGAAAATATTGCACCCGTGGCCTGAACCTGAACAACAGAGTCTGAAAATGAAAACACAACCTGCAGAGCACAAGGCAGACAGGTTGATCCCTTCACAAGGAAACACTGTGAATATAACACTTTCAAATAGGCAACATATCCTGTGCTGCATGTTAAAATGTGACAGATTTCTTTGTTCCTAAAATACCTAGCTAGATTTCTTTGTTCATAAAATACCTAGCTAGATTTCCTTGTTCCTAACATATCATGCTAGATTTCTTGTTCCTAAAATACCATGGCTAGATATCTTTGTTTCTAAAATATCTAGATTTTTTTTGTTCCTAAAATACCTAACCAGATAAATGTTGTATATTTTCATGAATGTAATATGCATAATACATGAAATATAACATGTGTGAAAGATGAGTGAATGGAAAATAAAAATGTTAAGACTGGCGTGCATTATTTGTGATCCTTTGAAAATAAAGTTTGTATGTCTATTCATTCTTTAGCATGCTCAGACCAAACATGAAAGATATAACCCATCTTTGGGTTGACTGATGCACGCGAACACAAGCTAATCAGACATAGTGCATTGTCAGAGACCAAATGAGAAAAAAAAATGATTACGGGAATCCAAGGATTTCCCCATAATCTATGGGTAGTGGAATGCATCTCTACTCTTCTTAGACAAAGAGAAAACAACTGGAAGTCCCATGTTCATGTCATGAAAGTAAAAATCCCTTAGAAGCTGGACATCATAATCAGTGGGTTGTAGATGACCACTGCTCTGGGACAATCTATAATCACCCCAAAACAGAATATTGATAGCATATGTGATTTTGGTACACACACTGGGACCCTCACTTGTACTGCAACCCTTTATCCTCAGTTGGAGTATAGGCTCTCAACTCATACACAGCCGACTTATCTTTGGCTGTCTTTTGCAGCTTGCTCCAGGTCATTCCCATGTTATTTATCTCTGTCTCTGGTTCTCTCTCTGTGTTTTTAGGTCTCTCTTTTTTTCCTTTTCCCTGTGGGTTCCAATGAAATGACTTTTTTTATTACACTATTATCAGTTTTTCTCAATGGGTGTCCTCTTAACATCTTTCTCTCATCCTTTGAGGATCCAGTGAAATGATGTTCTAATTACAGTTATCAATTTGTCTCAGTATGTGTCCAATTATCATCTTTCTCTTATCCTTGGAGCTTCCAGTGAAATGACTTTCTAAATACACTATTATAAGTTTTTCTCAATGTGTGTCCAATAAACACCTTTCTCTCATCCTTTGACTTGCTGGAATATGTTTAGTTTGTCCCCTAATCAACATCCTTGCTGGTTCAATGGTATTCAGGCAATGAATTGAAATTCTCCCAGAGTGATCTAAACAAGAGGAGACCAGAGCACCAATGGAAAGTATCAAAGAGTGATCAAGGTGGTTCTTGAATCAAATAAATCATCAATGAAAATCTGAAGTTTCCATCACCATTAATCTCATTCTAGACAGAAAAAAATGACTCACGTTGGAATGAACCTCCTGCGAAAGGCAAGCGTAATGAAGTCTGTATACTGGTTGATTGAGTAGTTGAGGCATTCACCATGGAGGATCAAGTATCTCAGTGATGACAGCATACCATACAGAGCATCCACATCGGAAACATGCACCAAGCTCTGAAAACAAAATATATGAACAGAACTGGAACACAGTCTTGACCACAAATGAAAAGCAATCCTCAATATAAAATATTCTTTAGTTTTTATGACGCAGACTTGATCAGAGATGGACAGATATTCTGAATGTAAATATTTGAATAACAAAGATACAAACAATTGGTTGCAGGATTTATGGCCTGGCCCATTCCACTGAGGTGCTCACTGCAGAAGTCACACAATACAAAATGAAGCAAACATGATGAATCACTGAAGCTGAAATATACAACACACATAATCCCACAGTAATCTAAATTGTCTACCAGGGTATTCTTAAACTATCGTATCATTTTGTTTACACAAGCTTGGTTTGGCCAAATATATCACAATGGCTTCACCTGATGATATGCAGCAAAATATACATGGTAATAACTTGTGAAACCTATTGTTTGTTCTCATTATTCAAATTCACTACGGGAACATATTATTTTGAATGTAAATATTTGTCAACTATATTTAAAACACAAGTGTGGCTGAATGGATAATTCTGGTACTCTGATGGTGAGGTAGGGCATTCAATACCTAAACTGACATTAAGTTGGACTTAAACACTGATGTCTCATTCACAAAACAATGGAAAACTTCTGTCCCCTTTCTATATATTGGAACAGTCCGCTGCTCACCATTAGAATTAAATTAATCCTTGAATAGTTAAACAATGCACTCCTATGAAACTTCACTAGACTCAGTTTTGGATTTCTCCTTGTCTCCTTAACAAATTCTACCCATATGCCCACGTTTTACATTGACGATCTTAACTGCCCAGGGTCCTCACATCTGTTAGTTGTTTCGATTAACCATACTAACCTCACACCTGCACCATACTTTGATTGCTTCTCACGCTCATTACAGTAATGTTTACTTATTTCTAGGATAAATTTGGGTAAATATGTAAAAGTTAAATTAAAATTAGCAACAAAACTAGCCCAAATAAAATAAAATATAGAATTCACGACGAAATGAAACTTCTAGTACATCTAATGCTAGAGGTTGTTTATGAGCCTCTATTTTTTCTATGTTTAGATCTTGAAGAATGTCAATATTTATCTACAACGTGGTCCACAATATTCTAAGAATGTTTTTGTAACATTGAAGTTCAAAAGCCCCAATTTCCTTCTTTAGTGATTGAAAAAGGTCCAAGACTCACATCCAAATGCTTGCTGCAGGAGAAGATGAATTTTCTTAATAAATGTACTTGAACTTGTCTGCTGGTGTTGTGTCATGGGTTCTTAACACTGTTTAACCTCTGCCAGCCTACATCTGATGTCCTTTAAAAAGCCCTATTATAGTTAGTCATGGAGTCAAAATATTCAGAGCTTGTGACAAAAATACTTTGTTATATTTAACACTTTCAGCACAAAAAGTTTTGAAGCAGACGGCCATGGGAGGAAATAAGCACTATCAAACATCTCATGGTGTTTTCTTTTCCCTAACGGTGACCATATGAAGGCTTGGTAGGGGAGTCTTGTCTTGTCCATTCTGAGTACATGGCCGATGTAGCTCCAACGGCGTCTTCTTATGAAATTGGATACTGTATCTTGTTTAGTCTCTTGTCTTATTTGCGAATTGGTTCTGTGTAGGTAGTAGGTGGTATCCCATATGAAAGGAGAAGTGAGGCACCTCCTTCCGTTTGTTAGCTCTTGGGCATGGTGCGGTACCCATTTTCCCTCCACCCTCCACAAACAGGGTGGATTAAGTCTGATAGCAGCCAACAGGTAGCAGTTATTTTCTCAAGTTCACAATGGTAGGCAGAGGATCTCTTTACAGAAACAACGGCTATGGTCATTGAAAATCAGAATCACTGCCAAGAAGGAAAGCCCTGGAAGACTATCTTCTTTACGAGTGCCTAGAAAATTATAGCAGCCAAAGAAATTAATGAAGAAAGACATAGACATGAGGGAAAAGTTCCACACAGGACAAATCTCTGGATGATGATTACTTTGAAAGGGGCTAAATACAAGTGGAAGTGGCCACTAGGAAAGGCTGATTTCTGTAGTATGCTCTGACCAAATGTAAACAGTAAGAGAACACATTATGTGATGGTTGGGATTCAAGGAGAAGATCAAATCACACACCACAGATTTATTGATACTAAAATTGTTAATTTTAACTGTATAATAGATGTAACTTGGAGAAACCATTCAACTTGTACCTGGAGAAGTGTGTTAAACAATTGCAAGTAAACTGGCATTGAGGCCACATCAAACACAGGATCATAGTCTTCTTCATCCTGCTCCAGGCATTCATCTAAAAATTTGAAGTTAAAAACAAACAAGAATGAAAGACATCTGAACCATAAAGGACACTATTAATATACTAACTACAACAAAAGACACCAATAATATAGTAACTAAAACAAAAGACACCATTAATATACTAACTAAAACAAAAGACACCAATAATATATATATATTTTTTGTGTGCATATCCTTTACAGGACATCACTGTCAACACCAGCATCTTTCAGCTGATTGTTGATTTCTTGGCAAGATTACGCTTAGTAGTTTGCCATTGCTTTCTGAGCGGCCGGCTCACATACCCCGTAAGTTACCGACGCAATTCGAACCCTGCTGATTCTCACCGTCGTCACGTTGCTTACGAGAGTATACGAGATTATGGAGAAAAGTCGCTAATCTCTAGGTCAGGAAGCCGGCACCAATAATATACTAAAATAAAATACACCATTAATATACTTCTATTTGCAGATGATCAGTGCCTGTTTTACAGCGATGAGGGCAGACTACAAAATCATATTACTAATCTGAGTTCAACCTGCAGCAGATACAATATGAGTATAAACACAGCCAAAACCGAAGTAATGCAAGTTAGCAGATCGCCAGGCCCACTAAATATACAGATAAATAACACACCTCTGAAACAAGTTAAAGAATTCAAATACCTTCAAGTATGATCACAGAAGATGGCAGATTGGACAGAGAAATTGACATCAGATGTCAAAAAGCTAGTGCACTTACATATCAACTATCACCCTTACTGAAACATCCAAACATACCCATGTCCGCAAAACGACAGAATAAACAGCATATTCACACCAACCCTATGCTACCAATCTCAAACCTGGACTTTATCAAAATCAACACCTGCGAAATGAGATGCCTGAGGAGAGCTGCCAACTTAACAATCCGAGACCGAGTAAGAAATGCTACTATCAGACAGACTGTGGGATCAACACCTTGTGCCACATTTATTGACAGACAGAAGATCAAGTGGTTTGGCCATGTCATTAGAATGCAACATCAACAACTACCATCACTGGCCTTACATCAAAGATCATCTGCGACGAGACCACGAGGACGTCCAAGAAGAAAATGGATTGACGACATCAGAGACATTGTACAACCTCACGGAATGACACTATCCAGTGCCGTCCACCGGGCGCTGGAACGCAAATTATTCCTCCCCACGACGCTTGACGGCAGAAGTGGAAGAAGATGATGATGATGATGATGAATATACTAACTAAAATGAAAGATACCATTAGTGTACCAACTAAATCATAAGATACCATTAATATATCAACTAAAACAAAAGAATCCAATAATATCCTAACTAAAATTAAATACAGCCTTAATAAACTAAAACAAAAGATACCATTAATATACCAACTAAAACAATAAAATACATCTAATACAGTTCACAATAATTAGGAGTAGACAATAATTGAGATGAAAACATTGGAAATAGGCATTGTATAATGAAAACTAACGAACCCATTAGGAGGATTTGGAATATAAGATATATTAGTGTAAATGAAGGACAAGAATAAACAAAGCAAGTCATGTTTTGTTATTCAGTCCAAAACTGGTAAGAAATCTCTCAATGTCACTCCATCCCAGATTTGTGAGATGCTCATAAATGGTGTGAAATCTCTCAACGTCACTCCATTCCAGATTTGTGACATGCTCATAAACTGGTGTGAAATCTGTCAATGTCACTCCTCCACTGCAGATTTGTGACATGCTCATAAACTGGTGTGAAATCTCTCAATGTCACTCCATCCCAGATTTGTGACATGCTCATAAACTGGTGTGAAATCTGTCAATATCACTCCATCCCAGATTTGTGACATGCTTATAAACTGGTGTTAAATCTCTCAATGTCACTTCATCCCAGATGTGTGACATGCTCATAAACTGGTGTGAAATATCTCAATGCCACTCCATCCCAGATTTGTGACATGCTCATAAACTGGTGTGAAATCTCTCACTGTCACTCCATCCCAGATTTGTGACATGCTCATAAACTGGTGTGAAATCTCTCAATGTCACTCCATCCCAGATTTGTGACATGCTCATAAACTGGTGTGAAATCTGTCAATATCACTCCATCCCAGATTTGTGACATGCTCATAAACTGGTGTGAAATCTCTCAATGTCACTCCATCCCAGATTTGTGACATGCTCATAAACTGGTGTGAAATCTGTCATTGTCACCCCTTCATCCCAGATTTGTGATATGCTCATAAACTGGTGTGAAATCTCTCAATGTCACTCCATCCCAGATTTGTAAGATGCTCATAAATGGTGTGAAATCTGTCATCATTCCTCCACTGCAGATTTGTGACATGCTCATAAACTGGTGTGAAATCTCTCAACGTCACTCCATCCCAGATGTGTGACATGCTCATAAACCGGTATGAAATCTCTCGACATCACTCCTCCATTCCAGATTCATGACATGCTCATAAACTGGTTCTTGGATGTCAAAGGGAACAAAAAGATATGTTAAACTGATTCAGTGCCGAAGGATAATATATGTCTAAATATGACCTCTCATTTGGATAGAACGATGATATATCACCATGTTGGTTCATCGTGTTATTTGTTTCGTTATCGTCCACAATTTCAATGCTCACTGAGGACTTTTTGCAACTTGCAAACGAAAGACCTCCGTTTTTTTTCTTCTTTGGTTCGTCTGAAAAAGTTAAATATCCAATCTCACTAACCAAGTGATCAGGGGGACATGTGATATCTTTAGATACCAATGGTTCATGGACAAATTTTCCAGCCCAGATTTGAACTCAGTGCTTTCCAACCCTGGGGTAGACAGTATGACCTCTCCACCATGCCTTCCCACTATAGTGAATTGAATTAATCTTTATGCCCAGACACTAAGAACATAACTTACTGGGGGCCTCTGTGATGGTTTGATGCTTGACTTCATCCAGCTTCGGAAGGTCCTTGCTGGGGATCTTAAGAGGGTCTCTTGGACAGACATGCTCCATTAATTGGGCTGCCAACTGGTGCCACAAGGAAATATTCTGGCAGAACACACAGTTGACCCGTTTGGTGTCTGTGTCACAGGTGTGCTGCCCATCCCAGTTCTTCTGCAGCATTCCAGTCAGAAGTGACATGACTTCTCGACTTGTTTCATTGTAGATTCCTAGGTGTTTTGGTGACTCTTGCAAATCCATCTGTGGAATGTATCAATTGCATTACTTGTGCAATGATAAAACTGCAAGTAAATAAGGTTGACATTTAATGTATCTTTTCTAATGGCCTAATGGTCTGTCTGTGGTCAAATCATATGCAAATGACAAATAATTTGTGAACAGTCAAATTGTTTGATTAGCAATATCATCTGTAAATGGTCAAAGGATAGTCCATAGTCAAATTGCCTGTGAATGGCCAAATAGTTTGTCTATGGTAAAGTCATCATCTTCTTCTTCCTTTAGCAACACTAACGCATAGGCCCTCAACCAACTCACTCCAGGTCATCCTAGGCTTAACAATTTCATTCAGCTTTGTCCGTGTCCTGCCCACAGAATCATCTTTAAATCATCTGTGACTTGTCAATATGTGCAGGATCAAATAGCCCAAGAATTATTTAACTACGCATCAATGATAAATCTCTGTGTAAGGTTAATCAGTTTTTAACACTTCATCCATTCCTTGATTGATCATATCTGTGAATGCCACATCTCTGAATGGTAACTGTATGGAACCAAATTATCTATGTAAGGTCAAATCGCAAGTGAAAAGTCAATATAAGAAATGGTCGATGATTGGTATAATCAGCTGTGTATAGTAAAATCATATGTAAATAGTGAAGTGATAAAAGACCTATACTTTTAATAGTTTATTTTTACAAGAATTATCACATTCATAGACGTACCTGCTTCAGACAGAGATCCAGCATCATTATGAAACATGGCAGAACCAACTCAGACTCCTTATCATACAAATCATATGTGTCAGCAACGACAGGAAATCTCTCAGGGCTGAGAGGTGCCGCCTGCTCCCGTGCAGGTGATCCCGGAGACAGGATTGAGTGACCTTGACCGCCTTCATCTTGCTGCATGAGGTCATTGTCCCCATCACAGGCGATTCTATCCACTCCACGCTTGAACATGTTCAAAATGTGATGCATGGGTATCACAATGTCCAGACTGCTTAGAATCTATTTCAGACAGAAATTCAAAATAATGCATTGTTTGCAAATATTAACTAGACTAAAAAATATCAACAAGACTTGTAAATATTAACCAGACTTGCAAGTATTATCCTGTCTGTAACCATTTTAATTCTTCTTAACACAATCGAGTCGACAGTGTATTGATTACAGCATTAAGATCATGTTACTCTAACAGCTTAATAAGACTCAAAATTGAGATCCGCTTTATCAATTCTTTGTGATGCATCAATCTAGTGAAAATCAATATTGTTATAGATGTCACTATAACTTTGCTGACTCCTCGCTATATATCCAAACGTTTCCACATCTTCGGCTTCACATTTTCTTATTTGGCAGCTTTAACAACTGAACTCCTGCGCAGTCTTCCTAGAAACGGAGTATATGCAAAGGTTTATTAACGTTCGATACCAATACTTTTTTGGTTTATGTTTTAATTTGTAATTACATTTGTCTAATTTCACGTTTTATTTTTGATCTGTCGTGTTGTTAATCACTAAGATTAAAAAGTTATTGTGAAACTTATTTTTACATTATCATTATTATTGTACTGTATTTGTTTCAAGATATGTACACCATGTCTGCGTTTATTATCTCTTACTTTTACCCACTAGTCACATATACCTAACAGTTTTAATTTTGTTATATCTTGCTGCAGCCATTATTTCTGTCAAATAATTAGCAGACTTGCAAATATTAACTGAACTAACTCTTTTTAAGTCCCAATATGCCATGCATGATTTGTAATGGTCACTTCCTTGTGTGTCTCAGCTATAATGTATTCTCTCATCTTTTACATTTATGTAAAGATGATGCTGTACACATAAATAACACTTAAGAGAACATTCTTTATGTGACTGTAAATGCCAGTATCACATACATATGTAATGGGACTGTCACAGAACTTCCAGAGCAGACTAAAGAAATGGGGAGCATGGTAGCAGTGATTTGCTGGCTTGCCTGGTGGTCATGTGTTCAAATCCCCACTGGGATGGATTTAAAAAAAAAAACATAAAAAAAGACACACTACAAACTTGTTAACCTGCAGCCACTGTAGAGCCTGTTCCATGACCAAAGCACTGTTATCGTCAAACCTGTCGCTGACAAAGTTGTACATCTTGTTCAGTGTAAACGGCAGAGGGCACATGTCAATATCAAATGCTTTACTGAAAAGGAAAATACAGAACAACGTCTTTACTAAAATATCATATCACTGCCACACTTAAATAACATCTAGTTTTTTTTTTTGAAGTTTCTGAAGCCTGAAAGATATTTTTCTGCAAGAAAAATGGGTAGTTTTCACCTCTCTGTCATGTGGCTTTTAAACATGACATTGTGATGAATAACAACAACAATGCAACAAATGTGACTGGACAAGAAAGCTATCTTCTCTGTGAAAATCAATATACATCAATTTCTAGTGATGGCCCATGGTTTGCAAGGGCCCTTAAGGGATGCAAGGAACAGTAACACAGTAACCTACCATGCATGTTGGTAAGAGGCATCTAAGGAGGGTTGGTGTGAGACAGTCCACTCGATCTCATAGAGAACTTTAGCTGGAAAATCCAACCAACCACGAAGAAGTCTAAAGATAAGAAAGAATAACTCAGCCAATCAAGATAAAAGGAGGCCCTTCTAGAAGAAGTATGACATGTGGAGAAAGCCGCAATGAGTTGGATCACTGACTAACCTCCTTTTCCTTAGCCAAATCTAAAGAATTAGCATCTGGAATGCTATTGTTACTGACTATAGAAAGTTTATGAAAACAATAACTGTCATTGTAAAAAAACTCATTTACTGCCAGTATAGTACCTTGCGGTGTAAATGTCTTTGAGCCTGAGGAATTAAGGCCACCTGGCTAGTGCAGTTGCCGCAAACTGGCAGGTTAGGATTTTCTTTTTGCCCCCGACAGAAATAAATCCCACACTTTATCGAGGATTCAAACCTGGGTCTCCCGAAGAAGAATCCGGTGTTCTAGACACTCGGTCAGCCACTCCTCCCCAACAATAACAACAGCCGGAAATACAATTCAATGGACTCTTGATACAATAGCTTGATGATCTGAACAAGTGACAATGCTCTTCTGTTCCAAATATGAATATAGAACGGACATGGGGGGAGCTGCAGGAGATAGCACAGATAGACAGTCTGGCATGAGCTGGTCGAGGGATAATGCTCCAATGAAGGAAAAAGGGCAGAAGATTTAGAACCAAGGTATGGAAAGTTTGTGATACTTTCAATTTCTTCACGGTTGATTGTGATTATTGGTTAACACATAGTTTTCCCCGTTGACATTATTATTTGTGTGTGCGTATGTGTAAAGTTAAGAAAACAATAAATAAACCTCACCTCAGTAATACCTTCAGCTCATGCAGCTCATCTTCTGGTACTTCAGTTCGTATTGCCTCCAACCAGTACGGCATGACATAGTCCCAGATCTGTAGGCAGAATAATATCAGCATGTATGCAGCTGTATATTTATTTACAATCATTAACATTATAATGTGTACAGCAAAGTGGTGTAGACATTCATGTCTCCTCACAGATCCTGGGCCTTGGATTTCTGAATCAGCACTACTGATGATATTTCTCCATGCGACTGTCTGAGACCATCAAGCATCCTTTCTCTTGGTCTGCCTTTGCCACTTCTTCTGCTGATCTTTCTAGTCATCATGTTCTTCTTAAATTACAAAGAACACTGTACACAACTATGCTTGCTTCCTTGCTTGCTTGTGTTCATTGGCTTGAGCTCCAACGCGAAGTTCTGTATGTCGGATGAAGGTATCCTGTTGTCCAATATCAGTGTGATGTCATACAGGACCTGAGGTTTGCGTGAGTATCCGTTGTCCCATGTCTGGCTTATTGGTGTGCAGACTGGTGGTTCCTTGCCGTACAGGCAGACACTCTCCGACTTCGGAGGAATCGACGATCCTACTGACTTTAGCCAGGACCCCGAAGGGACCTGTTGCCCAGGACGCTCGAAGATGATGCGTCAATAGGTCTTGGCCAGTATAGAACCCGGCCCTGGTGCCTTGGAAACACCTCTGCGTCCCGTACACAACTATAATAAAGACATAGTGTCTCCATCTTATAGTTGTGTACAGTGTTCTACTTTCATATATACCTACAACAAAAGGAAATGTATGAGAATGGCACTCTTCCAACACATTAGCATTTTTTCCTCCTGTTGATCTCTGTCTCAACCACCCTCAATCTTTCCAGTTGTCATAATTTTCTCCAGATCCCATCTTCACATAACATAATGAGAACATGTATCTAAATAAACACACAAACATTGTGCAAACTGCCTGATTACAATACCAGATTGATTACACAGAGATGAATGAAAGTTAGGAAAACATATCTACATACGGCCTTAACCCTTTGAAGGTATAATCCTGAATTTTCAAACAAAGTGTGAGCTCTCTGTACAATGTTAAGTCTGGGCTTTTGGGGATTGCACTATATACTAATAACACAAGACCTAAAATACTGACCAATGGCTGTTTTGCTTGTAAAGAGGAATAGGTTCAAAGGTTGAAATGAAGATTCGCTATGTGCATAAAGAATTAAATCAAATTCATTACCAAATTTCAGAATAATAGTTGATAGAGACAGCCAAGGACGAATAACAAAGTATCAGTTATCATTATCACCAGGTTAGGCTATCTGCAGACAGGTGTTGAAGTCACCTAATCATGTCCTTCCACTGTACTATTCGCAGCATTAAGTCTAATCAGCTGTTTTAGCGCAGTGGTTAGCACACTTGCCAGGTGGCCAGTGGATGCATGTTCAAATCTCCTGAGACTGGTTTTAAAAAAAAAATGATTTTAGCCCATGTCGACCCATCCTAAAATTAGTGCAAGGAAATGTTCTGAGAAGTAAAGTCCGTCTGTGTTACATTCACCATATCACCCATCTAGAGCTGATTGTCTATAATTATGTGGCTGGCACCATATACTCAAAATGTCACAAACATAGAAAAGGATCCTTGACTTTCTTTGCTTGAACCCCAATGCCCTTGCTGTGTGTTTTATATATCCACTTGCTCTTTTCACCTAAATATTGTCGTCCAATATTTTCAATAGTAGACTTCCATGCCTTATATTGTGGCCAAGCCAAGACAGCTTAGTTTTTTGCATATGTTTTAACTGTTGTCTATTTCATTATTATGTTTTCCATAGTTTCTTGGACTGCTATAGTGTGAAACTTGGACATTTTACAGCTGAAAAGCGATTATGCACTTATGTTCATAAGTGTTACAGAAGGGTTAAAAGTCACTGAATGAAAAAGGGAACAAACAGATATGTCCAACAAGAACTCAATAGTGAAAATGACGAGATTTTAAGGCAAATGAAATTCAGCAAAATATAATATTTTGTGCATGTAAAATGGACATTTTGGGCATGTAAAAATGCACATATGAGAAATGGACTTGAAAATTTGGTGACAACAGGCAAGCTTGATGTGAAAAGAGCAAGAGAAGGACAAAGGGATAAATACCTTGATGGTTTGGCATCACAGCATGGTCGGGACAAGAACACAGACCTGATTCAAGACATGTGACCGTGAGAGATAGCGAACCATGGCCGCCCACGCTGTCGGCATGGCACTTGATGATGATGAATATTGAATATTTTGGGCATGTAAAAAGACATGAATGTCTAGAAAAGATCATTATGGACTGGGGAAGTAGAGAGGAGGAATAACACAGTGTAGATATATGGACAAAAGATGTGATAGATAATTTACAAATAACAGCAACAGAGGCAGGACATCTGGTTTATGACAGATAGAAATATCAAAAGTGTTATGGGAGAACAGTTCTGCACAGTGCTAGCTCCTGGATCAGGAGGCACTTGATGATGATGAATATTGAATATTTTGGGCATGTAAAAAGACATGAATGTCTAGAAAAGATCATTATGGACTGGGGAAGTAGAGAGGAGGAATAACACAGTGTAGATATATGGACAAAAGATGTGATAGATAATTTACAAATAACAGCAACAGAGGCAGGACATCTGGTTTATGACAGATAGAAATATCAAAAGTGTTATGGGAGAACAGTTCTGCACAGTGCTAGCTCCTGGATCAGGAGGATATCTATTTTGTATTAAATTCGCTAACTTAAATTAAAAGTATTCAGAAGAAAACACAACAGTAATATATGACAATAGCCAAAAAGAAGTGGCAGTTGTAAAACTTGCAACTGAATTCAACACTGACTCAAAGATTTAGTGAAAAAATATGGGGCATATGCAAAGGTTAAGGCAGTTTCATAGCCTTTACAGGATGTTGCGGTCAACCTCAGCATTTTTTGGCTGTTTGTGATTTCTTTGCAAGTATATGTCAGTAGTTTGCCATTGCTTTCTCAACAACAAGCACTCATTGTTTGAAAACCAGCGCAAGGCAGTCTGCTTCCAAATTGCCGAAAGTTGTATTTCGAATATATGGGATTACGAACTGCGTTTCTAACCCCTTTACCACAGAAAATAAAAGTAAAATAAAACTATGATTCAAGGAGTCAAATAAAATACATACATAAACACAATTATAAATGGCTAAAATAAGTAAGAGCAAGTATTACCTCGAATGTGATGACATCATATGGAACCAAGCAAAAGAAACAGTTCAGCCCTTCTTTGATTTGTGTGGTTCTGGTGCAGAGGGTGTCCCTGAAGGTAAACAACACATAATGTTGTCCTTATAAATTGCTGACTTTGCCTTAGAGTATATATGTTCAGTGC
Organism: Cepaea hortensis; assembly: GCA_963921405.1. Classification (NCBI taxonomy): domain Eukaryota; kingdom Metazoa; phylum Mollusca; class Gastropoda; order Stylommatophora; family Helicidae; genus Cepaea; species Cepaea hortensis. The sequence continues at coordinate 69,691,054 of OY992894.1, read as the reverse complement.
AGCAGTGAAATAGACACCTTTATAGACTATAGAACATGATGATTAAGCAGGTTTTGAAAGTTCGCGTATGACTATAAACATGTATTGTAATCTGAAATGTTTATGTTTGTTTTGTATCATACTTAGGAATGTTAGTGACTGATTTAGTATACAATTATTTTAGGTTGTGATTGGATTTATTTATCAAATGCCAAAAATCATTACCCACATAACTTACATTTCCTATAATTATTATTTCGTGCCTTGTGCCTTGGGGTAGTGAAAGGAGTTTCACAATTCTAATATACCGAGTTTGACGGCAGGCAAAAGTCAATTTTGCAGCAGAGTGATTTGCATTGATTTTGGCAATAGTATGAGCATCGGCTGTTCAGAAAGCAATGGCAAACTACTGATTGCAAAATTGCCTAGAAAATCACAAACAGCCAAAACATGCAGAGGCTGACTGCGACATCCTGTAAATTAACTTGTTTATAGAATAGTGTCACAGCAAAGTGAACTATTATAAATGTTATCTGGAATAGGGGAGAATGTAGGTGTATCTTAATTTTGTTTTGTAATGTGGCTGAAGCTCCGTGGTTGAAGGCTTGCGAACCCAGTTCGTGAGCCGGGTACCAGGCGTTCGAATTCAGCTGAGGCCGATTTGTGCAGCGGACCGTGTCGCGTTGTGTTATAACGTGCTGGTATGGGAGCCGGTCGTTCAGAAAGCAATGGCAAACTACTGAACGTAACACTTGCCTAGTACATCAACCGCAGCTGAAAAATGCTGGTGTTGACTGCAACGTCACGTAAGGGATACGCAACACACAAAAAAAAAAAAAAATGTGATCTTAGTATTTACAAACAGAATAAGCACTGAGCATACATGGTGAGTATGTTGTGTCCTGTTCTGAGTCTAAAGATAGTAACATGTCCAATACTGCCCAATAGATAATAGCCATCTCTTTAACTGGTGGTGGGGTATAAAAGGGGAAGTAAGGCATCTCCTTCACTTCGCTAGCCTATGGGACACCACTGGGCAAGATTGGAGAAGGAGGGTATAGAGGGGAGGGGGAATTGTGTGTCTGGACACTTGCTTTTCCATTATAAGTTGACAGGTTAGGAATTTTGGTTGTGGATATAATGAAATTCGTCAATAAGGAAATGTGGTTAATGGTTTAACCTATTAACCCTTTACCAGGCAGAATGTCCATTTCCGTCCGGTCGCTTAAACAGGCAGATCGGCTGAAACTGCCCGATACTATTATGCATTGTAAAAATGCAATCTCTCGGCTTTACGATACTTCCGACAGCTACTTTCGCTTTCGCCGATAGCTTGACAACGTGGCCGCCATTTGTAAGCGCCTACTATGAATTTGAACGGACTTTTACAGACTTGTTTTTAAAGTTTTCGGGGTTTTTACGCTTAGTTTTTCAAAACGGATTTCGGCGATTCTTCAAGTGATAGCTGAGATTTCGCTAGGTTCAATTTAAGTGACAAAGGGCACGAGGTTGACTATTAATCGGAGCTAGATATCAGTGAAAAGCGTTACTTTGCATTAGCAGTCGTGATTCTGACTTTAAAGAAAGTGATTATGATTCTGAAAATGTTTGTAAATTGCCGTATAGATGATGGAAAATCACAAACAATATGCTGCATTTCATAAATATTTGTGTTCATATATAGATTACTGACAACAATCACGTGAGTAACATATTCTGCATGCTTTTCCCTTCATTGTGTTGTTTATTTAACTAAAATCGGTTGACTAACACCTTATTTGTGATGTCTTTACTAACGCAACCCGAAATTTTACCGAACCTGAAAAAATCTTGCCCGTTCAGGGCAAAAAAATGGACAAGTGTCTGCCCTGTAAAGGGTTAAGTACCATAAATATCTTTATGTGTCCGCAAACATCTTTATGTGTCCGTAAACATCTGTATGGTATGGAGTCAAATTTCATACATCATCATCATGTAGCAAGTTATGTGGAGAATGTTGTCATCGCCTGGCCAGTTTCCCTCAAGTCCAGGGTGTCATTAATGTTCAGTGTCCGCTGTTGTGTTGGTTGAGCTCATGTCCAGGGTGTCATTAATGTTCTGTGTCCGCTGTTGTGTTGGTTGAGCTCATGTCCAGGGTGTCAATGTTCTGTGTCCGCTGTTGTGTTGGTTGAGCTCATGTACAGGGTGTCTAATGTTCTGTGTCCGCTGTTGTGTTGGTTGAGCTCATGTCCAGGGTGTCATTAATGTTCTGCATCCGCTGTTGTGTTGGTTGATCCTTGCCTCATGTCCAGGGTGTCTTTAATGTTCTGTGTCCGCTGTTGTGTTGGTTGATCCTTGCCTCATGTCCAGGGTGTCTTTAATGTTCTGTGTCCGCTGTTGTGTTGGTTGATCCTTGCCTCATGTCCAGGGTGTCTTTAATGTTCTGTGTCCGCTGTTGTGTTGGTTGAGCTCATGTCCAGGGTGTCTTTAATGTTCTGTGTCCGCTGTTGAGTTGGTTGAGCTCATGTCCAGGGTGTCATTATTGTTCTGTGTCCGCTGTTGTGTTGGTTGAGCTCATGTCCAGGGTGTCTTTAATGTTCTGTGTCCGCTGTTGTGTTGGTTGAGCTCATGTCCAGGGTGTCATTAATGTTCTGTGTCCGCTGTTGTATTGGTTGAGCTCATGTCCAGGGTGTCATTAATGTTCTGTGTCCGCTGTTGTGTTGGTTGAGCTCATGTCCAGGGTGTCATTAATGTTCTGTGTCCGCTGTTGTGTTAGTTGAGCTCATGTCCAGGGTGTCATTAATGTTCTGTGTCCGCTGTTGTGTTGGTTGATCCTAGCCTCATGTCCAGGGTGTCTTTAATGTTCCGTGTCCACTGTTGTGTTGGTTGAGCTCATGTCCAGGGTGTCTTTAATGTCCTGTATCCACTGTTGTGTTGGTTGATCCTTGCCTCATGTCCAAGGTGTCTTTAATGTCCTGGATCCACTGTTGTGTTGGTTGATCCTTGCCTCATGTCCAGGGTGTCTTTAATGTTCTGTATCCACTGTTGTGTTGGCTGACAATTGCCTCATGTCCAGGGTGTCTTTAATGTCCTTTGTCCACTGTTGTGTTGCTGACCTCTGCCTCATGTCCAGGGTGTCTTTAATGTTCTGTGTCCACTGTTGTGTTGGTTGATCCTTGCCTCATGTCCAGGGTGTCTTTAATGTTCTGTGTCCGCTGTTGTGTTGGTTGAGCTCATGTCCAGGGTGTCATTAATGTTCTGTGTCCGCTGTTGTGTTGGTTGAGCTTATGTCCAAGGTGTCTTTAATGTTCTGTGTCCGCTGTTGTGTTGGTTGATCCTTGCCTCATGTTCAGGGTGTCTTTAATGTTCTGTGTCCACTGTTGTGTTGGTTGATCCTTGCCTCATGTCCAGGGTGTCTTTAATGTTCTGTGTCCACTGTTGTGTTGGTTGATCCTTGCCTCATGTCCAGGGTGTCTTTAATGTTCTGTGTCCGCTGTTGTGTTGGTTGAGCTCATGTCCAGGGTGTCTTTAATGTCCTGTATCCACTTGTGTTGGCTGACAATTGCCTCATGTCCAGGGTGTCTTTAATGTTCTGTATCCACTGTTGTGTTGGCTGACAATTGCCTCATGTCCAGGGTGTCTTTAATGTTCTGTATCCACTTGTGTTGGCTGACAATTGCCTCATGTCCAGGGTGTCTTTAATGTCCTTTGTCCACTGTTGTGTTGCTGACCTCTGCCTCATGTCCAGCGTGTCTTTAATGTTCTGTGTCCACTGTTGTGTTGGTTGATCCTTGCCTCATGTCCAGGGTGTCTTTAATGTTCTGTATCCACTGTTGTGTTGGCTGACAATTGCCTCATGTCCAGGGTGTCTTTAATGTTCTGTATCCACTGTTGTGTTGGCTGACAATTGCCTCATGTCCAGGGTGTCTTTAATGTCCTTTGTCCACTGTTGTGTTGCTGACCTCTGCCTCATGTCCAGCGTGTCTTTAATGTTCTGTGTCCACTGTTGTGTTGGTTGATCCTTGCCTCATGTCCAGGGTGTCTTTAATGTTCTGTATCCACTGTTGTGTTGGCTGACAATTGCCTCATGTCCAGGGTGTCTTTAATGTTCTGTATCCACTGTTGTGTTGGCTGACAATTGCCTCATGTCCAGGGTGTCTTTAATGTCCTTTGTCCACTGTTGTGTTGCTGACCTCTGCCTCATGTCCAGCGTGTCTTTAATGATCTGTGTCCACTGTTGTGTTGGTTGATCCTTGCCTCATGTCCAGGGTGTCTTTAATGTTCTGTATCCACTGTTGTGTTGGCTGACAATTGCCTCATGTCCAGGGTGTCTTTAATGTCCTTTGTCCACTGTTGTGTTGCTGACCTCTGCCTCATGTCCAGCGTGTCTTTAATGATCTGTGTCCACTGTTGTGTTGGTTGATCCTTGCCTCATGTCCAGGGTGTTTTTAATGTCCCATGTCTACTGTTGTTTGATTCCTGCCTCATCTTTCAGGAACCATGAATATTTAATGAATTTCATACAATTTTGATAAAAAAAAAAGGCAAAACTCATCCATATTTTTCAAATATTACATGAAATACACGTGTTGGAAAAAGAGAAACTAAAACTGGTTGCAGACACCTTTGATTACAAAAATGTAAATAAATTACCACTGTTTTTAAGTATTCATCATCATCATAAAGTGACTTGCCAACTGACATGGGCGATCATGCTTCATCACATCTTGTGATCTTCAAAAACACATTATCTATTCATGTGCTGATACCTTTCCGTGTCGTGACATAAAGCTGTCTGGAATCTTCTCTTGCTATCTTCCTCTGAGTCTCTTTCCACAACTTTTTCCAGTTGCCACATTGTTCCATTTGTTCTCTTCTCATGATTTGACCACAAAGTAACAGCTGCTCTATTCTGATGTTTGTGAGAAGTTGTCTTTACTAATGCTATTTAACTTTGACAAATTAATGCTGGAGGGAAATCTGGAATAAAGAACAGTGTACACCACTGTTTTTAGATGAATGTTCTGTCAGAGTCTCACCCGAGGATAGAACGCGTTGTCTGCACCAACGCCCGACAATGCAACGCCAAGATATTATAAGCCCTACAGTTATAATGCGGCGGCCTCACTAGCGCCAGGCAGCCAGCGCTCGATAGTGTAGCGCTGGGCTATTATAAGCACTACAGGCGATAAGCGCTGAACGATGCTAAGCAGGCAGCTAGCACACAGCGTGAACCGTGAGGGGTCACGCGTGCTAAACCAAGCGCTACTAGAGAGTGTGCTGTGTCCAGGCAGACTGAGCTGGACGGTCGTCAGAGCCAGACGTGTGAAAGTGGCTGAGAGTTGTTGCATAGCGTGAAAGCTAGCCTGTTTGACAGCTTGAGATGGAGTGCGTGTCTGTGTGACTTGTAAGTTGGAGTGCATTGATATCTTCTATTGTATTGATGTATTGATTACTTGCACTGTTGTAATCCATTGTATATTGTAACTTGTGATTGCGCGAAGCGTGTATTGATTCACGATGTGTGCAGTGCGCGAATAAATAGCACGAAATATCTTATCGGTGGTTAGCCTTGTGTTGTTTAGCTAGTGTAATTAAGATCGTACTTTGTCAAGTGACGAGCCCTAATTCTTGCCCTAAGCAAGACTTTGACAAGTGTGAACGTGGTGGCCTTCGTCCGGTTTATGAATCAACTGTTTACAGAAATGTGCCGATAGTAGATAGAATTTTTTTTGTAACAAATAGGAACATAGCGACTGCGGTCAAAATTTTGGATAAGTTAATTATAATTATTAGTGTAGAAAGCGTGTGCGTTATAGTTTAGAACATAAATATCATTGTGTGAGTTAATTTAATCAAAGCAAAATTACGTTTTTGAACTTAGAAAATTGCAACCGAGACATCAAAGTGACAAAAACAAAATGGCGGCCATGTCCTTGAATGTCATTGAGTAGTGATAGTGTAAGCGAAACGAGTGGAAAGTGTGAATAGAAAGTTGTTGAGTGTGGTGATACGACTAACAACAATACTTGACGACATACAAACCTACAAAAACTTAAGTGACATTGCATACACCACACACTTGCACATGTTCTAATTTCTCTTAGTCCAAAAAGAACAGGTTGTTTGGGGTCATCTGCACCTGTCCCTCGGAAACTCCAAAATTTTTTGGCCGACATAAAGTAAAAACCAGTGCGGTTTCGGGCAGTAGTCAGCAGCCATTGCCCAACACATTATCTCAGGAGTACTTGAGTATAAAATTTTTTTTCCCTCTTTCTTATATTTTCGTTCTTCAGGCCTAAACACTAGCTATAATATTAAATACTGTAAACCTTTGAACTCAAATTACTAACAACTTTATTAATTTTGTGTCTATCGATTTCATCATACATTTTGTTCATCATGGCTAGTTTGAACGAGTACATTGAAATGGGTTTAAAAATGAACTATACTGGAGAAGAATTGAGAGCCTGGAGTGAGAAAAAATTTGCAGAATACCTCCTACAACAGGAGAAGATTAATGAACGTGATGAAAGAGCTGCCGAAAGAGCTTTAAAACAAGCAGAATTAGATAATGCTTTAAAACTTAAGCAAGCTGAAACAGATGCAGAAATAAGAAAAGCTGAAATTACATCCCAAACCAGGAAAGAAGAACTAGAAATGAATGCTCGAATTAAACGAGAAGAGCTCGAAGTACAGCTAAAAATTGAGCAGCTGAAAGCAGAAACTTCCAAAGAAAAGGAAGATAGAAAAGCTGACAAAGACCAGCCATATAAGAAATACCAAGGGCTGATTAAAAGTTACTCCACAGGTGACTGCATAGCAGCTTTCACTCAAAATTTTGAATGTATTATGGATCATTATCAGATCCCAAAGTCAGAATGGAGTATAATATATATGAGAAGTCTTTCTGGAGATCCTCTGAAAGTAATAGAGGCCATTCCAAATGACCTGAAGAAAGATTATCAGCATATTAAGACAAAAATTATGGCTCATTTTCTGCTAGATGAAGCAGGCTACAGAGAACAGTTTGGTAAATTGTCTCCTAAACCAACACAAACGTTCTCTGATTACATCTCAGAAATACAAAATGTTTTCTCTAAGTGGCTATCTGCAGCCAAGGTAAATGGTAATTTTGATAAATTGGTGGATCTTATTTTGAGAGATAAAATCATTACATCTCTCCCACCACCATTTTCTAAATTTCTATTAGAATGTCAGTGTGAAAGTATACAACAGATTGAAAGTCGGGGAGTAGGCTATTTTTCAGCCAATAAACAATGTTTCATTACTGGGTTGATGACCACAGACTTTGTAGCAGCCGCTACTTATGATAGATCTAAGTCAGTGCCTTACAACAAACAAAAGCCCTATAGGCAATCTGCTGATCAGAGTAACAAATGCAGATATTGTCATTTGCCACACATCGAAACTGATATGTGTGACCAACATCCTGGTTACATGTCTTACTTACAAAACTACATAGCAAAGCAAGACAAGGAAAGAAAAGTATACAGACGTGCCACCAAATGCTTCCTCTGTAAAGCTTTCGGCCACTGGCGTAAAGATTGTAAAGCCAAAGCTATGTCTAGAAAGGCTAATGCAGCTATGATTGATAGTTCGTCATCAGATGATGAAAGTATAGAAGATCAAAATGTAAACGCAGCACATGCTATTGATGTGTTTCAACACGACAAATGTACTGTCTGTGATCAATTTCATGAAGATGGCATTTTGACATGTGGCCATTCAATTCCTGTTACAAATGAGGAAGCCAACTTAGTTGTGAACTCCCAAGGTAAACTAAATATCCACCAGGGGTATATTAACGGTAGAGCTGCCACCGTTTTACGTGATAGCGGCAGTACCCTCATTGGCATTAAGAAAGACTATATTTTACCATCACAATATAGTGGTAAATATGTTACTTGCAGAACTTTCTCAGGTAACATCGAGAGATACCCTCTTGCATGGGCATATATAAATACACCATTCCTCTCCGGAAAGGTTAAATGCGCAGCATTGAACAATCCTTGTTGCGATGTTATCATCGGTAACCTTCCAGAGGTTAATGACATGCCACATGACAGTATTGTATCCTCTGCCACTTGTAACATCGATTATACCATCTCACCATCATCACAAATCACGTTTCATGATATTGATGTATTACCACCCATAAATGAATGTATGTATGCCAATTCGGCAATGTCATCACAGGAATGTAGTTGTGTGAAGGTGACACCAAGTTGTAATATACATGTTAACAGTGATAGTACAAATGCAGTAACTAGATCTACTGCTCAAAGGCAAGATCGAATCGATCAGACAGAGGCTTTACAGCTAATAAGCCCAGTTGTAACATCTCCTGAAACAACTAGGGAGAAATTTATAACAGCTCAAAAAGCCGATCGATCATTGCAAAAGTATTTTAAACTAATAGGTCAAAAGCCACGAGTAGCAAAGAACGCTAAATGGTATTTTGCTCTGAAAAACGGAATTCTGACACGGTACTATACCAAAGGTTCTAGCACTACTGAACAAACGGTGCTACCTTCAGAAAACCGCAACCAAGCATTACAGCTGGCGCATGACATACCCTTTGCAGGGCATATGGCGTATGCTAAAACGCGAGCAAGGTTACTTACTCAATTCTATTGGCCTAAATTTTGCAGTGATACGAAAGTATATTGTAGATCTTGTGACATCTGCCAAAAGCTTGTTAAAAAGGGGAAACACCCGCAAGCAGAACTGCAAGTCACTGATTTGGCAAGTAGACCATTTGAAAAGATCTCGGTCGATATAGTTGGTCCCCTTAACCACATAACATCAAGGGGAAACAAATATATTGTTACAATAATTGATTTATGTAGTCGGTGGCCAGAAGCCATTCCAATGAAGAATATAACTTCCAAAGATATCATGGAAGTATTTTTTCATATTTTTGCAAGGGTAGGATTCCCTGACACCATTCTTTCAGATCGGGGTAGCCAGTTTATTGCCGCAGCTACACAAGCATTTACTAAAATGTTGGGGGTGAAGCAATGCTTCAACAGCCCATACCACCCACACTCCACAGGTATCATAGAAAAGATCAACGGTGGTCTTAAACATATGCTCGCAAAAGTAACCCAAGAGCATCCCGAAGACTGGGACACATATCTGCCTGCTATTTTATTTGCATATAGAGAAGTGCCACATTCCAGCACTGGATTCTCACCATTCGAAATCGTGTATGGTGCCAAACCACGCAGCCCATTATCATTGTACCATTCTATGCTAACTGAAAGTAAAACCATCTGTACACCCATTTCATCATATGAACATGTAACATCATTGCGCGATAGAATTATGAGATCATGTATGTTAGCTAAAGAAGCACTACAAAAATCTGGTGCTATCTACCGACAATACGCTAACAGAGGAAATAGAACCATTACTCTGACGCCAGGACAGGACGTTCTTCTCTTATTGCCAAGTGACAGACATCTTCTGACAGACTCATGGCAAGGACCGTTTAAAGTACTACGACAAATTTCGACGGTAGATTACGAAATTGCAGTTAGGGACAAACACAAAATTTTCCATATTAACATGCTTAAACCATACTACCACAGGGACGACGAACAAGTGGAGACGACAGCAAGCACAACAATAGTGGACCAGACAGACGACAACGATACTGACGAGATACCAACACCAGTCCTTGACACGACAACCAACCTACAGGACATAAAGGTAAATCCCAAACTGACTCAGACACAGATTAACAGTTGCAGACAAGTATTACAAGACTACAGTACAATTTTTTCTTACAACCCAGGACAGACAGACTTAGTGCAGCATCATATTATTTTGACATCTGACATTCCAATAAAATGCAGACCATATTCCATCCCTATACATTACAAAGACAAATTGCATCAAGAAATTACTGACTTAGATGCAAATCATATCATCCGACGTTCACAATCACATTTTTGTTCACCTATTGTCATTGTGAAGAAGAAGGATAACACAATAAGACTCTGTGTTGACTATAGGAAACTCAACGCCATTACACAGTTGGATTTAGAACCAATGAGCAACTGTGAAGACATACTGACAGAACTGACTGACTCACGGTACTTTACTAAACTTGACATGACAAAAGGTTACTGGCAAATACCTGTACATGCTGACAGTATACTTTTGACAGCATTTGCCACACCCTGGGGACTATACGAATGGTGCAAGTTGCCATTCGGGCTAGTTAATGCTCCAGCAACATTTGTCAGAATGACAAGACGACTACTGACAGACATTCCCAACATCATTTGGTATATGGACGACATTTGCATACATACAAGCAACATGACAGACCATATAACAGCACTGCAGCAGACATTCGACAGAATTAGACAACATGGACTGACAATAAAACCATCCAAAGTTGATATAGCCTTTCAAGAAATTTCATTTTTGGGCTATAAGATCTCAAATGGCTTCATATCAACTGACGATAACATAATGTCCAGAATTTTAAAATTGTCGCTTCCGACAACCAAGAAACAGTTGCGAAGTGTGTTAGGTCTTTTGAATTATTATAGACAATTCATTCCTCATTTTGCTGAATTGACCAAATGTTTCACTGATTTACTAACAAACAAACATCCAAATGTCATTGTAAATAGCGAATGTTTAAGGCCTGCATTTGCGAAAGTACTATCTTATTTTTCCAAGGAACCCATTCTAAAATTACCAGATCTTAGCACTATTTTCAGGCTAAGATGCGATGCGAGCTCCGTAGCCATTGGAGGGGTACTACTTCAAGAACACGACCAAGTGTTGTACCCGGTATACTACGTCTCCCGGAAACTGAACACCAGCGAACGAAATTACAGCACGCCAGAACTCGAAGCCCTCGCTCTTGCGTTCTCGGTACGTAAATTGTCCAGATTTCTTTTAGGTAAACATTTCATCATTGAAACAGACAATAGCCCGTTGACATTTATCACCAGGGGAACCCCAACTAACCAAAGAGTGGCCAGATGGTCCCTTCTTTTACAGGACTATAGCTTTGAAATCAGACATATCAAAGGCTCACATAACTCTCTTGCCGATCTTCTATCGAGATGTCCTGACGACTCACCCAATAGCCAGGTAACACCCGAGCACATTGCAGATGGTGTATAAACTGCAACCTAGATAGTGCTCAACACCACAGCCAATTGTGACTTCATGTCAGTTACGCTGTGTAAAACTGTGTGATAGGGAAAATGTAATTTCCCAGTGTAAATATAGTATGTACATATTGTTATTATCATGTGAATGAACGGTTCGTATAATTATAAGAAAGTTGCAAGAATGTCATTAATAGTGTAAATATATATTATCATTATAATAACGACACCATAAGTGTCACAGGACAGTACTACAGGACCCAAAAAGACTTACTGAGCTTGAACAAGTACCAAGCAATCCTGAGTACAACTATAAAGATGGTCCACGACGTTTTAACAAGGATGAGTGATGACTGTGACAACCTAATCTGAGAATATGACGGAAGAAGCTATCCTACCACTGATAACAAGATCTGGGTACTCCATATATCTAACTACAGTCTAACGCAACGAGAGACCTTAATGTGAGTGTGCGGCAACATCTTTACACTTCTGTTATTTATATTACTTTCATAATAATGTACCATAATAAAATATTTGTAAATTGATGACAATTGTATGTAAATTCGAGTATGAAACATTTCCATATACGAAATTGTATATGTCGATTTTTGTTAGATGTAATCTCAGCATCGTAGCTTGATTTACTTTTTCACAAAAGTGACCTTTTGTGCACTTTTGTCAGAGAGGATCAAATTATGACACTAAGAAAGAAAATGGTACCTGTAATTTATTTTGTTGAAAGCATGATGAAATTATTGTCCCTAAATTTTGTTACATAAACAAGGGACATAACTAAATATTGTTGGTGATGCGTAAATATGTATTGAAACTACCATGTTTGCCTAATACGTATCACGTCAAGAGGACGTCATGTGTATATGGGAAAACTTGCCAAAACTGAAGACCTTCATCGGGCATTCTATTAGATGGGGGTAGATGTTCAATGTCGGAGTTATCTTATAGGTAGATACTCACAGACTCACCTGTTTATTTGTAATTTTTCTTTTTGGTGGAGAGGTAGGGCAAGTTAGCCGTAACTACCGGACTGGCTGTGTCTCAGTGAGGTAAAAACCATGGAATTGATTGTACCTGACAATTATGCTGTATGGATAGGCATGGGGATCATATACATATTGCTTACTAATCACCTGTACATATTAGAACTAATCAGAGCTATGTCAGATAAAGTGCACAGTTCGATTCTGACAAGATAAAGAACAGCGAAATAGAGTACATGAAAGGAAAACCTTTCATGAAATTAAAGGGGGGGAGGATGTCAGAGTCTCACCCGAGGATAGAACGCGTTGTCTGCACCAACGCCCGACAATGCAACGCCAAGATATTATAAGCCCTACAGTTATAATGCGGCGGCCTCACTAGCGCCAGGCAGCCAGCGCTCGATAGTGTAGCGCTGGGCTATTATAAGCACTACAGGCGATAAGCGCTGAACGATGCTAAGCAGGCAGCTAGCACACAGCGTGAACCGTGAGGGGTCACGCGTGCTAAACCAAGCGCTACTAGAGAGTGTGCTGTGTCCAGGCAGACTGAGCTGGACGGTCGTCAGAGACAGACGTGTGAAAGCGGCTGAGAGTTGTTGCATAGCGTGAAAGCTAGCCTGTTTGACAGCTTAAGATGGAGTGCGTGTCTGTGTGACTTGTAAGTTGGAGTGCATTGATATCTTCTATTGTATTGATGTATTGATTACTTGCACTGTTGTAATCCATTGTATATTGTAACTTGTGATTGCGCGAAGCGTGTATTGATTCACGATGTGTGCAGTGCGCGAATAAATAGCACAAAATATCTTATCGGTGGTTAGCCTTGTGTTGTTTAGCTAGTGTAATTAAGATCGTACTTTGTCAAGTGACGAGCCCTAATTCTTGCCCTAAGCAAGACTTTGACAGTTCCAAGTAGGTTAGTTAATGAGTTAACAAAATGCAACAAGAAATACATGTGCTAGAAAGTGAAAAACTAAAGCTAAAAGTACAGACACCTTTGGTAGAAAAATATGCTGCATCAGTATGTTTCTTCAACTGATTCACTGCCACGAGCCGATATAACAGCGCAATGGAACTACTCTGGACTGCCAGAAGCTGATTAGTCGGCTTAGTATTGACAGTGCATTATTTGTTTCATTTCTCTTATTTTCCGCAATTTTTAGAGCCTGGTAAATGAAAATTTACACATAGAAAAGATATGCCCTTCGAAATTTATCAGACAAGACATGCAGATTAAATTTTTTGTAATATAAATCGATTGTGAAAGTGGTTTCTTTTTATTATTGTAGAACGCTCAATGGTTCTCGACTCTTCGATTTATGCCAGATTATTGTTTTAAACAATTTTTGATTATAATTATTATGATTTAAAGGATTTTTTTTAAAGATTCTAAATCTGAAAGCACGTGCAGTAATGTGGTTTTTCAGTTAAATTATTTAACATTATGGAAAATAAACCTAACTGTGAAAGTTCGTCATCATATGATGGCACGTGTCGAATTATGCTTGCTCTAATGGGTCACACTTGTGCCACTAAGTTTGCTTTACCTATCACAAATAAGCTGAGGAGTATTTAAATAATTAAATTTAAAAGAATAATAAATATAACTAAATAGAACACTCATGTTTTCCTGACTTTTTTCATCTTGAGTGAAAATGATGTACTTCAAAATATGACGTTTTACTTATGTTTTGATGGTGTTAAAAAGCAGTTCTTTTGATATTGGTGAAGAAAAGTGGTGTGTTTATCATTATTCAATAAATTTATTTGGATTATCATCAAAGATTGAGGAGTAGTGCCTTAGTAAGTGGAAATTTGTAATAACTGTCACTCCTACCTTCAAATTTTCTGTTACAAAATCTAACATTATTATCATTATATTTCTAACATATAGCAATAGTAGCAATACTAACATGTTATTTGTGCAATCACCTTTAAATTGATATATAATACAACATAATTGCTACCAATTTAACCATTTTTAGATCATTCCTGTGACACACCCCAACTTCCCATTTTCTGCTGTCAATTTATGTTTGGTTCAAACCCAATTTTTTGTTTGCCAGTGAATCAGTAAAACCTGGTAGTTAATGAGTTAACAGTTGAAGAATTTAATAATTAACAGCTAGAATCAGCACTGGAATGTGCACTAGACATATAAAAGAGTCTGTGAAGTGTTAAATAACATACCAAAATCCTCCAACTCTGGAATACTCCACTGGATGAGGCAACAAACATGAGACAATAACCTCAAAGTGCGTTTTCATCACTTCCTGCAGCCATGTCTGGATATACTGGCGAAAGATAAGTGTAAACATTATATTTCTTAAATCCAAACAACAGTCTACATAATATAGTTTGATTAACATTTGTTCAGTGATAAGTTTTGTTCAAAGAGTGACAATCATGAAATGACATTGGGAAACAAAAGCAGCATGATACATATCATAGCACGCATTGAGTACCAATTTGTCTATACAAATATGGAGCTAGCACAATATACCTAATATGGCTCAAATCATGTTAAAGGGTTCTTTATTTTACGGTTTTTAAAACCATATTCCATAACAGAATGGAAGCAGGACATTATGCCCGTTTTTATCCATTACTCCTATATGTCAGTTATGTATGGTTACATTTGTGTTAAACTTTTGAAAGCCAACTTATGATTACACCATGACACCACAACCTACAAGCACACCTGTATCATCGAAGCCTGTCAAATGCCCTAAATTGCCTGTAAGAGATAGGACCCACTGTCTCCAGATTACATCCTACATTGTTAACTGCCCCCTCTGCAAAGAGGCCTGACACCAGACCTGAGTGCAAGGAGCCACACTGGAAACTAAACTCTGGGGTACCAAGCAGGATCTTGAAGGACAGTAGACGTTATACAGAAACTAGATGTAGAAGTCTGAATGTAGAAACCATGAAACACAAGAAGGAAGATTTTATACAGAAACTAGATGTAGAAGTCTGAATGTAGAAACCATGAAACACAAGAAGGAAGATTTTATACAGAAACTAGATGTAGAAGTCTGAATGTAGAAACCATGAAACACAAGAAGGAAGATTTTATACAGAAACTAGATGTAGAAGTCTGAATGTAGAAACCATGAAACACAAGAAGGAAGATTTTATACAGAAACTAGATGTAGAAGTCTGAATGTAGAAACCATGAAACACAAGAAGGAAGATTTTATACAGAAACTAGATGTAGAAGTCTGAATGTAGAAACCATGAAACACAAGAAGGAAGATTGTATACAGAAACTAGATGTAGAAGTCTGAATCTAGAAACCATGAAACACAAGAAGGAAGACTATATACAGAAACTAGATGAAGTCTGAATGTAGAAACCATGAAACACAAGAAGGAAGATTTTATACAGAAACTAGATGTAGAAGTCTGAATCTAGAAACCATGAAACACAAGAAGGAAGATTCTATACAGAAACTAGATGTAGAAGTCTGAATGTAGAAACCATGAAACACAAGAAGGAAGATTCTATACAGAAACTAGATGAAGTCTGAATGTAGAAACCATGAAACACAAGAAGGAAGATTTTACACAGAAACAAGATGTAGAAGTCTGAATCTAGAAACCATGAAACACAAGAAGGAAGATTCTATACAGAAACTAGATGTAGAAGTCTGAATGTAGAAACCATTAAACACAGAAGGAAGATTTTATACAGAAACTGGATGTAGAAGTCTGAATGTAGAAACCATGAAACACAAGGAGGAGGATTTTATACAGAAACTAGATGTAGAAGTCTGAATGTAGAAATCATGAAACACAGAAGCAAGATTCTATACAGAAACTAGATGTAGAAGTCTGAATCTAGAAAGCATGAAGCACAGAAGAAGGAAGATTTTATACAGAAATTAGATGAAGTCTGAATGTAGAAACCATAAAACACAAGAAGGAAGATGTCACTCCTTCATTAAAAAGGTTAAAAGTGAGAAGACTGACCTAATTTCACCAGGTTTTACCACACCTGGTTCAGTGTCTCTTCACAGAATGACAAATCACCCACTGAGAGCATCACACAATGAACAAACTATGTAGTGCCAGAAATCACTCCCAGGGATCTCTAAAAAAAAAATTACAAATAACACTCATGGTCTGAGCTAACCAGTCTGAAAACAAACCCATGACTTTCAGAACATGAGGCAGATAGTTTGACCACTTCGCTGTAAATACCACTCCTTGATTATGTCAATCCACTGTTACTAACCTACTTAGAACATTCATCTAAAAACAGTGGTGTACACTGTTCTTTATTCCAGATTTCCCTCCAGCATTAATTTGTCAAAGTTAAATAGCATTAGTAAAGACAACTTCTCACAAACATCAGAATAGAGCAGCTGTTACTTTGTGGTCAAATCATGAGAAGAGAACAACTGGAACATAATGTAGCAACTGGAAAAAGTTGTGGAAAGAGAGACAGAGGAAGATAGCAAGAGAAGATTCCAGACAGCTTTATGTCACGACACGGAAAGGTATCAGCACATGAATAGATAATGTGTTTTTGAAGATCACAAGATGTGGTGAAGCATGATCGCCCATGTCAGTTGGCAAGTCACTTTATGATGATGATGAATACTTAAAAACAACAGTCAGATACTAACTTCTGGTTTAAGTCTCTCCAGAGCATTTCCAACATTATCTGAAAATAAAGAAAAGAGCCAGATTACAAGCAAATGGTAGCAGAACAATTAAGTGAATGATAGCACTATAGCATAAAGAAGGCATACGTGATTCTATGGCTAGTAATGTTCTCAACCGGTGGGGAACACCCCCTCCCCCTGGGGGGTGGGGTGGGGGAAGATAAGATTATTTCAAGATCCTGTTAATACAAGAACCGATTACTTGATAGTGTTTTTCCCTCCATACTTTACAGTTCTGTACTTCATGCCATTCTGAAATTCGTTTTATAATGTAAGTAGACCTGCAAATCATGTTTTATGTAGACGTTTAGACTTGTTCTAGTATGTGTTATTAAATTTAACTTCAATTTTTACATATGCTGTATAGGAGAAAGGGGGGGGGGGGGATTTATAGTGAGGAAATACAAAAGGGGGGGGGGGAATGACATTCTAAACATATGGCGAAGGAGTGTATGGACAAAAAAAGGTTGAGAACAACTGATGTAGTGTCAACATCCAGTGATAAACTAACTGGTTTCAAGGAACATCTTAGTATGCTGTGAAAGGACAAGGTAGTCAAATAGCAAATACTGCTGATTGGATGTGAAGTGTTAGACCTTCACATATTATAGGCCATGAAGTATGAGGTGGGTGACCTTTCCTTGCCATTTATATGAGGAAGTGTTGGTCGTCCGGGTCAGCAAAAACAATGACTGTTGGGGATTGAACCTCAGCCACTGACCAATATGCCAATGTAGCTTCTTATAAACTGTAAAGCTACCCATCAATTCTGATTTTTTAATTTAGATCATACTAGGGAGATTCTCAGCTTAGTATACAAACTGCAAAGCACTAACACGGAACCTAATGTGTAAATGGGATAGGGGTATCCCATATGAAAGGAGAAGTAAGGTGTCTCCCTCCCTCAGCTAGCCTAGAGGACACCTTGGGCAAGGTGGAGTACCCCCCCCCCCCCCAACAGTGTTTCCTGAAGCCATGGGTGCAGGTGGTGGATAAAGTTGAAGAGCAGCCAAGAGACAGTTGTAGGTTATACTCTCCAATATCACCATGGTAGGCAGAGGATCTCTTTTATTTTGGGAGACAATGGCTACGGTCATCGACCAGTACGGTCACTGCTAAGAAGGAAGCAATGGCAAACTACCTTCCCTACATTTGCCTAGAAAATCATGTTTTGTCAATTCATAGAGAAATTGTTGGACAAGTTATGAGAAGAAATACATTGGAGAACTTGGTGACAACTGGCAAAATTGAGGGGAAAAGAACAAAGGGAAGGCAGAGAAGTAAATCCTAGATGGCTTGGCTACGTGGTATGGTCAAGAAAAGAGCACAAAGCTGACCCATGACTCTGCTGATGATGTGAGATGGCGAAACATGACCGCCCACACTTGTCGGCATGTCACATGATGATGATGAATGTGTGAACAAGTAAATGCAAACATATAAACATTCTGTTGCAAGTAGGCTTTAAAATGTTTTGAAGTTGACAACAAAGTGGTTGCACAGCCTAATCCTTATGATTTCTAGCTGCTGTGGGTGTTTTAACAATGTGCACATGGGACACCTCTTTGTTCCTGCTAAAAAATGTGTTTCACTACTATACCCACTGCATTATGGTTCCATCGCCCAGCTACTGAGTTAAGTGTTTGCAGCGACACTGTGAGCTGTGAATTTCATGTGGAATACTATTAAATCAGTTCACAGTGGTTTGTATTGTGAACTGGATGTTAAGAAAAATAACGATGGCCATTTGCTTCAATAGCTGGTTTTGCCTTATACAGTATGTATGTCCAACTGCTGGTTTTCTAGTGACTGCCGCTTCCATCGATGATGAATTATTTTTGTGGCGGGCTTTTGTGTTGGCATTCAGGCAGCGGACTTATGCATATATGTCTGCACATGCTGTTGGTTTATCAGGACTGCTATCTGTTCCATTCACATGGGACAGTGAGGAGCATATTGTGTGGTATTCACTGGCACGGGAATGGAGAATTATGGGGTAACTAGCATTCCCTAGCCTTTGAACTCAATCTACCCACAAAACAGCATGTTTATATGTTTTACTGTGTTCGGTCCCCTATCCCCAGAGTCATGATCAATTTTACTGTCCTTGAATTGTAAGTGTATCATCATAGGTGTCTTGTTTGGAAACAAAGCAAAATCATAGAAAAATCATCCATTTGAACTAGGCAAAAAGGAACCTGTCATTTGGAATTCTCTGGTTGTATTTAACATTATTTTGAATGTTATCATGGGGACATTGCTTGGACCACGCTACAAGCCAGTAAGCAAAAATTAGAAGAAAAAAAAAACTGGCAGAAAAAATATTAACATTTCTGGAAAGCTAAAATGGAACTAATTGGTATCCATATGTGTGTACACATATATAAAGTTAAATTTTATGCCTAGGATAACTCAAATGTTACATTTTAATTTTTATACAATTTGGCTTCACTTCCAGTATATTAAACTGGGTGGGAGTAGAGATGTCATGATCCTTATTATGGTCCTTGACTTCACAGATCATTACCTGTATGAGTGTTTGCGGATAGTGGTTGATATAGTGTTTAGAGCAGAACTGTGAGTGCAGATATCATAGGCTGGTTGATGGGGGTATGAATGATTTGTAAATTCCATGAGTGGGTGAATTAAGAAACTAGACATACACCAAGATAGAGATTAAAATTGAGATAATTTGGGAGGTGTCATTTAGTGAGTACACGCTAAATTATAGTGTGCCAAAGTGTCACATGAATAATATAGAGTGGTGGTTCTCAACCTTTTTAGGCCCATGCACCCTTTCAGCATATGTCAGAATGTCATTCTCCCCTTTCCAGCGAACGAAAGAAGCAGAATTTCCCCCCCCCCCCCATTTCCAAAACTGTCAGCCTCAAAATGTGCATTCAAAATAACATGCCTATAATACTGAAAATCCTTATTTTCTTCCATAACCTTTACAAGCATAGATTAATTTTAAAGTGTAGTAAAGCATCAAAGAACTGTCAAGTAATACACGACGACAGAATGCCAGAAAATTGTGCTTCATCAAACAAAAGGCTCAGTAGAAAACCAGGATATTGTGCCTGAAGCCATTTTGAGTCTGCCAATCTGTGGTCTTAATTCTCTTCCCCCCCCCCACCCACCTCTGGAAACCCTAAAATCTCCCCATTGGGGGAAATTCCCCACTAGTTGAGAGCTACTGATATAGAGGCACAACTTGTGCTGTGACCTTGCTAAGAATGTTAGATTAAATGTGTGTTGATCTGTTTAATGGATATGTCTTAGAAGTTTACAGCTACTGCAAAGAGAGAACAGAATGACAAGTAGTTAAGTTGGTGTAGATATATGATTTCTGGAGTGTAGGAGTAAATCAGGAAGGCAGTTGGGACCGAAAGCCATTGTGAGCAAAAAAAGATTTCTTAATAGCATCCCTTCATCTTGACATGTCCAACTTGAGGCACTAAGAGTAGTTATGCTACTATCTGTGCCAATCTTAGGCTTATTAGGGTATATAGTCTCCTCTAATCTACAAAGTGGAGACACTGTGTATGTAGAGGGTGTCTAACTTTCACCTCTACAGGATCATAAACTATCCCATTTTTGTTATCATGTTCCATTACTCATGGTGTTTTACGGAAGCTGCTGGTTGTGGCTTCTGTATAAAACATATGGCTGCCACTGTGAAAAGTCAGAATGAAAACAAAAATCTACTTAAATGTTCTGATTTTAGTAAAAACAAAAATCTACTTCAATGTTCTACTGATTTTTGTAAAAACAAAAATCTACCTCAATGTTCTACGATTGTAGTAAAATAAAATCTACCTCAATGTTCTGATTTTAGAAAAAAATTCTATCTACCCCGATGTTCCACTGATTTGAGCAACAACAAAAATCTACCTCAATGTTACAGATTTGAGTAAATACAAAAATCTACTTCAATGTTCCACCGATTTAAGTAACAACAAAAATCTACCTCAATATTCCACTGATTTGAGTAAAAACAAAAGATCTACCTCAATGTTTTACAGATTTGAGTAAAAACAAAAATCTAAATTGTTTACTTATTTTAGTAGGAAAATGACCTACCATCTGGCAAGTAAGCTGTGGCATCAAACCACTGAAACAGCATTCCCAGTAGACGCCCCAGGACTTCCTAGAGAAACCAATACACATTTCTTATGCATCTCATCAATATCATCAATCCTATCATCATCATCAGCTGCATTATCCCCACAAACATCACCACCATCAATATCATCATTGTCATTAATCCCATCTTTTTCAACAGCTTTATCCCCATAATCATCATCATCATTACCAATATCATCAACTTCACTGTCATTAATCCCATCATTATCAACAGCTTTATCCCCATAATCATCATCATGATTACCTACATCATTATCATAATCAACATTGTCATTAATCCCATCATTATCAACAACTTTATCCCCATAATCATCAACATGATTACCTACATCATTATCATCATTGTCATTAATCCCATTATTATCAACAGCTTTATCTCCATAATCATCATCATGATTACCAACATCAACATCATCATCACCAATATTGTCATTAATCCCATCATCATCAACACCTTTATCCCCATAATCATCATCATGATTACCAACATCATGATCATCATCATCATCATCATTAATTTCACCATTATCAACAGCTTTATCCGCATAATCATCACCATCACCACCAACATTATCATCATCAACAATGTCATGAGTATAATCAACACTATTAGCACATCGTGACCTTTATAATCCTAACAATAAATTCTCCGCATTCTCTGTGTAAAACAATACTGCAAACAATTACTTATAACTGATTTATTACTAGCAGCTGTCATATTTAACTGTGCCCATGTCAAAATAGGATTCCTTGGCCTGTTTTGTACAGTTTTCACAATCTACTTGGGTTTTCCAACTAGTTTGTTCTTTTCCAAGTTCACGACATCGTTATTGATAAAATAGACACATAACTTTTCGAACATCACAGACAAGGACGGTTCCAATGTGTTGTTAATCAGGTCACAATAGTGACAATCAGCATCCACATCCTTCCACTTCTGCAGAGACTGAAGATTTCTGATTTTGTCCCGAGTGTAGTCATGTCAATTCTAGGTCATTATCATCAACATCAAGTGCCCTGCCAGCTGGCGTAAGCATTCATGACTCTCCACAGATCTCGGTATTTGGTCTTCTGGATCACTCTGCTGCTGATATTCCTCCATGCCAGCATAATTTCTCTTGGTCTGCCTCTGCCTCTCTTCCCCTCGATCTTTCCAGTTGTCACGATGTTCTCCAATGCCTCTCTTCACATCACATGACCACAGAAAGATGTTTGTCTCTTTCTTATTGGTGTAATTCTAGGTCATACATTATAAATCAGTGGTCAGCATGGCTGAATGGATAAGAGTGCTCATTCTTAAACATCCGATGTGCTGCTGATGAGGTAGGGGTTCAATCCCTATTCTGATCAGTTGGACTACAATGCTGACTTCTCGTCCTTGACTTGGGGATGTAAATTACAAGAACCTCTGAAGTCGAAGTGGGTTCACCTGATGACGCGGGACATTGGTAATAGGGAAAGCTAATCCACACACAAAAATCAGTCCAGTACTACTAGAAGTAGTGTATATGGACTACGCTTGAGTTCAAAGTTAGTGAGCACTCAAAAAAAAAAAAAATTATAAATCAAACATAAAACAATCACTGCTTTTCAAATAATTCCTGTATTTTCTCACCAGCTGTATCTAGCTAAAGTGAATGAAATCCCAAGGCAGATCCTACTGTTCTTTTCTTCTGCTGTCCTTTACCTCTCACTAGAGCAAAGGCCCCTCCAACCAGCTCATACCAAGCGGTTTCCCTTCTTATATCTTTTTCAGTAAACTCCATGTCTTCCACAAAATATTCACTTCTATTTCAAATTTTCTTCTCCATATGTTTTAGATCTCACTCTTTTTTCATATACCTCGTGCATTCCAGAAGAAGGACTTTCTAACTATATTATTACGAGGTTTTTCTTAATGTGTCCAATCTATAAATGTAACATGAAACTTTGAAACAACTGTCCCTTAACCTTTAAAACTATATGTAACCTCACACAGACAGAGGCAGAGAGGCAGGCGGGCGAGCGGGACGGACGGGCGGGCGGGCGGGCGGGCGGGCTGGCAGGCAGGCAGAGAGAGAGAGAGAGAGAGAGAGAGAGATATTCTGCACCAACAGAATACATACATGCAGGCTAAATTCCATATATACAGCCATGATTTCTCCACATATTACATACACATAACAGTACACAACAGGCACTTACATAAGGAATATCTTCTGCGGACTTGCACAGCTCAACCAACAGCCAGATTCCGTATCTGCTCAACAATCTTCTTTCTCCAGCATCCTCCAATTCAAAACCAATCTCATCTTCTCCTAAACGTCGCAAATCCTCTCCCATTTCCACCATTCTCTTTGTGGCAATGGGTGAAGCCTCCTTGAGCAAACTAAAAGAAGTAACTTCTGTTAAAAGGATGTCAATATATTCTAAACGTACAAAAACCTATAAACACTTTATAAAAAGTTATAAATACAACATTTTCAAAGATGTTAGTTAGTTAGTTAGTCGAGGTTCCAACTTCACGGCAACGGGCCGTCCCCATTATGCTCTGTTCCTGTATCAGTGAATATCACACAAAATGCTCCCCATTGTCCAATGTGAAAAGTGGAATAGGCAAGAGTCTCAGCAATCCAACAGCCCTCACATGTACACTGTGCAATATGCCACTGCCAGAATGCCAACACAAAATTAATCCACGAAAACCACAGTTCATCGTCGATGGACTCGGCAGTCACCAGAAAGACCTCATTGACCCAGGTTTTCTCACATGGCTCTGTATTTTACTGCAGGGTGACCCGCCGAAAGTGTCGCATAAAGCATGACTCCGCAGCTTCAGCGCCGACTCCCAGGAGTCTCCAGAAAAATGCACCCGTGAACCGAAAAGGCAAATCAGTCATAAAAGGCAAATCAGTCAATTCAGCAACCGTCAGTAGCCATTGTTCCGAACATGCAGGTCAATGTACAGGACACATGTAAAAGCATTCCACACGAATTTCAAAGCTCAAAGTGTCGCCCACGCACTCACTCAGTAGCAGGGCAACGGAACCATGTACTACCAGTCCAACATGAGGAAAATGCGATTGCAATCCATAGCTGCAAGCACAAACACGCCACAGGTCTTAATGGTTCAACGTCTGACCGCCATGTTGGTGACCGGAAGTCGATGTTCAAAGATATAAACACCATAATCAACGTCATCAAGGTCCTTGCCACATGGCAGGGGTAACCACGCTTCTTCACATCTTGTGATTTCCAACAGCATGAATTAATTCATGTACTGACACCTGTCCGTTCCATGACACATGACTCTGTGTATTTGCTTGTTTTGAACTCAAGCCTGGTCCAACCACATGCTACATCTTCTAGTGCACTGGACCAAATTTTACATGTTGATCAGCTTTCCCTATTACCAGTGCCCCTCGCCATCAGGCGAACCCACTCCATCTTCTGAGATACTTGAAATTTACATCCCCAATTCAAGGACGAGAAGTCAACATTTTAGTAAGAATCTTCCCTTACTGTCTTCCTGTAGTTCTCTTTCCACAGATTTTTCCAGCTGTCACAACATATTCCAGGTTTTCTCTTCTCATAATGTGGCCAAAACATAACGTGTAACACACGCAGCTTTCAGTACATCAGTGTCCATTTCCTTCTCCATCAATGAAATTCTCAACATTCTTCTCAAAAAACCACATCTCCACTTCCTTCAATTTCTCCAGCATTTTATTACTCATTGTCCAGCAATTGCATCCATTCAGAAGAACAGGCTCCACAGTTTTTCCTTAACTGGATGTTTGTTCTTGTGATTTTATATTTTTCATGACTATTTTTGTAAAAGAATATTTGCTAATGATGGTTATTTTCTTTATATCTGTGTTGTATCTTTTGTCAGATGTCACTATGCAGTTTTTTTTATGGGTAGCTTCAACAATTCTGAAATTTAATCTGAGAAGCCACCTACTCAGCCTGCTCTTTTTGAATTACAAATGCCAAAGTGATGTTTAATATACATGTGCAAAGTTTACATGTTTCTTACTAGTTATTTCAGCCTTATCAGAAAAGGTTAGATGTCTTGTACAGTACTCAAAGACCAAGAGGGATTATACTATTGTACCTGGTACATACTACCAAAAGAAAGGAATGATCAAATCAGTCAGAAAGTAACCAAAACTTCTCATGACGACTACCACGTTATGGACAGACCAGAAATCATCATTCAGCGCCTCAGAACAGGACAATAGATTACGCAACCACATGTATACAAAATTCAAGACTGGCAAACCAGCCATGTGCACATGTGGATTGGCGCTGCATACAGCATATCATACTCCAAGACTGCCCAAAATATGACACATGTAGGCAAACCTTCTGGCCCAGAGAAACAACAGTGGAAGATAAACTCTATAGACCACAGAGTGATTTTAAAAAAGACAGTTAAATTCATACAAGAGACAATATTGAAGTTATAGAAAATTTCAAGGAACGAAAGAAAAAAAAAAGAAGCTTGTTCTTTTGAATTACAAATGTCAGAGTGATGTTTAACATACATGTGCAAAGTATACATGGTTCCTACTAGATTTTTCAGCCTTATCTAAAAAGGCTAGATGTCTGATGCATTACCTAAAGATCAGGAGGAAGTATATTATTGTTTTATTTTTTTGTATACATGTGTACCATCTATATTGTTACTCGAACCAGGTTCTTTCAGCTTGAGATGGACGTTATATCTCTAAGCCACACTGTCCTCAGATTCCAGAAAACAGACATTTTTGTAAGTTTCTAGACTAAACTTTCTATGCTTCTAGACTACACTTTATAAGATTCTAAAATAAACTTTATAAGCTTCTAGAATAAACTTTAGAAGCTTCTAGAATAAACTTTAGAAGCTTCTATACCAGTGGTTCTCAACCTTTTTTTGGCCCCGTACTTCACCATACTTTCAGATCATCATCCCCCCCCCCCCTCCCTTTTCATATTTCCTACCTAAAATTTGACCCATGCCTCCCTTCACCATATTTTCAGAACATCATTCCCCCCTTTTCGTGTTTCCTACCTAAAAATCCCCCCACCCCTACACAGTATATGTAATAGTGGAAGCTAAATTTAATAGCGCATACTAAAACAAGCCTAGAAGTCCACATAAAATGTGATTTTGGGTCTACTTACTTTATAAAATGAATTTTAGAAGGGTGAGACGTACAGAGGGAAAAACAATATAAAGTAATTGAATCTTGTATTAATGCGATCTTGAAATAATCTTAATTCGCAACTTTAGAAGCTTCTATACTAAACTTTAGAAGCTTCTATACTAAACTTTATAAGCTTCTACACTAAACTTTATCAGCTTCTCCACTAAACTTGATATGCTTCTAGGACAGACATGCAAAGAAAGGACAGACATGCAAAGAAATGACAAACACAGAATATCATGTGACAAAAAACATGACACCCTAATCACATACCTAACTATAGCATCCATGAGGTATCTCTGAACCTCTGGTGTGCAGCTCCAAATGTCTGCAATGCTGGTGTGGTAAATGTGATTGGGGGAGCCGCTGTTACCATGACGACGCTCGTGGCAAGTTTTACAGTATCTGATTGGCCGATTGCTGTTATAGCTGGCACACTCAATAGTGAAGCAGGTGCACATAGCAATGTTGTGTGATGAATTGCAATTCTGATTGGGTACAATAAAAAGACATTAACATATTAAGGTTGAATCAGCAATTCTGACTGGGTACAATAAAAAGACGTTAATATATTAAGGTTGAATCAGAAGGAGATTAGCCATAGTAATATTGTGTTTAAACAGTGTAAAGATAGTTAGATATCCTTCACAGAATGTCACAATCAACCCCACTATTTATTGGCTGTTTCTAATTTACTAGATAATTTTAGTTCAGTAGTTTACCATTGCTTTCTGAACACCAATAAGCCTCACTGCGTTAGAAGATGGCCCTTACTGAATCACTGATGAAACAAACATGTGTATAGTTCTGTGATTCCAGCCAGATGAAAGCATGTGTCACTGCCATCACCTCCATCATCATGCTGTCAGTGGTCAAAGAGTAAACACCACACTGGCCGGGTTGAGGTTACGACACACAGGGTAAGTTACACTGTTACTATTTTTTGTTTCCTTTATGGGGTCCTGGTAACAAACGGCCTCACCACAATTACTACCTTGAATTTTTTGACTGATGACCAACTTACACGTCGTTAGAGCAATTGGGGACTGAAATAATTCTATTACAGACATTCCCCATACAGTGAGCAATAATTGGCAAGCATGTCAGTTCATAAGAGCCTCTTGACAATTAAAAGTAAAAAGTAAAATAAAGAAACCCTGTTCTCCCACACCATGAGGCTCATTTGGTATATGGTGTTAGCCCCACATTCTGAGACTAATCAAAACTTATAGAGTGAAGAAGTCAATATCACGCCAGCTGCTTCTTCCTTCCCAGAAAATTTCCTTTAGGCTAGGTCAATCTGGGAGACCAGGTCAATTAAAAACATCCTTACCTCAAAGGGAGATTTGAATATACAAGGGGGGCTTTAAATGAAAACCTTAAATGTTTTTGTTTGGGTGTGTGAATATATTCTGAAAAAAGTTAAGAATAAATGTATCATGTTTTGATGTAGTCACCACTACGTTCAATGCAAGTCCTAAAGCACTGATAAAGTGCTTGGATTCCTGTAGAAAAAAATTCCTGTGCCTGACACGGTCGTGAACAGTGTCACAGAAATTACTTGCTGGACTGAAATACATGCATCATAATAATGGACCCTCATTCGCTGATGAATGTTTATAGGTTTCACCCCTTCACTGATTTTTAAAAAAAAAATGGATAACAGAACGCTGCTCCTCTTTGGTGCATGTGAAAAGTGGGGCGGCCATCTTTAAACTGTCATATTGTCACCGTGTTTGTCTGCACTGTGATGTCACATGCTTAACACTCTTAACAATAATATTGACAGGTTACAAAACAATGGCATGGTTATTGTTAATTTCTATCACACTTTTAAGGTTTTCTTTTGAAAGCCCCACGCATGACCACTGGGCTGGCAGGAAAGTGTGCTAATCATTGTGCCACCACGGCCCCACTCTACAATCATATGACCATTGGGCTAGCAGGAAAGTGTGCTAATCATTGTGCCACCACGGTTCCACTCTACAATCATATGACCATTGGGCTAGCAGGAAAGTGTGCTAATCATTGTGCCACCACGGTTCCACTCTACAATCATATGACCATTGGGCTAGCAGGAAAGTGTGCTAATCATTGTGCCACCACGGTTCCACTCTACAATCATATGACCATTGGGCTAGCAGGAAAGTGTGCTAATCATTGTGCCACCACGGCCCCACTCTACAATCATATGACCACTGGGCTGGCAGGAAAGTGTGCTAACCATTGTGCCACCACGGTTCCACTCTACAATCATATGACCACTGAGCTGGCATGAAAGTGTGCTAACCATCATGCTACCACGGCACCACTCAACAATCATATGAAACGAAATGGAACCTGTGCAGTATTTAATGAACGTGTAGAATCAGCAGATATAATGAAATATTCGCAGACAACAAACCTTGTTCTCACAGACAGATGACACATGAGGCATTGGCATCAGTAGGTCCACCATGTAGTCTCCGTGATCTTTTTTCAGGGATTGAACGCAGTCACTGCAGATGTACAAGGGTGGTGGTGTGTCGCCCGAGTGGATGGCTAGGGCTGGATTTATGCACATCTGGGAAAGAGAGAAGACAAATGTAAAACTGCTGTTAGCTATTATTATCACAAATGTCTGTATGAGCTCATCTTAGATCTAAGGAAGAAAAAAGATTGCAATGTGATACTGATGTTTGCTACTATTATCACAAATGTCTATATTAACTCTTACATCTAGGGAAGGCGAAAGACTGAAATGTAATACTGCTGTTTGCTACTATTATCACAAATGTCTTACATCTCTTAACTCTTACATCTAGGGAAGGCAAAAGACTGAAATGTAAAACTGCTGTTTGCTACTATTATCACAAATGTCTATATTAACTCTTACATCTAGGGAAGGCGAAAGACTGAAATGTAATAATGCTGTTTGCTACTATTATCACAAATCTATATTAGCTCATCTTAGATCTAGGGAAGAAGAAAGATTGCAATGTGATACTGCTACTTGCTACTATTATCATACATGTCTATATTAAAGCTTAAAAAGATGTTGGTTTTCTCATGTTTGGGTCAGTATGTTACACCATCATAAAATTTAGGGATAAAGTGTATAAATGTTTCTTCTCTTAAAACTATTTAACCATTATTCACAGCTTTAGTGGGACTGCAAAAAACATGACTTGGACAAAAACAGTTCAGTAAAAGTTACTGGTGATACAAACAAGCATCCTGAAATAAACATCTGTAAATATTTACCTCAAAAACAGCTTGAGTAAATCAATTCCCTGTGAATTCAAGCCTACAAATAACCCATAGCAAATCTTCTTGGCATCTTAAAACACAACTAAGTATACCAGTGTTTGCAGCTACTGTATATCTAGCTGTGGATTCCATACAAAGGACATGTTAATCTATTCTCAGGTTTTCTCAAGGCTTGTCCTGTTCAGCGCCAGCGTCATTTTATTATTTCTTGATTCACTGGTATTTGTTTAGTTGTCTCCATGAGCTCCGCATCAGTGATTCAGTCACACCAATTTAGTTATATTCTGTCTCAATGAGTTGTATGGAGGGCACCAATTAAAACACATGTGTAATTTATTATAATTGTTGCAGTGTTTCTCCATGTTTCTGATCATACAGTAATGCTGTTCAATTTTATAAGTTTGGTGCTAAGTTTTATTTCTTTTGACATCCACAAATTTACAATTACCATGAAAGCTCTTCTTACCTTTTACATTCTCATTCTAACACCTAGAGTCTTTGTGGTGAGGTGTTTACATGCTCCAAAAATAATGGGTTCAATTTTGGGCTAAGTCGTTCGGTTCTCGAGTGCAATTTTCTCGGAGACTCCTGGAGGTCGTCGCTGGAGCTATGGAGTTCATGCCTTGTGCGGCGCTTTATGCAGCCCCCCCCCCTTAAACAGATTTAAACTGTCAACAGATAAAATTAATCAAATGTTATTCATTATTTTGCTATCTAGGACACTGAATAAACAAGCACAGGTTTATTCTATCTAGATTAGCAGGTGATGTATGAAAACTGTTGTATAATTGAACAGATAAAATGAATCAAATATTTATTATGTGGTAAAGTTTAAGACACTAAATAAACAACCACAGATTTAGTCTAGGATAACAGTCATTTAATGCCAATATAGTACCATGCGGTGGATGGCAGAGGGGTCTTTGAGCCCGAGGAATTAAAGCCGTCTGGCTAGTGCAGTCGCGGCAAACTGTGCAAGTTAGGATTTTCTTTTTGCCCCCAATAGAAAAAAATCCCACACCTTACCAAGGGATCGAACCCGGAGGTTAGTAAAGAGCTGAGAAAACAGGACAAAGAAAAAAAGCATGATTTATACCTTTACAGCCTGGCAATTTCCTTCATTGATGCAGCCTTTCCTCTGGCACAAAACAGCTGGCCAGGCTAAATTTCCACAGAATACAAGAAGTTATTAAAAACAGTGCAGATATATAGTTGGTAATAACAAGACCAATGGTTCTAAAAATCCTTTTGTGTTCACTTGGGACTTTTTATGTTATATATATATATGACTGAATACCCCGTGAGCATTCACTCATGTGGCTTGTATTGTTTATGTACAGTATAGCCTTCTAAATGAAGGGAATTCGGGGAACCTTAGGCTACATTCCGAGGAACCCTGGTCAAGACAGAGATGAATCTTCTTCTGCGTTCATCTGGAGTTTTTTTCCGGACGTGATTGCGTTGTGCCTGTTTCCAGCAGAGCTGCGTTCTTGCGCTGTTAGGCAGACACATCCGACTTCTGCAGGCATTTGTTGACCGGGTTAACCTTCCCGGAGTAATATGGAGATGATATGAAGCAAGCTGGGATAGATAGGACAAGAAAAGAAAGGCTCGGTGTGCCTAGGTTGAGTTCCATGCTTCAACAGAGGAAATAGAGTAAAATAAGACCAAAATGGTAATGCAGCAAAGTTGGATCAGCAGAAAGTCAAGGCAAGAAGATTGACTTAATTTCACCGGGTTTTATCCTATATTGCTCAGTCTCTTTCCACAGGGTGGCTGGCCAAAAGCATCACACAAAGCATGAACTCTGTAGCTCCAGCAATGACCCCCAGGAGTCTACAAGAAAATTGCACTTGCGGATCAAATGACATATGCCAGTATTGAATCCACAACTGTTAAGCACAAAGCTGGCAGCGTAACCATTTTGCCAAGGAGATTCCATCAGAAAGTGAAGGTGAAAGTGCAATACATTAATAAACAAACACAGAAATAAATTAACTCAGAGGATGTGAAGGTTTGGTACATGTACACCACAGATAAGGGGAGAATGATAACAAAACATCATAAGATGTCTCTACATCCATGAAAAGAAATAAAATCAATAAATTAATATTTGTTTAATAATCATTGTTAACTTACACTGCCATAATTAAACACTTATACGAGATCAGCATTGCCGAATGGGTAAGAATGCATGTTCTTAAACATTCAGTGTGCTGATGCCAAAGTAAAGGGTTCAACCCCTAGTCTGGACAGTATGACTAAAATGTTAACTTCTTGCCCTTGACTTAGGGAAGTAAATTATAAGTACCCAGGAGTGGGTTCGCCTGATGGCGAGGGACATTGGTAATAGGGAAAGTTAATCCACATGTAAAATTCAGCCCAGCACTACTGGAAGTAGTGTGTATGGACTACGCTCAAGTTCAAAGCAAGCGAGCACCTCCAACAAAAATAGAAAAACAAATTCTATCTGTACTGGTGAACCACTGCAACTATGTAAATCATAGGAGCAATTAATTCACAGCTATTGATTGGCATCCATACAAGACAAGGGAATAAAGTAGAAAGCAGAGCACACCAGGCAAAAGACAATGAAAGCTTTGGGCCCACCAGGAGTTGAAGCTGTCACTTCTACATAATGACACTGCCTTGCTGAAGGAATGATTCTACTTCAACAGGAAGTACTTATCATTAGCCACGTTGCATGTTATTTGCAGAGCATTTGTTTTGGTCTCATCACAGCCCATCTAAAAGATCTCTATCCAGTTCTCCTGCCTCCTACATTGTCTCGTTCAAGCATGAACGTCCTGTTTCCACCTGTATCTTTGGCTGGTACCTGCTGCATTTGTCTGGAACCGAGCTTTCCATGAATAAATTACAAGTAAATTACAGTGTTAGGGGTTGAACATGGTACCCACATCATCAGCACACCGGAAGTTTCTTCTTCTGCGTTCATCCGAAGTGTTTTTTCAGACATAATTGTGTTGTGCCAAGTTATGCGCTATTTAGGCAGACACATCCGACTTCTGTGGGTGTTTGTTGACCGGGTTAATCTTTTTGGGTGCTTTGAAGGACATTCCGCTCTCACTTTGACGTTTTTGCATTGTGCCAAGTTTTGCGCTACTTAGGCCCACACATCCGACTTCTGCGGGCGTTTGTTGACCAGGTTAGCTTTTATCCTTTCAGCAATGTTGACATATGATAAAATGGGCACCATACAATATTCAGAAAATTCATGTGGGTTGCCTGGGGAGGATAGGTGGTGAGGAAGGGAACTGGACACCCATCCTCATATGTCATGACCTAGAATATGTGAGGGACTAACAGCTCAAATCCCAACAGCAATAACTACAATGGGACTACCTTTAATAAGCTAAAAGATAGAAGAGACATTTAGTTTGAGTCTATCTTTTTTTTTTTTGCATATCCTATTTACAGGACATCACTGTCAACACCAGCAATTTACTGCTGTTGGTGATGTCTTGGCAAGTTTACGTTCAGTAGTTTGCCATTGCTTTCATCAGTCATTTGCTTCAAAGAATTCCTCTCCACAAGATTTATTTCCGTATCGACAAACATGCAGTCATGTTAACTGCTGTACATAAAAGGAATATAATGAAACATTTCAGCTGCCAACATAGATGATAGTTTTGAACAGACAAAATGTATTTAATAATAGTGTGAAATGCTTAGAGTTCACATGTTGTACTTCTTCATAGAAGTCCATATCACATAACAGTGGTCACCATGTCTGTTCACAAACATTGTGTTACCAATAATTTCTAGTACAGATGTTTCTCCATAACATGATACTGTGCTGTCTAGCCTCATTTCTCTAGGTCTTGTTCTGTTTCCCTTCCCCTCTAACTTTCCTGTTGTTAAAAGATTGTCCAGTCTACCCTTCCCATGAAAAGTCCTAGAATTTGGTGTCTATTTCTTGTGTTACTGGGGAAGTAATCTTTAAAAAAATGGGACTAGCATTGACCACATCCCCCTTCAAGTGCTAATTGTTCGATACAAACATGGGACTAGCATTGACCACATCCCCCTTCAAGTGCTGATTGTTCGATACAAACATGGGACTAGCATTGACCACATCCCCCTTCAAGTGCTGATTGTTCGATACAAACATGGGACTAGCATTGACCACATCCCCCTTCAAGTGCTGATTGTTCGATACAAACATGGGACTAGCATTGACCACATCCCCCTTCAAGTACTGATTGTTCGATACAAACATGGGACTAGCATTGACCACATCCCCCTTCAAGTGCTGATTGTTCGATACAAACATGGGACTAGCATTGACCACATCCCCCTTCAAGTGCTGATTGTTCTATACAAACATGGGACTAGCATTGACCACATCCCCCTTCAAGTGCTGATTGTTCTATACAAACATGGGATTAGCATCATTTACCCAATATGCCACAAGGCATATATATAAAAGTCCTTTACTTAGTGTACTATAACAAACCAGTACCACATCTGGAATATTTTCTGCAACCATTTTCTTTACAACATCCTGTACACTAACTTTGTTTTATCTGAAAATTAAGTTATGTTACCACTCTCATTTAGGTTAATTAAAAGTTAACTTCCATAAATAAAAGCGACTGCGTAAATAATTGCAAGCACACAATCAGGAACAGAACTGTAAGAGTTAAAGTTATATCAATTTGCATTTCTGCAAACACTTAGCCAATAATCAACATTACAAGAATTGTGCATAAAGGACAGGTGATATCAGAAACCATCAAAGCACTGAAGAGAAGAAAAGCAAGAAACAGATTTAATGATGGTATAATCCTTATATCTTTGGATAATAAAGCCTTTGACAGCCACATATTAAGAAAACAGAAATACAAGAACAAAACTGGAGCTGCTCAAATCAGAGCCCATAAAAATGCATAACAGGCCCGCTGCTCAAAGCAAACCCTGGAAATGACATCACTGTATATCATACATTTGCCTGTTGGCCTGCTGGTCATGGGCTCATTCTACTTCAGTGCAATTAAAATTCTTAAAATTTACCTAGGTACACACTTTGTTTAAGCTATTTATGTGGACTTGTAACATTGACAGTAGAAAGGCAAAATTATTGAGAAATTTTTTAAAAAAGTAAACAATCATCAAATACGTATCTTTGATGAAACAACACTATGAGATGTAGAATCATATATGTCTCTTAACAGCAACTTGGACATAGTTAGAAAAACAGACAAGGGTTTCAAAAAAGTATGGATGCATGGATCAGAATCATAAAAAACAAAAATAAGCATAATTAATTTACAGGTGCTTGCACTGAATAAGACTACCATGGTATGAAATTCTGAACATGGAAAGAAATACAAAAATTCCAGTGCAACAGGAGCTTTAGATGCTGTTGTTGGATAGGCAACATACAGAGAAAACCATCTGTCTACATTTACTGAAATCCTTCAATAAATCACTTTCATTGAATGTCAAAAAAAGAGACACTGAAGTGTTGTACTAAACCTGTTCTGCTGTTCTGGAATTTGAGCGTATAAATTTGGAAGATGGAGGCAACAGAGATTTGGTCTCTCAGATAAATGCTGTGAAAACCTTGGATGGCCAAAGTAGCTAATAGCTATTGCCTGGAAAAAGCTAATGAAAATAGAATTTTCTACCCTGGGAAGGTTAACCCGGTCAACAAATGCCCGCAAAGTCGAATGTGTCGGCCTAACAACGCAAGAACGTGGCTCTGCTGTAAACAGGCACAACGCAATAACGTCAAAACAAAAAACAAACTCGGGAAGAACACAGAAGAAGAATTTTCTACAGAATAAAAAAACAAGAGACAAAGTTCTTTGGTTATATAATGAGAAGAATGACATCGAAGAACATTGTGATGACTGGAAAGATCATCAGTTCAAATGACAGAGGTAGACAGAGTGAAAGGATGCTTGATGGTCTAAGATGGCGGCACATAGGAATGTCATCAACACAACTTACCCAGAACAACAAAAACCAAGATATGCACAGAGAAATGTTGCAAAGCACATAATGATGATAATGTCCTTCTGGAATCCACAGGGGTAAAAAATGTTTTTTTTTAAATACACAGAGAAGATGACTGGAGACAGAAATAAGGAATGCGAGAAAAACATGAAGATAAGCACATCAGATCTGAAAGAAGATAAAGTCTTGAAAGAGATGATTTATAGCAAAGGCTCCATGAAGACAAACTGACATGTGCATCATATATAACTAAACAAAATAAAAATTAAACAAACATGTTAACCTAAGTTAAAAAAATAAAACAGCTGGTAAGGATTACGTGTCAAAGCAGCAATCCAATAGCCAAACTTAAAAGTGCACATTATTTGTACAATTAACTTCACTGCACAATTTAACTTAGCAATAAGCAAAATCAATCAACATAGGAGAAGAGCAAAAGCTGAACATTTAGTTACCTGTGAATTCCATTTCTTATGAGTGAATGAGAATTAAGAAAAAGAAAACAAGTCTTCATATATCTATTTTCACAAAACAACATAACTAAACCGTAACACATTGTACAGTATACACACAAAACATACAAACCTATACAGACAAGTTCCATACATTTTAATTTAATTAATGCAAATTCTGTATCTTCTTATTTGGCTGTAAGAGACATACCGGGTGTTTGTTAAGTCTCACTACACTTTGAATATAGAACACATTTGAAAATTGAAGTACATGATGTTATAAAAAATGTGCTCCACAGTCTATTGTGAAGCAATATGCAGCGAATGACTTTCCTCTGCTGAAGTAATTCTTTGCATTCCAAACAGAATGGTGTTATCAACAGAAGAAAGAATTTGTTTGGAATAAATTTTCACAAATCGCATAATATCACATGAAATTTGTCTTGCTCATTCTCCAGATCCAAATCCATTAGATTATTTATTATCTTTGGGGGTTCTTGAAAGGAAATGTTTACAAAAGTAATGTACACACTATTGAGGACCTGAAAGAAGCAATCAGAATTACCATTCAAGAAATAACTACAGACACGTACAAGGTGGTATTTGACAATATGAAGAGATGTTTACAGTCATACCTTGAAGTCCATGGTGGTCATTTCCAACACCTGTTATAATGAATACTTCATTGGTATTTTCCAGCTTCCCCAAAACAGCGTTAGACCATAGCTGTGATTACTTAACTAATTTAATGAATTTTTTAGCACATTTTTTGATGAGCATCCATCCATCATGTGCCATGCTGGTAAGCGTGGGTAGTCATGATTTGCCTTCTCACTCGATCACCAGAGTCGTGGATCAGCTCTGTGTTCCTGTCTCGACCATGCCACATGGCCAAGCCATCCAGGTATTTACATCTAGGTCTTCCCCTTGGTCTGTTTCCTTCGATCTTGCCAGTTGTCACCAAGTTCTCCAATTCATTTCTTCTCCTAACATGCTCAAAAAATTTTGACTGTCTACATCTAATGTCTCTAATCAGTTTACGATCTTCATTTGTTTCTTGAAGGACTTGTTCATTGGTTTTTCTGTCTGTCCATGGTATTCTTTGCATTTTCCTCAGAAACCACATTTCTACAGCCATCAGATGATTTTCAGCTTGACTGCTCATTGTCCAAGTTTCACATCCATATAAAAGTACAGGTTCTATGTAGCACCTCAACACTCTTTTTCTCGTTTCAATTGGCATCTTTTTATTGGTCAGTATGTTTTTCATCTTGCTAAAGGCTACTTTTGCCATGGCAATTCTTGTTCTAATCTCTTCAAGGCATCTTCCATCAGATATTACTGTTCCGAGATAATTGTACCTATTCACTTGTTGAAGAATATTCCCATTTGATGACATGTACTTGATTTCTCAAATTTGTTCTACATATAAAGTGTAGTGATACTTTACAAACACCCGGTATATTGCTCCTGTGTAATATGATGCTTTATGGTTTATGATGATATCAGGGAGAGATGTCACCAATAGTAATGATGAAAAACAGCAAAGACCAAGAAATGCAGAGAGCCATTTTGCAAGGCACATGGTGATGACGTCCCTCTGGAATACATAAGGAAAGCAAAGAAAGTAACCCTGTAACCTACTACGCATGTCGTAAGGCGTGACAAGTTTAAGGATGGATGGCATGCGACTGGTTACCTCACCCTGTAAGAAGACTTTAGCTGCAGAATACAACCAATCATGAATGAGTCTACAAAAGGAGTTGGCTAAAGGCCTTTGCTCTAATGGGAGATGAAAGGCAACAAAATAAGGTAAAGAAGTGGCATAATAATGTAATGCTAACTTAGTCTGAAAAAACAATCTTAACTCTTTCTATACTTCTTTCTCAACACTCAAAACTCTTTCACACCTATTGATGCACCACTAAAAACAATCTTAACTCTTTCTATACTACTTTCTCATCACTTTCACACTTATTGGTGCACACTAAAAACAATCTTAATTCTTTCTATACGTCTTTCTCATCACTCTTTCATGCCTACTGACTTGCAGCTTCTGAACAAATTTTATCTAAGGTACGTTCCCTAACAGCCCCAGGGGAGGTGTTTATTCCCCTTGAAATGTCAGAGCAACAGCATTTCTGTGCAATTCTCAACATCATGGGGTTTTAACATGCAATTTAAACTTGAACTGACACTGTTGTCTGTATGTGAATCATGGACAATCAGCAGAGAAATGCAGCAGTGGAAATGTGGTTTCTAAGAAAACTACAAAGACTACCATGGGCAGACAGAAACATCATGGTGAAAAGGCTTTGTTTTATACCTTTCATTAGGAGCCACAGTAGGTAATATGTACAATGTACAAATCCTCAATGAAGTGGAGAGTCATCCCTGACCTGGACTACCAGGTTGACCCAGCCTAAACACGGGCACCAGAAAATATTCTGGGAATTAAAGGCAGACGGCATGCTACTGACCACATGACCCGTTGAGAGCCGATTGGTCTGTAAATATATGGGTCTAGCACCACACACTAAGCACTCTCAGATAAGTGCAAAAAAAAAAACAAAAAACAGAAGGTTCCGTGTGGGAGGGACACACGTTAAAAATCCCACAGCAGTTGGAAATCTCAAAGAGCAGGCCTATAGGCGATAACCATAGCAAAATTATTTAGGAAAGAAGGCCTACCCACGAATAGACAGAACCCTTGTAGAGGAAGCAAAACCTATACTAATACATGCCAAAGTTGGACACACTGAGCTCCAAGGTGCATAAATAGGTGTGACACAATTCCTTTAAAAGAGGAACAAAGAAGAAGAAGAAGGTGAAGTGTGAGATGATAAACCATGACAGCCCACACTCAGCATGGCAACCTGATGGTGATGATACCAAACATACCTCAAGATGGAAAAGAGATTTTTATTTTTACTTTTTACATCTAAAACTATAATAGTTTAAAATTGCATTTGGGCTGTGCAAACACCCCGTAGATACTTTATCTTGGCTGACGATAGTATGAGAATGTAACAAAACAATATTTTTTGTGTATTAATGCTTTGAGCCATTAACTAAGACAAACAACAACTGGATGAGGAGTTAAAAATAAGACACGACATTTATACAAGATGCCAAGTGGCCAGTTCTTCTGTATGGATGTGAATGCTGGACAATAAATAATAAAAACAAACTGTCAAATACTGTCATCTACTGTCTATAGTACCTTGCTGTGTAGGACAGGGGGGTCTTAAGCCTGAGGAATTTAGGCCACCTGGCTATTGCAGTTGCCGCGAACTGCGCAGGTTTTGAAAAAACTGGAGGGTGTGGAGATGTGGTTGTTATATCACACAGAGAAGAAAAATACTGAAGTATTGAGAACTACAGGTGTTACAAGATCACTCAACAAAAACACGAGGAAGATAACAAATGGGAATGAAACAAGAGGTGGAATAGAGAAATTAAATCTCAAGTGGAAGATAACAAATGGGAATGAAACAAGAGGTGGAATAGAGAAATTAAATCTCAAGTGGAAAATACCAAGCAAGAGAGGCAGATGACAACAGAGACAGTGTATGGGGCAAACTTTTTGGCTGTTTGTGATTTCTTGGCAAGTTTTATGTTCAGTAATTTGCCATTGCTTTCTAAACGATCGGCACTCATACCATTGTATGAAAACCAATGAAAGGCTGTCAGCTGCCAAATGTGCATGCATATGTGTTTCAAACACATGTAGGATTATGAATTACGCCCTTAACCTCTTTGCCACAGAGCCGGGTACTTATACTGTAAGAAATACAGTCACCCTGGCAGAGCCTGCCTGCTGGGAAGAGGCCTGGAACATCCAGAAGATGTCCATACATCCGGTGTTTCCCCCACACAACAGACATCTTACGTTAATGATTCAGACATGACAGCGAAGACAGTCATGACAGACAGAAAAGGCTGTGAGTCATGACAGAGAGGACTGATGAGTCATGACAGAGAGGACTGATGAGTCATGACAGAGAGGACTGATAAGTCATGACAGAGAGGACTGATGAGTCATGACAGAGAGGACTGATGAGTCATGACAGAGAGGACTGGTCATGACAGAGAGGACTGGCGAGTCATAACAGAGAGGACAGGTGAGTCATGACAGAGAGGACTGATGAATCATGACAGAGAGGTCCGGCAAGTCATGACAGAGAGGACTGGCGAGTCATGAACACCAATTTGTGCTCCAGACCAGGCACATGAGGAATAAGATACCAAGGAACAAAAACAACCACTGAAATCTTAGCCACTGCTGACTGAACAATGTATATATATCAGCTCAAGCTTAGAAATATCTGATGGCAGTGGAAGTATAGTTTCTAAGGAGAATACAAAGAATACATGGATGGACAGAAAAACAAATGAGAAAGTTCTACAAGAAACAAATGAAAACTCTAAACTGATTACAGAAATTAAATGCAGACAACATTTTTGAGGGCACATTATAAGAAGAAATAACCTAGAAAACTTAGTGACACCTGGTAAAACTGATAAGAAAAGAACATAGGGAAAGCAGACAGGTAAATACCCGGATGGTTTGGCTATATGGCATAATCGGGACAAGAAAACAAACCTGATCCAATACTGGTGATCGTGTGAGATGGTGACCTATGACAGTCCATGCTTAAATTTAACATGATGGCACATTATATTAACTCAAAGACTAGGACACCAAGAATACTAGCCTCCAATCAAAAATATTTAGAGATATTTCCCCCAAATAATGGCCCTTCATACATTAAGAGTTAAACTTGCCACATCTAGTGTTTTTTTAATCTAGTAGTTAAATTTCATCATCAAAACTATATGAAACCACAAGACAACTCCAAACACCACTGTGGTATAAGAACAGTTAAATTGCCTGCGTCTGCTAACAAACTCACCACTGTATTTGTAGTGAATGCCCCTTCTATCACTGAGGGCGGGGTTCAACTGTGGCCAATAGTGGAACAACAAGTGTACAGCTGGAGCCTTGGCTGCTGGTGGGCCATAGGCTATGATGCTCAAAATATCCTGGAATACAAAATGAAGCATGTCAAACTGAATGTTGTCAAGTCAATAAACTACAGATATACATAAGCAAATATATTTTAATTTGGCTCATTGTTCTTTAAAAGCATGTTATGTTACATTTTTTCATCAAGCCCGTGGATTTGTATATCTACTTTCACCAGAAATTTCTTTAGCATTTGGAGTCTCTAATCTTCTGAATCTCCTCTCTGAGAAAGTTGAATCCTGCGGCTGTAGATACATTGAAGCAGAGGTCAAGGTCCTCATTAATGGCAACATTGATGATGAGGGCACAGATAGTTTGGTTGTTCAGCATTAAAGAAGTGCAAGGGCGTTCCCAGCATGCTCACAATGCAGAACTGTTGTGGAAGCTAGCAGTGCTTTCATACACCCGTAAGCAGTGTAACAATGGAAGTGTTGACAATAGCATTTCATTGGCTTGAATCGTAAAACTACACCCATGCTAGGATACCAAGTGTTCATTGAGCCTGATCCGCTAATGTGAGGCAGTATTTGCATGCAGACATTGGATTGAATTCATGCAGAGGTTCACAATTCGTAAAGCCATATTTATATTCATATGAGAACATACAGGTATTGTGAGCAATGAAATAGTAGATAAGTTGGTTGATATTACCACTATGTCAGACGGTCAACAAATGGATCAAGCTAACTTGATGAAAGCTTTGAGACAGGTCGGCTGACATGAGGACTTTCAACTAAATAAATGGGCATCAATAGTCTGAATGCAGACCATCAGACTAACAATCAGTGTGGCCAGGAAGAAGTAGCATAAGAAATATATGAAGAAGCTTATCAACCAACATGAGACTGGCACAGTTAGTCACTGTAAGCTGTGAATTTACTACAGAGGAGCACGGAACACTCATGGATAGTCTATGTGTAATGATGAAATTTTGAAGTTAACTGAACTGAATGTTACATGCAATGTTACTTTTACAAAGTGTTGGTGCACATATGTAGCATAACGCGACCACCATTATTCATTTACCAACACCTGCCGCAAAAAGAGGAAACAACATTAAAAGAAATTGACTTCACAACCGCAAACGGAGACTAGGACTTGAAACTTAACATCGAAACTGGAACTGAATAAGTGACAGATGACGTGGATTCTTAGAAAGATTTCATCAGACGAAGCTCGGAAAACCATTGGACGGGACAGACACGTGACACGGCTTTCGCGCCAACGCCGGTATAGATTATGATAAGCAGCGCACTCCTGCGAAAACATGCCTGGCGAACAGACATCAGAAATTGTGTGACCAAATTTTCAAATAGAGGAGGCAGAATGTCTGAATTTCGGGTGAGCTTGTTAGTCCCGAGATTAGACTAAGAACCCGATGTATCAGGTATCAAGTAATGGTAAACCGTGTTTGTAATGTCAATTGAAATGTATTATTATTAATTAAAACCTCTGAAATATAAAAATGCTCGACTGTAGATTCTAACGACGCAGAGCCGTTCCCGGGCAAAATGACTCTCCAATACTCTCTTCGATTGCAATCTCTGATATTCTTAGAGATAATTATTAACTTTAAGAAGTGCATTATACTACTACATTCTATTCTGAACAACTGTGAGGAGTGATGATTCTAAAGCAATCTTGTGCATTTCACCAGAAACACTGATAAAAGATGCTATCACTACCTACAGCTGAAATGACAGTTCGTGTACTAGAATAAGTGCCTTGTTCTAAAACAGACTTATCTATGCCTATTTACAATCTAGAAAGCTAAAAGAGAAATCAATCTTTCCTTTCTCCTTCATCTATTGAATCAATAGGGTTTGACGGAATAAATATTTATATTTATGTCAAATTTTAATTAGATAAGAGCACTTATGAACTGCATTGCATCAGAATAGTTGTGCTTCGTGGAACTCCATCACACGAAGTGAACTTAACTCATTACTCAACATAACTTAAAACACAACACTACTCAACACCACTCATCACCACACAACACACCACTCACAACAACAACAGATAATGGGAGAGAGTTATTAGACACAAGAAGAAGAAGAAGAAGTTAATTGGGAAAACACAGAGAATTATTTATACACGCGATAAACACCATTTAGTGGAAGAAATGTTCTAAATGTATATCATTTATTTACATGCATCTTGACATATTCTCACTCTTGTCACTGTCTTACTGTACACGTTCACTG
Organism: Cepaea hortensis; assembly: GCA_963921405.1. Classification (NCBI taxonomy): domain Eukaryota; kingdom Metazoa; phylum Mollusca; class Gastropoda; order Stylommatophora; family Helicidae; genus Cepaea; species Cepaea hortensis. The sequence continues at coordinate 69,648,025 of OY992894.1, read as the reverse complement.
ACCCCAGGTCAAATGAGAACTTACATACAGCAGGTACCAACTGAGACAAGGCGTACACCGTGTGATAAACTCTGACCACCCCAAATTAACCCAACACTAGCTTAGAGAGAAAAGGAGGGGAGGGGAACTAGTTCCTACTTCAGGAATTTAGATTTCTTCCGACCTACTTCTAGAATATTATATTGGTAGGAATGTACATATATATGTGAATATTCATCAGTGATCTTGGTGGCTACATACCAACAACCACCCAACACATCAGCAAACTAACCACCTAAATCAGACCTGAGAGAGGGAAGCCGAGAGAAAGAGATGAACCACAAGTGAGATGGAGGATGACTTGGCCATGAGCAGAGTATGGGGAGGCCTTCAGTGGAGCTATACGGGCAGACCTGAAGTGGATCCATCAGTCAATGGACCCTGGCTTACCTAATCTTCCAGTCACCAGGTTACTTTTCTCATTGGTACACACCACACCCAATTTCAGGAAACTGATAGTTAATTGTGGATTCATCACCATCACACTTAATATGTACAACATCAAAATGTTTACTATGTTTCACACTTGTTGACATCTCATGCATTGATGCTTGTTTATTGATGGTCTGTGTGTAAATGGTCCAATGTGCAACTTTTCTATTATCTTGTGTAAATCACAATAGAGATGTATGTACTGGCCAGAAGGCTCAGGCCCAGTCAATAAATGATTAACATGAATTGACCTTCTGTTAATTTATCAGTTCAAACCTATCTGTGAGTCCACAACTTCTTTGTACATCATGTTGTCAGAATCTAATGTGATTGATTATGTGTTTGATTGTTTACAATATATCCACTCATAATGACTTATAAAAATGGGGGAGATAAGACTCTAGATCTATCAACTGCTCAATATCCATGTTTTCTTCATCTAAATCAGGCTGAGAAAATTCTCCAGACTTTCCTCAGATTTGATAACCAATAAGGGGGCTCCAGAGCTATCAGAATCATTGGAGAAGGGGCAGATTCCCAGTTAGTAATTACCATTCTCACCAGGGCCATAATCTATATCTCCTAGACATACTTAATAGAACGAGGCCTGCAGATAACTCAAGGTTCATATTCTGGGGTTATTGAAGATAGAAGAGGATGGGGCTCTACTTCTTTTGTTAGAGATGGGGCATGCACTACAGTGATCTCCCACTCCCTTCAAAAATATATGACAACATATTTAGTCATTTTTTTACGCAACATATAAGCCAAGCATGTTATAGTAGCATAATGGCTAGATGCTTGCCTGCCTGTCTGGTGTTCATGGATCTGAGTTTGCACTGAGGCAGATTTTTAAAAATTGACATGAGTTCTGAGGTCAATTCAATCTAAGATAGGTACTTGGAACTCTTTACCTGTTTCCCCCTTAGCAACCAATTTACGACCCAACCTGTATGATTTTCACCAGCTTAAGGATGTTTAATGTGTGCAGCATGCAGATGGAACCTGCTATTTTTTCACTCTTACCACAGAAAGCTAGACATCAAAAGCACTATCAAAAGCACTACATTATCAAAAGTACTTCTTTGGGTTCCACATTGTTTACAAACTACCCACAACTAAGAGAGTATTCTTAACTGAGAGAGTACTGAAATGTTATAAGAACATGTTCTGCTGTATGGCAGTAAGTAACACAATCTCAATGAATAAATCTGGAAAATGGAGGAAATGGAGATGTGGTTTCTGAGAGAGATGTGAGTACTGATATCCTAGAAAAGATTTAATGCACGTAGAACATACGCAAATGTAAGAAGGACGCAAACAGTGCTCTATGGTTATGTTATGCAGGTGGTGCAGACAGAGAAACAGAGAAATGATGCAGGAAGTACTGGGGCGTTGGTATTGAGGAATATAATCAACAGACTGATCCTGAGCACTAAGGAAAAGATTTGTATAGATGAATGCCAGTTGGCAGGTACAGGATGAGGACAATGAAGAAGTGGATGATATTTGGTAAAAACTGTCCACAAATTAATTTGAATCCACATTTTCGTGACATTGTGTGCTGACAAAGGCATCAAGCTGCAATGTCCACTCTGTCACTTCTGATTGTGTTCTTGTAAAGATGACCAGTTTCACTTTAGTTTTGTTGATTTACTCACTGTGTTACAGGACAATAGATTATGTCCAAGGCTCTCTGCCCTCTTACATACAGTATATGTGACAATGTATTATTTCATATGCATGTGGTATTATTTCATGTGCGTGTATATGACATCAGATTACTTTTTATCTACCATACTGAGCCCACCAAGAATACACTACAATACACATTTCCAAAGAATACAACAATACACAAGACCAAAAATAAAAGTACATTTTTCTGAGACTAACATTTACTATGAGTATAGAAAACAAAAATACATCAATACACCTGGCCATGAATATAACACCATACCTGGCCAATATAACACTACACCTGGTCAAGAATACAACAGTATACCAGGCCAAGAATTAACTTCCACTTGGCCAAGAATATAACAGAATACCTGGTCAAGAATATAACAATACACCTGGCCACAAATATAACACCACACCTGGCCAATTTTTTATTAGTTAGTCGACAGACCATCCTCATTGCACATCGAACAATTCAGTCCTAAGTGCTCGGATCCCCTCCTCAGCAAATCCTGCAGCATGTAGCAGGTCAGGACACCAGTTCTGTGTTGGTTTACCAATCTTCTTTGGCTTCCTGCATAGTGTTCTTGTTTGGCCACACCTCTTTTAATTTACTATTCACACCTTGCCAATATAACACTACATCTGGTCAAGAATATAACAGAATACCAGGCCAAGAATATAACTTCCATTTGGTCAAGAATATAACAGTACACCTGGCTACAAATATAATACCACACCTGGCCAAGAATATAACAATACTCCTGGCCACATATATAGCACCACACCTGGCCAAGAATATAACAGTATATCAGGCCAAGAATATAACACCACACCTGGTCAAGAATATAACAGTACACCTGGCCACAAATATAACACAACACCTGGCCAAGAATATAACAGTACACCTGGAGAAAATATGACAGTACACCAGGCCAAGAATATAACAGTACACCAGACCAAGAATATAACAGTACACCAGACCAAGAATATACCAGTACACCTGGCCAAGAATACAACACTACATCATTTGAGTGGAAATGTTACCTTGATGATGTTCTTCTTCATGCTCATAAAACACTCCAGAATTTGAGAATGAAATGCTGTAAATAAATTATTGCATAATGTAAGTTAATATGGAGCAAAACATTAAGAGCGTAAGACAAATTTTAGTCAAATGAAATGTAGATTGGCTTTTCTTATTACTAGTGACTCTCGTCATCAGGCAAACCCACTCCGACTTATGAGGTACTTGTAATTTACCTCCCCAAGTTAAGAACAAGAAGTCAACATTTTAGTCCAACTGACCGGTGTAGGGACTGATCTAGCTACCTTACCATCAGCACACCAGAAGTTTAAGAGGGAATGCTCTTATCAATTCTGATCCTCAATGGAATTATAAGGAAGGGCTTCACAAACTTTTCACACCTATTTCACTTGCGAACCATTTTGAAGACAATTATTCATAGCTTCCCACACGTTACATAATTAATTTGTAGCTTTCCCTTGACCCAGTTTGCTGGTAAAAATAGTTGTATGTCCTTTATAGGACACTGCATTCAACCCCAGCATTTATTGGATGTTTGTGAATTAAAAACATGAAAACAAAAATAAATTTTGTGAGCCTGATTGTACGAAGGAATAGATGGCCAGTCTTTTCCTATGTTAGTGAACAGTAAACACAGGCTGGTGTTGGACCGACATTATGAGCAATTTGGCTACACTAACGCACCTGCTTGTTTTTGATTCCCTTGGCAATTTTATTTCAGAAGTGTGTCATTGTGTTCTAAATGGCCAACGTCTCATACCATCAAAATCAATGCAAACCAGTCTGCAACCTAACTGCCCACAGTTGATTTCAAACCCTCGAGTTAGTATGCCAGGGAATTGTGAAAATACATTTCACTATCCTCTAAGCCATACAGGTTGTTGTATGAAATTCAGTTAAATGAACATATAAATATTAAATGAATATTTAAAAAAATCCTGTTACCAAAATTACATGAAAAATAAAAGCAAAGCATCAATATCAATTAGACAAACATTTCCTTATACTACCTCCATTTTCTGTATGCTGAAATACCATGGTTATAATGGCAGATGCTGATTCACTAGCATATGTTGGGTCTTCGCCAGACTCTGAATCTGTGAACATACAACCAGCCATAATGTTAAAGCTGCATAGACAAATAATCTGTGAACATATAACCAGCCATAATGTTAAAATTGCATAGACAAATAATCTGTGAACATATGACCAGCCATAATGTTAAAACTGCATAGACAAATAATCTGTGAACATATGACCAGCCATAATGTTAAAACTGCATAGACAAATAATCTGTGAACATATGACCAGCCATAATGTTAAACTGCAGAGACAAATAATCTGTGAACATATGACCAGCCATAATGTTAAAATTGCATAGACAATCTGTGAACACATAACCAGCCATAAGGTTAAAACTGCAGAGACAAATAATCTGTGAACATATGACCAGCCATAATGTTAAACTGCAGAGACAAATAATCTGTGAACACATGACCAGCCATAACGTTAAAACTACATAGACAAATAATCTGTGAACATATGACCAGCCATAATGTTAAAACTACATAGACAAATAATCTGTGAACATATGACCAGCCATAATGTTAAAACTGCATAGACGAATAAACTGTTGTTGGCATAGTTGTCATGTATGGTTGTTGAATCCAAGACTAACATGAAGCCTTGTGAGCATATCACTTCATCATAAATCTGGAATGGTGTAGTCGTCGTGTCTGGCGATTCAGTCCCAAATGAAGTTTTGTGAACATATCGGCACTCCATTATAAATCTAGATTATTCAATCCAATACTAAGATGAAACTGAACATATCAGCATGCCTACACTCTTTGGCACCTACACAGGGAGACGGAGCACATATAAATGTGTCCTGAGTGATATGACATCCATTATTCTTCCCCTCTTTATTCCAATTTGGGGCTCAGTTGCCATCTTCTGCAACTCACCCTAAGTCCTTCCCATAGTATTCATCTTTGTCTCTAGTTCCCCCTGTCTGTAGGTTCCAGTGACAGGACACAATCATCCTACTTAACTCTTTCGCTACCGTGATCCCATCTATCGGCACGATGTATTTCCCGAGATGGCAGTCCGCCGTTTTAGTGCCACAAAATGATCAGTGGTTTATTTCACATATTTCTGCTCCGTTTCGGAATTTTAAGTTACAGTAAACTAAAAAGTCGTACAGCCGAAAGATCTCTACGCCATTTTGGTGCGGTCATTCGTTTTATAATTTTGGATTCTTGTGAATTTTCAGTTTTAAGGTAGTGTTAATTTGTTTTTTCACAATGGAAACGCCCACCAGTTTGCGTCCACGTAGTATGACTTGAGATCAAGCTAGATTATTGTTTATAACTGTTTTAAACAATAGTGATTCCCTTATCAGTGAATATTTAGAAAGAATTTTTAGTTGTGTCTAAAGTTTTAGCACGTGGTGATAAAGAAAAACCAGTGAATGTTCGTCAACAGCTGAGTGTTTGACAACGAAGCACGAATGGCTGAAGTTTACGTCTGTCAATATTGCTATGGGACTTGATCCAAGACCATGTATCAAAGACTACTGGTGTACAAGTGCACATTTATATACTCCTTGGTATGCCACTGCCACTACGTTTCCCAGTAATCAATTAGAAAATTATAATATATTTATCACACCATGTTTCATGTATGTCAACCTGAGGGTACCCACAAAAAAAAAAAAAAAAAAAAAAAAATTGATCCTCTTGTTGACATGATTCTGAAGAATATCCAGGAAGCATTTTACCCATTTGAAAATGTGTCCATTGATGAAATGATTATTTGGTGGAAGGGCTAAATAAAGCTAAAAAACAAACATGCATTGTTGTCTCTACAAAGTCTGTAGTTAGAACTGTTGAGAGTGGATTGCGAAAACCGCAAAGCAAGCCGAAGATGGTCTCCATGAAAATAACACGGCGATGAATGGCTGCGACAGAATGGACCAAATGGTTGGATATTATAATATCCATGATAGGAAAACCATTAAGTGGTGGAAGAAGATCTACTACTAGATCTTTGAAATTGCACAGATCAATGCTCACATCCTACATTCCATATGGCAAACAGAGAAAGGAGGATAAAAATTGTTATAGAAGGATTTCAAGTAAAGGAAAGTGCTCATCGCAAAGTAGCTCAGAGTATTCCTGAAAGTTTGACACTCTGCCTGCCGAAGAATTTCAGTCTGTTGCAGGAAATTATGCCGAAAGATTTACATGAGCCAAGCATTTAATTTAATGAATTATAATAGAAATAATATAATATAAATAATAGAATTTGTCGGTGTCAATAGAGACTGTGTTTTTTGTAGCACTCGAACTAAACGACACATATCATCTTTTGTTTGCTCCGGCTGCACTAATAGACCAGACTTGTGCGCCAAAGTTTGCTTTGCAGCCTATCACAAATAGACTGCCACATATAGTAAATAAAAACAAACAGACATGACAATTAAATGTAAATCTGCCAAGTGTTCTCCTAACTTTTGTCTGAAAAAAGAAAAATACATGATTCAGAATCTGCGGCAAAACTTCTTTTCGGATGATTGATTCGGAGCAATTGTATTTATAGTTTAGAAAAGTGTTGTTTGTGCAGTAAATTCAACAGGATTAGCAGTGATCAGGATATTGGATAACAACGCCCCCTTGGTAAGTACAATGTTTACATTATTTTTACCTACTTTTGTCCACATATTTTACAAATTATATTATTATTTTTATTTTATTTACAACCTAAAGCAGAAATTCTCCTACCAACATATTCCTTGTGCAATCCCCTTTATTTTGATATATAATACAACATTTCTGCTACAATTCTAACCATTTTCATAACATTATTGCGACATACACCAACTTCCAGATTGCGGCCATTAGTTTTTTTCATTTTTGTGACAAAGACATGGTTCAGAATATGCACCAAAACTTCCTTTTTGTTGATTTAAATGAGCAATACTGTTTATATTCTTGAAGACAAGTGGTGTTTGTTTGATTATTCAGTAAATTAAACATTATTAGCAGTATAGGAGTGTAGAAAACACATTCTAAGTGCAATGTTTACATTATTTTTACCTACTTTTGTCCAATTATTTTACAAATTATATTATTATTTTTATTTTATTTACAACCTAAAGCAGAAATTCTCCTACCAACATATTCCTTGTGCAATCCCCTTTATTTTGATATATAATACAACATTTCTTCTACAATTTTAACCATTTTCATAACTTTACTGTGAGAGACCCCACCTTCCAGATTTCAGCCATTATTTTTTGTCATTTTTTGTTAAAAAGACATGGTTCAGAATATGAACCAAAACTTCTTTTTGGGTTACTTTAATGAGCAATACTGTTTATATTCTTGAAGACAATTGGTGTTTGTTTGATTATTCAGTAAATTAAACATGATTAGCAGTATAGGAGTGTAGAAAACACCTTATAAGTGCAGTTTTTAAAATAATTTTTACCTCTTTAATTTCAGTTGTTATTATTAAACCTCTCATTATTGTCATAATATTTGTAACCTATCAATTAATTATTAACCCTGTCATGTTCCTTGTGCAATCCTCTTTAATTTGATATGTAATACAATAGATCTGCTACCATCTTAACCATTTTAAAAGCATTATTGTAACACACCCCTAGTTCCAATTTTCTGCCATAAATTTCTGTTTGGTCACAGCCCAGTTTTTGTTTGGTAGTGAAAGAGTTAATCAACCACACAGAACTGAAAGTTCCTGAGATTTTCACAGGCATCTGCTATACACATGGGTTAAAAAACAATTATGTCAACAAAAAAGACATGGCCTTTAAAATTACTACAGTCACAGTGAAACCTGTGAGAGTGAGTTCTGTGTATTTCAGCTAAAAGGCTTCAATTCAGATTACTGTAAAATATAGTAAACCAATTCTGTAGTAATCAGCCGACAAGATACATTAAAATATGCAAGGGAATAAATTATGCAATATATTGTTTCTGTCTTCATTTTCAAATTCTCAGTGAGAAAACTGTTTTGAACTTAATGAATAATCAATCAATCAATCAAATCTTCATAAATAAACAGTCTCTTACTTAAAGTCATTGGCAGCAAGCTTGTACACAGGAGGTCGATGGTGTCCTTGTGGAGAGTTGGTGGAAAGATTGCCAGTGTCGAGGCTACAGTATAGGGCAGCGTGTCCAACAAGTCATGTTCCAGGAATGGAACCAGCCAGCCCAAAACATTCAAAATGGCTTCTCCTAAAGCTGTCACATTAAAGATGAAACCGCACTGGTTATCAACAGAATAACTCAATCTACATGAATCAAGTATAGCATGTGTACTAAGTATTATGCATTTGACTTACAAAGTATTTATTATTTAGTAATAGATAATCACAGAAAGCCATCTCCAAAACAATTATAAAAACTTATTCAGATAAACTAACCACTCCTCAATCCTCCCCAACCCCCCACCCACACACATACACGGGCAGGCAAGAAGACAGACAAAATGAAAAAAATTCAGTTAACTACCATTTAAATAATGTAAACACTACAACAAACAAACAAAAAACACAAAACTCCAACCAGCCACACTTGCATGTGTGCATGCATGCACAAGCGTGCACACACATACGTAAACAGAGACAGACAGACAAGTTAGAAAAATGCACAATTCATTTTTATACAAATAATAAATAATAAATATGAAAATAGTCAATGTATTTCAGGCACTAATTACCGTACAACATGGGTAATTAATACAAATATAGAATACACGATTTAAAGTTAATTTTGTTTAAGAACAAAAGAATCTATCTCCCTGTTCCAGAACGCATGCACACACAGATGTATATTCATACATATACATACACATATATACAAGAACTGTCTTCCAACAGAATTTCCTTCACCACAATCCACTATATGTGGATTCCGATTTGTAGAAAAAAAAACCCCACCCTTTCAACTAGCCTCTATGGCATTAGTTGTATTTGTGGTGGTTCATGGTGCAGGTTAAATTTCTCTTGGTTTCTGCGCCAGTATTAGCTGGCTTTTTGATTGTGAAGCATTTATGCCTGTGACGTCAGCTGGGGGATTGGCTGATGAGTTCTCCTTTGTGTCCATCTCCTCTGGCGGTTTCTTTGTTCAGTGTTGGCTTCTGGCTCGTCTCTTGATAGAATGCAGTCCTTATAAGGACTCATCCTTTGGTTTGCTTGCTTTTGTTTCCTTGTTCTGTGGTCGACCCGTGAGCAAGTTAGCTACCTTCTCAACATTTTCCTCAGACCAATTTTTCATCTTGTCAGGTATTCTGCGTTCTTCGACAGGATTATCGATTTTCACGTCTAGGCTGACTAGGCTTGTGTAATATTTCCGGTCAAAGTGAATGGGTTGCTGGCGTCATCTTTAAGTTTTTCACTGGTCTTTGGCTTGGCTCCACCTTGCGGCTTCTCTGCGGTCTTTTGCATGGCTTGTGCTTGTTTGTTTTGGAATTGTTCCCTTTCAGCTTTCAGTAGTTCTCTCTATGATTTGATGGTTTGTAGAATTTCTTCGTTCTTCTTCTTTATCTGTGCCATGTGTTCCACCTCTTGCAGGATGCTGCACTGGATTGCCTTCATGTCAGTCAGTAGTTTTATGTTGTCGCTGGTTAGTGTCGGTGTCAAAAGTAGCTTAACTAGGTTCTTCAGCTCATCAATCTGCATTTTGAGCTGGGATTTTTCCGCTTGTGAGATGCCTTTTGCTGTCTCACAACTCCACTGTGCTTCCTTGAATGGAGTGTTTGTGATTATGGCGGTCTTTAGGGCGTCTGTGTCTTTGGAGGTATGGACAGCCCAGATATCTTGCTCCATGCTTGCCAAGGCAGTTGGCACACTTTCTGTTGTTGTTGGATTTTCGGAAGTTCTTGTCCTGTTTGGCCAGTGGACATTCCTTGAATGCATGGTGTTCGGCGCAGTATTGGAAGATCTCTGTCTTTCTGCGGCAAGTTGTTCTGCTGTGGCCAGCACTCTGGCACCTTGAGCATTGAGTGATTCTTGGAATGAATCTTTCGAGTTGTTGAGTTTTCTTGTTCATCAACACTTGGATTGGCATCTCGCTGCCCTCTGTCATCACCACCACTAAGGTTGTAGGAATCTTGGAGTAGGTCAGAAGCCGCTACGCCTTCAAGATTCGGATGTGGAGATTTTCCTGTTGTAGCTGCTTCTGGATCTGGTCATCTATCAGCTTCACTTGGATACGTTTGACAACCCATGTGATTGGAGTCGGTGTTTCTGACTCTGGTGTCCTTCTCCTTACTCTTTTTTTCAATAGTCTTGGCTCTTGTCTGTGGCGGGTTGTCGTCAGTCTTCCTTGTAGTAGCTTTATTTGAAATTACTGTAGGTTCTGGTTCTTTGCTGCAGCTCGCAGGCAGGTTCTCTCCTCTTTTCTTTAAGGTCTTGACGGCCTCCACGCTGCTCATCTTGTATATTGTATGTGTAACATCTGGTGTTGGTCTTGCTAGGTGCCATTTTTTCCCCATCAGGTTTCTTTAACAGTTTGGGTGACTTATTCTCGATAGCGCTCCACAAATGCGAATGTGCTAGTATTATAAATACATGTATTTATAATACTAGCATCTGGCCTATATCCCAAACATCTGGCTGTTTTGATGTCCTAGTTATTAGTTTTGACACTATTTCAGCTCCAGCTAATGACATCTCAATTATACTGATTGCGTTGTTATGGGTGCGATTGATGTTTTGCACTTGACTGAATGTATCTGCTTTAGTCCAGTAATTATCTGTATTTGTGCAAGTGCCATGAATATGGATGTCTGAAGGTAAACCCAGCAGAAGACATAAATCATGGTTGGTTGGCTGGTTGATTGGTTGGTTGGTTGATTGGTTAGTTTATTGGTGAGTGGTTTGTTGGTTGGTTGGTGAGTGGTTTGTTGGCTGGTTGGTTGGTTGGCTGATTGGTTGGTTGGCTGGTTGGTTGGCCGATTGGTTGATTGGGGGTGGGTGGTTGGTTGGTTATGAATCCTCTGGAAGACTTGAGCTTAAACTATGAAGTCGGATGCACCATCTTTCAGTTTGCCTGAGCCCTAAAAGATGCAAACGTTTTTTTTCAGAATGAAGTTGGTGTCGAGACCTTTCTTCTTGCCCGGCACCAAAGTACCACCTGACCCAGCACCAAAGTACCTCTTGACATGGCACCAAGTGCTGCCTAACCCAGCACAAAGTACTGTCTAACCCAGAACCAAAGTACCGCTTGACATAGCACCAAAGTACCACCTAACCCAGCATCAAGTTACCTCTTGACATGGCACTAAAGTACTGACTAACCCAGAACCAAAGTACCTCTTGACATAGCACCAAAGTACTGCCTAACCCAGCACAAAGTACTGCCTAACCCAGAACCAAAGTACCGCTTGACATAGCACCAAAGTACCACCTAACCCAGCATAGAGTTACCTCTTGACATGGCACTAAAGTGCTGACTAACCCAGAACCAAAGTACCTCTTGACATAGCACCAAAATACCACCTACCCCAGCACCAAGGTACCTCTTGACATGGCACCAGAGTACTGCCTAACCCAGCACCAAAGTACCACCTAACCCAGCGCCAAAGTACCACCTAACCCAGCGCCAAAGTACCTCTTGACATGGCACCAAAGTACTGCCTAACCCAGCACCAAAGTACTGTCTAACCCAGAACCAAAGTACCGCTTGACATAGCGCCAAAGTACCACCTAACCCAGCACCAAGGTACCTCTTGACATGGCACTAAAGTACTGCCTAACTCAGCACCAAAGTACCTCTTGACATGGCACCAAAGTACCACTTAATGCAGCAACAAATTACTGACTAACCCAGCATCAAAGTAACTCTTGACATGGCACCACAGTACTGCCTAACCAAGCACCAAAGTACCACCTAACCCAGAACCAAAATAACTCCTAATCTGGCACCAATGTGCTGCCTGACCCAGCACCAATGTACTGCCTGACCCAGCACCAAAATACCTCTTGACCCAGCACCAAAGTCCCTTCTGACCTGGCACCAAAGAACCATCACCACAGAAACTGTTGTAGAACTCTCCATCTCCTCAAGCTCATAAACCACTGAGTGTGCAAGACCAGTACTGGAACTTCACATCTGTAGAGAGGCAAATTAGAATGTACCCAGGTCATGACTCAGCACAGCACACACTGGCGGTGGGGATCAGACCTAGGCTGGCCAGGTTTTCTCCATGGGTTTAGATGCTCCATTGTCAACAGACCCAGTGACCAGAGGCAAAACATCACATATACACTTTACAGGATTATCGCAGTCAATCTCAACCCAAGCTGTTTGTGATTTCTTGGCAAGTTTACGATCAGTAGTTTATAATTGTTGTCTGAATGACCGTCACTCAAACCTTTGTATGGAAACCAACGCAAGGCGGTCTGCTTCCAAATCACCCGCATTCATGTTTTGAATGGGTATGCGGGATTACAAGTTGCATTCGTAACCCCTTCGCGACAGCGGCAGCTATACATTGTAAAATAACCAAATAATTTTAAATAAGAAAATTCTTCAGTACATACCCAATTGCCCAATGGGCATTACTGGCATCAGGTCAAGTATGCTCAGGACAGCCTGGTATAGGCCAGAGTAATTTAAGGTGGGAAATATTGACTGGCGGACACTGTCTCTTTGGCGCGCACCATAGCTTTCTACTGGAATATTTGGCACATCTTTCAAAACACTGAAAACCAAATAATGAATAGCGTCATATACACTGAATAGCAAGAATTAAAAAATAGTACTAGAGAATGGAAGCTATGCAGACGCATGATGATGATAATGATGATGGTGATGATGATGATGATGGTGACGATGATGATGATGATGATGATAATAATTCTAAAAGGCCATCAGGGTTTTCCCACAAATGAGTGCATTTAAGTTTACGCAGACTGTTAATATGTAAGGATCAACTGTCATCATGCATTTATCAAATATAGCTTAACAGTTATAATGGATACAAATAATACAACCATAACACTGACAAATGGTTGGTAACAGTCACTGGCCAACCATCATGAGTGCTTGGAAATATGGACCCAAAATATACAACCCTAGGTTTTAATGATGATGATGATGATAAACTGATATATCTAACCGCCACAAACATTTATAGAATTTGTGCTTTTTTTATACACACATTATGATCCAAAGTCAATTGTCACAGCTTGGACCAGGAATGGCATATGGTAGTCACCATACTTACAATACCTGAATCTCAGATAGCCACTTCATTAGTCTTAAGAGACCACTGTTATATTTTAAAGAGACAATAGTCATAGATTAATAAGTCAGAGCCATCATTATCAGGTTATACAGCACTATGATGAGTTTTAGTCATTAGTCAAAGTTTCTTCTTCTTCTTCTGCGTTCATCAGTTTTTTTTTTCTCCGGATGTGATTGCGTTGTGCCTGTTTACAGCAAAGCTGCGTTCTTGCGCCATTAGGCCGACACATCCGACTTCTGCGAGCATATGTTGACCGGGTTAACCATCCCGGAGTCAAAGTTTCAACATCATGGCAATATGTCTTCCCATAATGCTCTGTTCCTGTGCCAGTGAATTATCACACAAAAGCTCCTCCCTGTCCCACGTGAAACGTGGAACAGACACCAGCCTCGACAAAACCAATAGCACACACACATATAAAAACATGCGTATGGCTTGTTTAAAAGTTTTTTAATCATTTGGAAGGAGGTGCCTTAAATCTCCTTATGAATGCTCGGTGAAGAAACTGGAGGCAGTGGAGATGTGGTTTTTGAGAAGAATGTTGAGAATATCTTCACACAGAGAAGAAAGCAGATGCTGAGCTATTGAAAGCTACAGATCTGACAAGATCACTCATCAAAACTATATGGTAAAAACAAACAACATTTATAGGGCTTCTAAAGAGAAGAGGTGGAATAGAGAAATCAGCCTTATATGGGAATATACCAAGCAAGAAGCTGGCCATGTGTTGAAAGGGTTAGGAATGCAATTCGTAATCCCGCATACCGCATTCGGAACACAGCTGTGGGCGATTTTTAATCAGACCATCTTGTGTTGGTTTTCATGCAATGGTATGAGTGCCAGTCATTCAGAAATCAATGGCAAACTACTAAATGTAAACTTGTCAAGAAATCAGTCAAAATATGCTGGGATTGACAACGACGTTCTGTAAAGGATATGCAACTAACTTTATGCCACGATGACATAAGTTATTGTGTCAAAACAGCACTACTAACAGTGACAAACTAAAGAATACAATTTATACACATTGAACAGAAACAATGCAGAAGTATGCAAGCAAGTGTCTGGATCTTAAAATTAACAATTTACCTTAGAAGTGTTTGAGAGAAATATTTGAGTGTGTTGGCAATGTCCACTCCTGTAGGCAATGGCGCAATGTTGTTGGTTATTTTGTAGTGATACTCCTTTAGGTTACGAATTTTTGACGTAACTGTATGAAGAATAAAAAAAGCAATTGTTATGAAAGTACACAAATAAATGAAGAATTAACAAGCAAATGTTAACATATAAATACAAGAAGAATTAACAAGCAATTGTTATCAATATACATAAAATTTAAAAAAAAAATAACATGCAAATGTTTTCATTTGAAGAATTAACAAGCACAGGTTATCAATGTACATAAATTGTTTTTCAAACATTTTTTTAAAAGTACAATAAAGAAACAGATTTAAAAACCAAAACAGCAAAATAAACTACCCACATGTTGCGGCTCTTGTAGCCATTTTTGAGAGCAGCAAGTAAATTCCAGATCAGTCAAGGTGAAGCATTTTCTAGAAAATAAAATCATAAAATTTGACACAATAATGTAAACTTGACATTAAGAATGACCAGGATCACATATGAAATGTTAAAAGGAAAAGCATAATTGTTTGCAATAAATATAATGATTGTGGTTGAAATGTTAACATTAATGTGAGTGAAGATGAAAACTATGTAGTATAAAGTATGCCGGTCTCCCTGGTGAAGGAGTTAATGACACTATTCGTAATCCTGTATACTTTCGTAAGAAACACAGCTGCGCAAGATTTGGCAGCGGATTGCGTCACATTGGTTACTTACAGAGGGTATGACAGCCGGTCGTTCAGAAAGCAATGGCAAACTACTGAATGTAAAACTTGCTAAGACATCAACAGCAGCTGAAAAATGCTAGTGTTGACTGCAATGTCCTGTAAAGGATATGCCAAATTAAACCCCCCAAAAAAAGTATAAGGTATGCCTGTGCACACCATGTGCATGTAGAAATGTGTTTGTATGTGTTGGAAATCTGCCTACCACAAAGTCATAAAACAATTTGTTAATATATTTTTCTATCAAGCTCTTATAATCTTCAACAGACCAAGAAGTACAAAACATATCAGGTGTTTCTAAATCACAGACAAGAATCAGTAATTGGAAAACAAACAAAATAAGTTCCGTCAAAAGCTAACATCACAGCACTTGGGACATTTCCATACGTGCTCCATCCTCATCTTCAACAGCCAGTCAAGAGTCCAATACTAATGTACCAGTTGTAGTCCATGTCTGCTTGGCTTTCCTCAGAGTGCTTAGTGTCGGACTGATTCACTGGTTACTCCCTGCAGCACCAATCTCTCCAGGCCATGATGATTGATCTGTTCTTCCACACTATACACCTGAACCTAAAGGACCCTGACAACATCTGTATTATCAAGCACACCCAGTCAATCTGTCCACATGTCTTGTATGTTTCAAACCATAATAGAATGTCCTGTGGAAAAGATCCAATAGATGTTCCCTATGTTTGAGCTTTGAATTGAAGCATGTCACTCAGCACAAATCATGCCTCCTTTCTGCATGCTCTGTTGTGACTGTTACATTCAGGATTTATATGTGCTATTTGTCCTCCAACCAGCAGAAAACTACAGTAACTACCTCGACCTCCATTCTCAGACTAGATGTTATTGTATCATATGACAGGCTCTTCAGCAGTGATTGGAAAATGAATAAGCAAAAAATAAAACTAGGATGTGAGGGCCACTCTTTGTTTTTTTGCAACAAGTTGGCAGAGTTGCTAAAGTTATATTGTAATATGTAAATATCAGTGCTATTCTTTACACTGTTAAAGCCGTATTTCAGCTACTGATATGACAAGTGGGTGGTGTCAAAAGATGCTTATGCAATGTGGCAGTTGAGCATTTTTCTCCACCTCTCCTTTACTGATGTTTAACACAAATTATTTAAAAAAAGCAAATTAATATCTTCATTTATAACTTATCTAGAGACCAGAATGAGGTACTGCTGAATTTCATTTGGTCACCTCTATCCAGCAGATTTTGCACATATTTTGAAAAATTAAAGGCACCACATTGCCAAGTATATGAGTATTTCAATTTGTATCATGAGATACCTCCCCTGTTTACCAATTCACAGGCGACAACACAAAGGAAAGCTTGAAACTACATGTTTCACCAAACTTTACAGTGTCTGTCTTACTTTCCAATCACAGGAACAGTAAATGGACAATCTAAATATACATTTAAGAAGAAGTGAAAACAGTAAAGCTTGCCATGACTTGTTTCAAATCCTGTGTGTTTTATGTTTTCTCTAAACTTTAGTATTTTATTTTGAAGATAAATTGCATTTTGTTATTAAAGTTATTTATTAGTAAACCACAGTTATTTCATAATTAAGAAAATTTTTAGCCGTTTTTTTTTAAAAACAATGCGTGAATTCATGCAGCTATTGTTTATAGTATGCAGCAACAAATCCATTTTTCAACGTATCATTTTGCCCATTTGCTCTCTATGGAAAGCTGACTGTGACTCAAAGATCACAAAATAAAAATCCTCTTTAACTAAATCATCTTTGAGTTGGGCAGCTTGCAGTGTACTGTAATGTGAATATTTAAAAATCCGACTAAATTTACCATTTGTAAGCAAATACTTTCACTGCAGTTGCAGTGTTTAATTATTCTTTGGAAATTAACACCCTTCTTACAATCTGCATGCAACTTAGCATCATTGCTAAAAAAAATAAATTGCACAGCAATGTCTTCCTTATATGGGATGATATGTAAAACTGTTTAAGGCAAAATTATAAATTTAAAAAAATGAAGACATCTACATCTAACAAAAACTTTCAAATTACATACAAATGAATAATCAATATATATTTGTGTTTCAATTATGTTACTAGAATTACAATTTGCCACATTGGGAAATTATGCTTCTTCTTCAGCATTCTGAGCCATTGAGGTTCTTTGCTGCAGATACAATCCGTCTCCATTCGTCTCTCTGGTTGACCTTCTCTTGCCAGTCGTTGATTCCAAGTGCTTGTAGGTCTGTATATATATATATATATTATCTCTCCGCCGTCTTCTTGGTCTACCTCGGGGTCTACGGTAATTTATTTCTTGAGTATAAGCAAGTTTTGTTTCCCTATTATCTTCCATTCTTTCTATATGCCCCAGCCTTTGCAGTCTATTAGCCTTCACGACACCAGTGATTAGCGGGGACTTAAACAGATCATGTTGCTTCTTTTTTTCCGCTCTCCACTTTGTGTATCCCTAATGGGCCCAAAGATGCGTTTTAAGACTTTGTTCTCAAAGGTTTGTAACAAGGCTTTATCTCCTTTAGTTGTACTCCAGGTTTCAGAGCCATACAGCACAACTGGTCTGATCAGCGTTTTGTAAATTGTGATCTTGGTGTTACGAGATAGCGCATTTGATTTTAGCAGGTGTTGTAGTGCATAGTATATCGTATTTCCAGAATTGATTCTAGTTTGTATTTCTTCCCTTATGATGTTGAAGCAGTTGAAGATTGTACCCAGATATTTGTATGTTTCCATTCTTTTAATGGTCATATTATCTATTTGTATGTGGCCAGAGTTTTTAGCCATTCCTTCACTTGAAATTACCATATATTCTGTCTTATCTTGGTTGATAACCAGCCCCATCTGTTGGGCTTTTTCCTTTAAGTGAGTCAATATTTCCAATGTCTTTTGTTCATTTTCCCCTATAATATCTATATCATCTGCATAACCAAGCAGCTTGGATGTTCCTCCAATATCACATTCCTCCTTTACCTTCCTTACAACTTTCTTTTGAGCCAGATTGAAGAGTAGCGGCGATAGTGCATCACCTTATTTCAAGCCAGATATTTGGAAAGGGTCTGATTTCCTGCCTTTATATGTTACTATGTTCTGTTGTGATAATTTGGTGTGTCCAGTGTGTGCCGCGTGGTTACACACCCGCTTCACACGCGTGATCCGGGACTGTTTCCGGATCCGGTCAGGGATATGCACTACTGACGAGCTCAAACAAGGGCGAAACTCGAGTATAGTGCTTCCATATTGACGTGGATAGGCCTTAGGTTCATACCGGAATGCGATCGGCGTTGCCAGTAGTGGGTTGTGCTCAATATTTAAATATATTATAAGTATCTTCCATGCATAGTCTGGTCATGTTGATTAACTTCCTTGGTATTCCAAATTCCTGCATAGCATTCCATAGACTATTCCTATGGACACTATCATAAGCCTTTTTAAAATCCACAAAAATGTTATGGAGATCTCTTTTATATTCCCAATTTTTCTCGGCTATTTCTCGTAAGATAAATATCTGATCTATTGTTGATCTGTTTTGTCTAAAACCCGCCTGGTAATCACCTACATGATTTTGGAAATTGCAAGATGAGAAGAATGATCGCCCAAACTCCAGTGGGAAAGACACTTGATGATGCGTTTCCAGATTTCCAAATTTTATTACAACACGTGCACATGTTTCTGAAAGGACTAACTAAATATAACTATTATAAAACAGTGAACAAACATGCTATTTCCATCCGTTTCCCGGTAATTTCGTATATAATAAATTAATATATTTTACTAATCCTGGGGTGGAATTTTATATAATATTAATATTTAAACAGTGTAGGTGCTGGCTGATGTTTCAGGTTTGATAAACAAACCCGGCCATGACTCTTTAATTACCTAGTGAATCGGTTACATATTTACAAGTGTGGGTCTCTAGTGTTGTGATATATAACCCTAGCAAATATTCCTATTTTTGTGTGTGGATGGGATAGACAAATGAATATGTCTTTATTTATGTGCAGATGCAGAGTTTTGATAAATTTGCTACAGTATAGTAGTACGATCTACATGCCGAAATGAGCTGAACTTAGGACTGATTACTGATGAACTATCTAATGCCCGTGAATCCCGTGATTACAAAACAGTAACACGACCTTCGAATTAAATAATCAACATGATCTCAGTAAATAATGCCTTGGCTTAAAACATGCATCAATTGCCTTAAAACGTGCATCAATTGCCTTAAAACGTGCATCAATTGCCTTAAAACATGTATCAATTGCCTTAAAACATGTTATAAATATA
This sequence comes from Cepaea hortensis, assembly GCA_963921405.1. Taxonomy (NCBI): domain Eukaryota; kingdom Metazoa; phylum Mollusca; class Gastropoda; order Stylommatophora; family Helicidae; genus Cepaea; species Cepaea hortensis. The sequence continues at coordinate 69,628,410 of OY992894.1, read as the reverse complement.
GAATAGCTACACAGAAAACATTACTAATGAAAATCTGAAAGAGTTCTTACAATAATATGCACAGCTTTGACTCGGGTATGTCCGTCCTGTCGCACCCACTTGTTTCGGTGAGTTAAATAAATGTCCTACTTCAGATCAGCAGAACTCACGCACGGGGGCGTCGAATTTACATTCAGGGGTAAAGTAGGTTGTTTAAAAAACATATAGTTATTGTCTTTCGACAGGGATATACTCTAATTATAACATATTTGCTAAATTAATAATGCATATCGTAATATTAACATGATATGAAGCTTAGTTTATTTTTAAATACGTAAACAAGATAATAAAAAATATGTTATCTTACCTTTGTTGGGATCATCCAATTATTCTGAGGCACTGTCAAGGTCAGACACAATCGTTGTATTTGGTGGTGAAGGCTGGTAGGGGACTTAATGCATTGAGGGCTATGGCAGCAACCGGGGTAGATCAGAGGATGATGTACGGGCTCTTTCAGCAGTTAATAATTTCTGTCATTGAGTATGGTTTGGGGCTACTGACAGTATCAAAGAGCCGGCTTGAAAGGTTGGAGCGCATACAAAATTCTGCTATGCGGGTAATCCTGGGGTGCACAAAGGACACACCAATTATATTATAAGTATAAGCATGAGGCATAGGCCTATCCTGGCGCTACCAACAATGACGGATAGGCATAGGGTCCTTCAGGCCAAATGGTACCTGAGAGTTGCTGCAGATAGGGATCACCCGCTGCATCAATCAATCAATCATGTGCCATGCCGGAAAGCGTGGGCGGTCATGACTCGCCATTTCACTCGATCACCAGCGTCGTGGATCAGCTCAATGTTCCTGTCTCGTCCATGCCATGTGGCCCAGCCATCCAGGTATTTTCCTCTCGGCTTTCCTCTTGGTCTGTTCCCCTCGATCTTGCCAGTTGTCACCAAGTTCTCCAATCCATTTCTTCTCATAACATGTCCAAAAAATTTTGACTGTCTACGTCTAATTTCTCTAATCAATTTACGATTTTCATTTGTCTTCTGTAGTACTTGGTCATTGGTTTTTCTGTCTGTCCATGGTATTCTTTGCATTTTCCTCAGAAACCACATTTCTGCAGCCATCAGATGTTTTTCAGCTTGACTGCTCATTGTCCAAGTTTCACATCCATACAAAAGAACAGGCTCTATGTTGACTGAAGATGGCGGGACATTTCTTCGTCCCGTAAAATGGAACGTGTTTTTTCCGAAATGTGTATGGATTAAGTGTTTTTTCGTGGTGAAATGGAGTTCGGACCGTGCAACGGAGTTCGTGCACGCGCGTCCGGTCTTCTTTCGGCGTATCATCGGCGCCCGGTGGCGATAGTTAAGCCTAACATGACGGCCAGACGACCAGCTAGGACACAACGTGGTAAGATGGCGGGCGCGCGCAGAAGGCGCTTAAAATGTGACAGATTGGGTATCGGAAATGTTCGAGTACTGTACTGGAACTGTGCATCATTTAGTCAACGCCGACCCATTCTTGAAAAACTACTCTACGGAAACGATATTGTAGTCTTGCAAGAAACACAGCTCGGCGACGGAACAGTCAATGTGGCGGGATTTCAGGGTTTCCTTAACAGGCGGCACCTCGGACAGGCCATTCTGGTTCGCGACAACATACTAGTGTCTGAGATCGATATGTCCGCCTGGAACAGCGATGCCCTGCAAGTGCAGGCATTAAGAATAATGACACCAGTGCAACTTGTAATCGTTAACGTCTATGCGCGAAATGGGAAGGTCGACGTGCGACAATGGCAGAGTTTGTTCGATATGGATGAAAGGCATATCATCTACTGCGGGGACTTCAATGCCAGAGGCAGTCAATGGGGGAATTGCATCACCAATAGACAGGGAGAAGATTTGGAGGACGCCCTGGCATCTGCTGCCCTAATCTGTCTGAATGATGGGAAGGTCACTAGAATGAGCACTCGACCAGGCGACTCTGACAGCATCATTGACTTGGCTCTGGTGTCGCCCACCACGCACCAAGGTGCCGGTGGGGCACACTGGGATACCACGATAGTGACCACTACCCTTGTGTCATCCTGATCAAGAAAGACGGAGCCATGAGTCAAAGAAACAAGACCAATGCCTTCCCGTACGACACCACTGGTCAAGACGCCATAAGCAAGATCAGAAGAAGGAAACTAACTTCCTCCCATAGGAGACAAGAAAGATGGCTGCAGCCACCATGGTGGAATGGAGAGGTCGAGAAGGTGTGGCTGGGAAAGAGGCAGGCTGTCAAAGACTGGCAAAAGGCCAGAAAGGCTAACATGCCACAGGTTGAATTGGCGAACCTGAAGACTGAGGTCATTAGGACGACGACTTTATTCAAATCCTGCGCCAAACAGGCCAAGGCCGACAAATGGGACGAGTTCTGCAGGAAGGTGTGCTCCGAGCAATCTCTTACGACATTCTGGCGCCTCCACAAGAGCATGAACGGTGCTGCACAACGTAGGGGTATTCCAGACTTTCAAGGCACAGACCTCGCATGGAAAAAGTCGGATGCGGATAAAGGTAAGGCCCTTCTTGCACGCTACATAGAACAGACTGACCAGAAAGACGAGCCCGCCAGACAGAGGACCACAATAACACTCTCTCAGTTGTGCGAGGGGGTCGGGACAGACGAAGAATGGACGATCACAGTTGACATATTGCGTGCGATGCTCAAGAAATCACCTAACACCGCCCCAGGCCCAGACGGCATCCGATATGGTGACCTAATGGTGATATCAGATGATGACATGGAAGAACTGGCCAGAGAATTCAACACCAGTATCCAGAGGGGTAAGGTCAAAGAAGAATGGCTACACAGCTACCTGCTGCCGCTGCCAAAACCGAACAAAGACCACTCCAAGATAAGCGGCTACAGAATCATTACGATGCAGAATACTGTTGGCAAGCTACTGGAGAAAATTGTAGCACACAGACTTGCTTGGGACTTGGAACAGCTCGGCTGCTTCCCGCCCACACTTGGAGGATACAGACGCAACAAAGAGTCATGGCTGAATGCGGCGGTCTTTGCTCAAGATGTTTACGAAGGATTTCAGGTCAGAGAAGAGACATGTGCGGCCGCCATAGACTTAGAGGACGCATATAACAGAGTATCTTTCGAGCACTTGATGCAAACCCTCCTCAGACTGAAAGTGCACCCTCACCTTGTACGATGGATAGCTGCAGTTCTACTCCAAAGGAAGGTGGTGCTAAGATGCGGGAGTTGGTCTTCTGAGCCGATAACGATATGTCCAGGATTGCCGCAGGGTTCACCACTGTCACCAGTACTTTTCAACGTGTATACGGTGCCGATCACTGAACAACAGTTGGATGGGAGGGGTAGGACTCTATCATTCGTTGACGACATCCTCGTGTATCGACAGGGTCGAGATAGACAGGCGGTTGCCAACTATATGCAGGGCGAACTAGATCGAATTTCCTCATGGTGTGCTGATGCCGATGCCCTTGTCAACCCTGCAAAGGCAACGGTTACATGGTTCTCACTAAACAACCATATTGTGAAAACAGACCTGCCGGCAGTAAGAATGGATGGGAGCATTCTGAGTAGAACCCAGTCAATGACATATCTTGGCGTGAGGCTTGATCGTAGCCTGTCCTTCAGAGATCATGTCGATTATGTCATAACGAAGGCTCGAAAAGGTTTGGCAGCAATGAGAGTCATGGCGAGTGCCAATATCGAGCAAAGACTGCTATTACTTCTGTTCCAAGGACTTGTGCTTTCACGCATCGAGTATGCCCTGGCCATCCTCACTGTCAGCCCTACACAGATTGGAAGACTTGAAAAGGTACAAAACGAAGCCATGCGCATCATTTTGGGCTGCACGAGAGACACCAGCTGTGTAGCAATGAGATACCTCCTTGACTTCCCGACAATGGAACACAGGATCAAGATCTGGAGAGCTCGTGCATACTTAAAAATAAGTGCAGATGAGCAGCACCCTCTGCATGACGCTGTATTCAGAGAAAAGGGTGACAGGCTAAAGAGGGGCAAATCATGGATGGGTCGGGCGGAAGATGTCGTCGGACAGGTCTGCAGTCTTACCAGTATCAACCCCGGCAAGGAATGGGTGCCGGTGCCTCCAGCTTTTAAGTGTACCTTCTCCTGCATTATCACACTCGACAGACGGTGCAGAGAGCAGAACCCTGCCGCTGTCAATGCAGAGGTTAACGCGCTCATCTATGATCACTCAGATAGCCCCGAAGTGCTCATCTATACAGATGGATCTGTTGTAAAGCAGCAGAGAAGTGCGTGGGCATTTACAGCCCGCTCAGCGGGCCGAACCGTTCAAGAATCCAGTGGTGCCCACTCCATGACCACGAGCAGCATGACGATGGAGGTGATGGCAGTTACACAGGCTTTCATATGGCTGGAATCACAGCATTATACCAACGTGTGTGTACTAAGTGATTCAATGAGCATGATTCAGAAGGTCGAAGCTGGATCTGTACGTAGACAGTGGACTGAGTCGCTGCGGAAGTCTGTTGTCCGCAAAGTCACCTTCATCTTCGTCCCGGGACATGCGGGAGTCGAGGGAAATGAACGAGCTGATAAATTGGCTGGCTCTGCACCCCCTGTAGATGGCCAGCCCATGGATCGTGCCGATGTTATTAACGCCCTTAAAGATATGGCGAGAACAGAGGATTTTGACGCCAGTGATTCCACATCGCTTTCCAGGATGAAAGACCTGGGAGTAAGAATCGGCACAGCCAGACGCGAGAGGTACATCGGGAAAACAAAGCGCCTCGTCAACCAACACAGAACTGGCACTATTAGCCACCGGACGCTGATGCATATGCTGGGGGGAGGATCTGAGCACCTATGGACATGTCCGGAGTGCAACGAAGATACCCCAACTGATAACTAACATAACTAAGGCTCTATGTATCCCCTCAACACTCTTTTTCTCGTTTCAATTGATATCCTTTTATTGGTCAGAATGTTTTTCATCTTGCCAAAGGCTACTTTCGCCATGGCAATTCTTGTTCCATGCAGCCATGGATATAGTCAAGGGTCATAGACTAAGACGAGACAGGTCCTGGATGGCACAGGCAGAAATATCTATACGTCAAGTGTGTGATCTAGTGACCATCAATCGTGAAAAAGAGTGGGTTGAAGTTCCGGAATACATGACGGACTGGTACAATCTCAGGGTTGTGAGTGCAGGGAATGGGCAGCGGGCCGCATTGAGTTTTAAGTGCAACAGCTGATCCAGAGCAACACACATCAAGGTGACATAGTCATCTACACTGATGGGTCAGTGGTGAGAAACGGACGTAGTGGTTGGGGTTTTATTGCAAAGGCTAATGGACGAGTCTTCAAAAAGGAGAGTCTGGCATATGAGACTACGACCTCCAGTTGAGAATGGAGGTGGAGGCAGTAACAGTGGCATTCCGTTGGCTAGAGGAGACTACTGCAACACGCACTGTATTCATTACGGATTCAAAGAGTATGCTTAGTAAGGTGGAGAAAGGAATATTTCGTGTGGAATGGCTATCGTCGCTTCAGAAGTCACAGATTGTGAGAATTGTATGGATATTTTGCTCTGGCCATGCGGGGGTGCGGGGGAATGAACAGGCTGATAGGCTAGCAGGGAATGTACCTCGTGGTGGTAGTTTGCCTATGGACAAAGGGGAGGTGGTCGTGCACTTGTGGGACCAGTTGGAGAAGGCGGGGGAACAGATTGAGAACCCATATGTGCAAAGAATGCGATTGCGAGGGATCGGCAGAGGTTCTGGAAGAATCTCATAACTGAGAGGGAAGACCAGGAAAACTTTTAATCAGATAGCGGTGGGAACGATTAGTAGTATGACTCTTCGCTGGCTGTTGAACGAGGGGACGGAGCACGTATGGGAATGTCCTGAGTACAGTGATGTCGGTTCTTAACTCAACTCAACTCAACTCAGCTGTTGTATTTGAGATCGTAGATTTAAAACGCACATTCTGAATCTATAAAATCTGTAAAATTAATGTATACAAGTAAAACAAACTGATAGTGTTATTAAATGATTCTTTCCTTGTTTGAAAGTGATAGGCTTTGGAAGTTATATCAGGATTACAGCGTGTAATATGTAATAGATCAATGCCATATGTTAATAGAGAGTTCTTGATAGCAACAATAAAAACTTCTTGGATATACCAGGATCCTATTTGGTTTCCATCGCTTTATCTAGCGCATGCATGGCTCCACGAATACCGCTTTGTACGGAGGTGGCCACACCATGGGCAACAACCATACTGGAGGGCTAGGTTGAAGGCAAGCGAGCAAGAGGCAGACAAAGATACAAGTGGGAAGATATCATCAAGAGATGGACGAACATCACTCTGACTGAATGTACAGTCAGGGCGAGAGACAGACAGTGTCATCATCATCATCATCATCATCATCATCATCATCATCATAGTCATCATCATCATCATCATCATCATCATCATCATCATCATCATCATCATCATCATCATCATCATCATCATCATCATAATCATCATCATCATCTTCCACTTCTGCCATCAAGCGTCGTGGGGAGAAATAATTTGCGCTCCAGCTCCTGGTGGGCAGCACTGGATATGTCTTTCCGTGTGATTGTTGATGTTTGATGTAAATCCATTTTCTTCTTGGACTTCCTCATGGTCTCGTCGCAGATGATCTTTGATGTAAGGCCTGTGATGGTAGTTGTTGGTGTTGCATTCTAATGACATGGCCAAACCACTTGATCTTCTGTCTTTCAATAAATGTGGCACAAGGTGTTGATCCCACTGTCTGTCTGATAACAGCATTTCTTACTCGGTCTAGGATTGTTAAGTTGGTAACTCTCCTCAGGCATCTCATCTCGCAGGTGTTAATTTTGTGAAAGTGTGATTTGGATAACGTCCAAGTTTGAGATAAGTAGCATAGGGTTGGTGTGAATATGCTGTTTATTATCTGTCGTTTTGCGGAAATGGGTATATTTGGATGTTTCAGTAAGGGTGATAGTTAGTTGATATGTAAGTGCACTAGCTTTTTGACATCTGATTTCAATTTCTCTGTCCAGTCTGCCATCTTCTGTGATCATCATCCATCCATCCATCCATCCATCCATCATGTGCCTTGCCGGTAAGCGTGGGCGGTCATGTTCTGCCATATCATTCGATCACCAGTGTCGTGGATGAGCACCGTGTTCCTGTCTCGACCATGACACGTGGCCAAACCATCCAGGTATTTACTTCTCGGTCTTCCCCTTGGTCTCTTCCCTTCGATCTAACCAGTCGTCACCAAGTTCTCCAAGTCATTACTTCTCATAACATGCCCCAAAAATTTGACTGTCTACGTCTAATGACTCTAATCAATTTACGATCTTCATTTATTTCTTGAAGGACTTGTTCATTGGTTTTTCTGTCTGCCCATGGTATAGTTAGCACTTTCCTCAGAAACCACATTTCCACAGCCATCAGCTGTTGTTCATCTTGACTGCTTATTGTCCACGCTTCACATCCATACAAAAGTATAGGTTCTATGTAGCACTTCAACACTCTTTTTCTCGTTTCAGTTGATATCTTTATATTGGTCAGTATGTATTTCATCTTGCAAAAGGCTACCTTCGCAATGGCAATTCTTGTTCTAATCACTTCAAGGCATCTCCCATCAGATGTTATGACTGTGCCAAGATAACTGTATCGATTCACTTGCTTAAGAATATGCCCGTTTACCTGTATATCACATTGTGATATTTACTTCTTCCAAGTGACGACCATAATCTGTGTCTTCTTACTATTCAGTTCTAACCCTAGTTGTTCGCTGTGCGCAACAACCGCATCTACTAAATTGTGCAGGTCCTGTTCATTGTATGCAATCAAGGCTGTATCATCTGCATATCTGTCACAAAATAAAACACCGCGTTTGACCAGCTGATTACTATAAGAGGATTTCTGATTAAACGGACTATCTGCTAAGCGACAATTGTTTCAACTAATACAGAGAAAACATTCATGGTTGTGGCTGCACGTGTTCACAAACAGGTCGGGCATAAATAACAGATGTACTTGTACATCTGGTCAGCAAAAATAGGAACATTCGGAAGTGAGATGAATGCATACATCGCTTTGACAGTTTATCAACAGTCAGAGACAACCGGAATTGGCAGCTAGGGACAGGTAACAGTCCATCTATCAATTAGAGTTTCCCGACCTCAAACATAAATGGCAGCGGTGATTGTCACCAGTCGACAGAAGATTGACGGCTGGTTATCGGCAACTGTTGTTGGGAGTATACATGAACTCGCTGGCTTGTTTTGGGAATCTAAACAACTGATGACAACTCTGACATTGATTGGAGCCAGGGAAAATAGATTCTTGATAATGGATGATATGCCCAAATAACACCTGCAGGACGTCAACCATGTCACGTGACCAATTTTAGGGGTTTGCCAGAAAACCATGATTGGAGAGAACAGTTGAACTCAAACCTTGGATTTTAGCGGACGTGCTTCGGCACTGCGGTTCTATTGGCATAATGTCTACCGTGTGCTGATTAGTGGATTTAATGGTTCACGTGCCTGTCATGGCAATTTGTAGATGTGATTTGTTAGACTGCAGTGTTGCCTAAGGTAGTATACTATGTAATTAGTCCTAATTAATTTAGGCGGTAGCATGGTGAAAACTAGAGTAGTGAAGTGATATTGGCTCTGCTAGGGGGAATAGAATACTGAGGTTGCCCTCTGTTTATTGGTCTTTCCTTATCATAGCCTGATTCGGACGTAGGTGAGAAGCTATAAGGCTCTCTGACAGAGTAGTTAGCTGTAAAATAACAGAGCAGGGTAATAAGCTTACACCCAGCCAGTAGGATCAGTGACTAGTGCTCTCACATGATGTGTTGGTTTTCCCACAGGTTCCCCACCAGTTACTAGGAAACTCAACACTGGTTTTGAAGAAGTGCACTCCAATTGGATGACCACCAGTTGGACTCTAAAATGATTCTTACGGAAAAGGAATAACGTCCGAGAAGAAAGATGGTATATGTTTACGCTGGACTCATACTCAGAAGGGTTCACCATGGCATGGCCCAGAAGAGCCAGCCAATATAACGACTCCTGCGTGGTATGGTTCACATAGGATGGGTGATGATTGTTGATATATCATACATCAGACAAACATTGTTTAAAGAACGAGAACATTAACGGATAAGTCACATCGTGTGCTAGATTCCAGTGTAATATTACATACGACATATACTTGAACCTATATGAACACTAGTTAGGATCAAGTGTAGAAACATTAACAGTAAAACCTAAATACACTACAAAGGATGTGTGCATTCTTTAGGACCGATAGGAACTTACAAAGTTAGTTGGCAACCAGTCCGTAATCAATCTGTACTTACAAACAGTATCTATTTCGGATGATCATGAAGATGGATTACCAGGTGGCTACCGATGACAGTCAGTATCCGGCAAGAGGGTTTCAACACCGGGTGAGGTGCACTGGTTATGATTTAATGTGCTGTGGTGTGCCCTTGCAATGAAGAAACTATGCTATTATCTGAAAGTCCGATCATACACACATTATAGAACACATCACACATTTTCTTCGCATACACGCCTTACGTACATTACACATTTTTCTTTTAATAAATTAATCTTTATTAATTTTTAGAAGCAAGAGTTGTTGAATATGTTGCGTTGGGGAAGTATGAGAGGGGGGCATAGTACGACAGTGAGAGAGTGATAGGGAAAGGTGTCCATAGACTGATGGAGTGTGTTGGACGGAAGCTGGTGGATTCTCCAAGATATTGATAAGGAAAAAAATATTATACTGTGGGTGTTGACTCTCCTCACTCCAGGGACGACACTTTAAAGGAGGACACGACACTATCTAATGTTATTGATGTATCGTCCCCCAATTTTGATCATCATACTTCCAAGATATTTGAATTCTTTAACTTGTTTCAGAGTTGTGCTAGTTATCTGTATACTTAGTGGGCCCGGCGATCTGCTAACTTGCATTACTTCGGTTTTGGCTGTGTTTATACTCATATTGTGTCTGCTTCAGGTTGAACACAATTAGTAATATGATTTTGTAGTCTGCCCTCATCGCTGTAAAACAGGCACTGTTCCTCTCCAAATAGAAGTTCATTTATTTCCTGTGGGTCAGTTGTTTCATCTGGAGTAAAGAGTTCTAAATTTTATTAATCTGTCAAGACTTGCTTCTTTGGATATTCTGTCAATGTAGATATTAAATAGCAGAGGAGAGAGCACACATCCCTGTCTCACTTCTGATTGACTGTGAACATATGTGATATACCTTCTTGTGTTCTTACTGCACCTCGGCTCGAATGATACATGACTATAATGTTTTCTAGTAATTGCCCTTGTATCCCGTAGTCTTCAAGGATGGTCCATAATTTGTATCTGTCTACTCTGTAGCTATCATTGAATGTAAGAAAGAGATTGCCGAGGTGCTATATAGAACCTGTTTTACTGTATGGTTGTGAATCTTGGAATATAAATGAACAAATTAGGAAGAGATTGGAAGCAACAGAGATGTGGTTCCTTAGACGAATGTTGCGAATTCCTTGGACTGCCAAAGTAACTAACGACGAATGCCTTAAAGAGGCTGGCGAAACTAGGACATTATATCAGATCATCATTCATTGGTACCTTGCCGTCTTGACAGACGATAGTTTGTGCTTCAAAAAGGCATAACAACTTTTACCCATGGCGGTAGCGAATGTGGCTGATAAGGCCAATTCGCGCTGTAAATGTTCGTTCAAAGTGGGTGCATTTCGACCATCATGCACCATCTTACGTCTCACACGCTCGGTGTGTGACTTATCTGCAATAATGTTCTCCTTTGTCTTTATTCCATTTCTGATGTTTGCCCTCCATGCAACCCGTTCAGCGGTGACTTGCTCCCAATGTGCATTATCAATGCCTGTATCAATCATGTCCCGCTTACACACATCTTTGTATCGTAGTAGAGGCCGACCTTGAGATCTCTTACCCATCTGTAATTCACCAAAAAAGATGTCCTTTGGTATTCTACCATCATCCATCCTCCTAAGATGCCCTATCCATCTGTCTACGAAGACTGAGCATGGAATAAACCGTCACACAACCTGATCTTTCCAATACTTCAGTATTTGTGATTTTGTCTTGCCACTTAATACCAAGAATTCTTCGCAGACACCGCATATGAAAGCTGTTTAAACGTTTCTCTTGGTGTGAGTAAGTTGTCAAGGTTTCACTGCCATAAAGAAGAGTACTAAGGACACATGCTTGATAGACAAGGACTTTTGTTTTGGCAGTAAGCTTCCTGTTCTCCCAGATTCTTTTTCCTAACCTGTTCATTGTTGTTGCTGCCTTACCAATCCGGATGTTGATTTCCTGATCTAGGGATAATTTGCTATTTACCACTGATCCTAGATATGTAAAATGGTCTACCATTTTTAGTTCGGCGTCGTCAATAAAGATTGACGGTACCCCATGTGCACCTTGTGACATAATCTGTGTCTTCTTTTTGCTAATAGTTAAACCAAATTCAGAACAAGCATTGGAGAATGCAGATAGTAGACGTAATTCTTCCCCAGAATGGGTCGTAACTGCAGCATCATCTGCAAAAAGCAACTCTCTGATCAGTCCCCTCATAATTTTGGTCTTGACCTTCAATCTCTGAGCATTGTAGAGGCCGCCATCTGAGCGTGAGTGAATGTATATACCACCATCCTGATCACGAAAGGCATAATTCAGTAGAAGTGAAAAGTATATTCCAAAGAGGGTGGTGTCGTATTACTTATATGTGTCGTCCCTGGGGTGAGGGGAATCAACACCCACATTCTTTTAACCCCATATCCTCATTCTGGAGAATCCACTAGATTTCCATCCACAACACCCCGTCAGTCACTGGATCCCTCTTTCGCTCTCTCTCTCACCACTGGACCATGCCTCCTCTCATTCTTCTCCAACACAGCATACCACACAACTCTAGCTTCTAAAATTAATAACAAATTAATTGAATGAAGAAAAGTGTATGTATGTGCGAGTGCAGGTGTAGAATGTATGTCGTATACTCTAGTGTCTCTGCAGAATCAGACCGAACAGCCCAGGAGCAAAGTCTGATCATCCCAGTAATGGCCACACAACATCACCATAGCTCAGTACACAATGACCTCACCAAAAGATGTTTCGCTCCGGCCAGGCGTGGACTTCATCCAGTAGCTCCCTGATAATCCAGATACCTGGTCACCAAAAATGATTATAGTCCTATACTGACTCTGAATCTGTCACACACCGTGTAACTAAATGTCGCTACAGTTCTGCGATCTAACCATCCTTGTATCGTGAAATACGGATCACTGTCACTTGAAATAAAAATGTTCATTGGTAATTGTCATGGATTTTCACGATCACAATGTTAATGTTTAAAGTTCCACCGGAATCCACTAACTGAGAAAACGCTATGTTAGGTGTTCAACTTCCCTCTATGACTACTAGTGTTCCTGTTACATGTGGTATGGAAAATAACTTCACTCAACTTTGGTGAACCCTATCTCTGAGGATTCATTCCCAGATAAATATCGGTTCCTGCTCAGCAGAGCCTTTTGATTATGGGCCCAGTGCAAAAGCCGACGAGTATAACTTTCTTCAATGAATTAGCCATAATCTTAGTCAATGACTTTTCAGCTTGTTCTCTTGGTGAACGGAGTGGAACCTGTTGAAGAGAGAACACACCTGGTGAGAGCAACCCGATACTGACCTATATTAGGTGAGTGCAGGCCGACGGCCGCACTCAGATATAACAGCGAACTAAACTCTGTCATAAGGCAGAGGAGCTCATCACATCGGTCTGAGTCATGGTAAGACAAGGAAAGACCAAAGGCAAAGTGCAGAAACCCAGTAGACACCCCACTGGAAGATCCTACCATTGAACATTGCCCCTATCCCCCAACCATCCTCAATCTCTCTAAACATCATCCCACTACATTATTCTCAACCAACTGAGTTAAGTGATATCTTACACTAGCTAGTTTAACAGCGCGATTGCCTACTGTCGACGACACTCCTATATTACATTCTCCTAATGCACATTACTACACTCGATTCCTAAGAATAATTACATTTGGGTCTAAATCACTCAATTACCATACATTGAGTCTGGCCTTAAATTGAGACTACTCAACCACACAACGGGTAAATGTCCGCCAATGTAAATTAACACAAGACACTGTAGCCTCTCTTTATAATCCAGCCAGGGACATTACACACACGTCCGTGAATTTTTCACAACACTTGGTCGGCTTCCCAAAAGTGGTTTACCCAGCCAGTTTAAATACTGTGCTTAGATGACGTCACTCGCTGTCAACAACAGGTGGCCTTCCCGTCTCCATCTCGGGACTGGTTTCCCGTACTTCAAAAGTCCCTCCGGCCTGTGATCTAGAGAAATTCATTTCTCCACAACAAAGGTCTAGCCGACCCCCCCCCCCCCCAGACAATTTGTCTCCAACTTCACAAGAATGGTTGCCGCCCGTAAACAACTGACGCAACAGTCTTTTTCTCTCGATCGCAACACATCAAAGCATGCCGGCGGCTTGTAGACAAAGGCCGCAACAGTGTTTCATTGATCGACCCTTCCAAGAATTCTGTGACAGGTGGGAGCTAGTACACAACCTTGCTTAACCCTACTCTTGATTTCAAACTCTTCAGAAGTTGCACCATCAAACTTGATTACACCTTTAGTGCCTGTGTGGAATGATTCCACAATGGACAGAAGACTTGGTGGCCAGCCAATCTTCTTTAGTGCTTTGAACGGACCCTCACGACTGACCAAATCAAATGCCTTTGTGAGGTCGATGAAGGCAATAAACAGTGGTTGATTCTGTTCACGGCATTTTTCTTGCATTTGTCGCAATGAGAATATCATATCAATGGTAGACCGGTTCTGTCGAAAGCCACACTGTGATTTGGGGTAGACTTGATCTCCTAGGACTTGAAGTCTGCGCAGAACAATTCTGGTAAATACTTTTCCAACAATACACAGAAGTGAGATACCCCTATAGTTGTTGCAGTCGCTCCGATCGCCCTTGTTCTTGTACAGTGTTATGATGCTTGAATCTCTGAAATCCTGTGGGACTTGTCCTTCTCGCAAGCATAGCTCTATTAGCTTGTGGATCTGTAGAGTGAGTGTGTCTTGCCCACTCCTGATTACCTCTACTGGAATCCCATCCTTACCTGGAGCCTTGACAGATGCAAGTTCATTTATAGCACACTTAGCTTCTGTTATGGTGGGAAGTGTGTCCAGGTGGTCAAGAGTTGGTAGAGCCTCTATGGCGTTGAGGGTATTATCCGCTAGTTTGGTCTCACTTGAGTAAAGCTCCAAATAGTGCTCTACCCATCTGTCCATCTGCTGTTTCTTATCAGTTATGATGTCTCCAGTCAAGGTTTTCAATTGTGCACTTCTTTTGATCATTGGACCACAGGCTTTCTTTATTCCTTCATACATGCTTCTGATGTTTCCGTTATCACTTGCGATTTAAATGGATTCACATAACTTGATCCAATAATCATTTGCACACTGCCTGGCAGCCTTCTGCACATCCTTCCTAGCTTGCTTTAGCTCACTCAGAGTGTTACACGTTGGTCTTTCCTTGGTTTGTAAGAGAGCTATATTCTTCTTATCAACCAAGGGCTGCAGAGTCTGACTATTTGCTGCAAACCAGTCTTGCCTCTGATGATCCACAGTGCCGTAAACCCCTAAGGCAGTTTTATAAAGAGTTTCCTTAAGTTTACCCCACTTTTCATTTACTGTATAATTTTCTGGTGTATCAGTGAGAGCGTCTTCAAGTTGCTGTTGAAACTGAAAGCACTTTTAAGGATCGTGAGTATTAATAATATTAATCCTGGGGCTAGATTTGTGTTTAGCTGTGTAGATTCTCTTTGGTCTCAGTCTAACCCTTGCTTCAACCAAAGAATGATCCGTATCACAGTCAGCACTGTGGTAACTACGAGTCAATGATATATGGTTCAGATGTTGTCTCCGTGTGATGATGAAGTCCAGCTAGTGCCAATGACCGGATCTTGGATGTTTCTATGTGACCTTATGCATCTCTTTTGTTTTAAAAAAAGAGTTTGTAATACATAGGTCATTTCTGATGCAATGCTCCAGCAGCCATTGCCCATTTTCATTCATGCGACCGATGTTGTATTTTTCAAGGCACATTGGCCATGAACTCGAGTCTTTGCCCACACGAGCATTGAAATCACCGAGCATATAAATGTAGTCGGATTTTCGCACTGCCTTGATCACGGAGTCTAACTTATCATAGAACGAATCCTTCACATCATCAGAGGAATGGTGCATATGCAGTAATAATGGTGGCAAAACCACAAGAGGTTGCCAAGCACAGGGATAATATCTGTCATTTCCTCCTGCTGGAATTTCAGTCATTTCCAATAGCGAATTCTTCACTGCAAAGCCCACACCGTGTTGCCTTTTTTCTGCCTGCCCTCTACCCTTCCAAAAAAAGGTGTAATTGTTTTCCCTGGGTGACCCTTCCTCAGCGAGGCGAGTCTCCTGCAGGCCAGCAATATCACTGTTAAGACGATTGAGTTCGGCATCAATCACAGCCGTTTTTCTCACATCATAAATATTGGTCAAGTCAGTGGAAAATCCTAGACACACGGTTCTCACGTTCCAGGTTGCAAGCCGTAGCTTGAGGTTTCTATTTTTGTTTTTATTAGTACCTGGTGCATTGGTTTTACAGCCTGCGATTCAGATTTTGTCCTAGCCCCAAGCACTCATTGAAGCAGGCAGGCTGTGGCGGATCAGCACCCAACTGGCCGGGGGCTGCCCTGCTTGAGGCGCGCGGTAGCTGATCAGTGACACCTGTAGGTGTCTCCCACCGTCAGAGGCAACGCGTGGCGCCCCGTGTCTACGTAACAGTTGTCTCTCGCTTTGATTTCGAGACCGGTTAAGACCAGGGATGGAGTTATTGCCTCTCCATAGCACAAAGCCTGGGCTAAATTATAGAGATCATGTGTTGCCTATGCAGCATGATCCCTCTCTCGGCCTGCCTAGTGTACTCCAGAGGAAAGGTAACACCTCTACATCTGTAACAAGACAAGCTGCAGAAGCTGCCGGATCAGCAAAGCAATGCTCTAACTGTCCGCCTGTCGGAGCTTCGATCCTAGACTAGCTGCCAACCAAGGCTTAGGGCCTGGTCTGCCCTGCCATGACATTTTGTCTTTAGGTTGCATTTCCTTGCACCATGGTTAGGCGTGTACCCTCCCAATTGCGCTCTTCCGCCCGAAGCCGTTGGCACAATGTGGGGTGTCGGGTTTGGTAAGCGCCGCCCAACATTTGGTGCTAACAGAAAGCAGATAGTACCGTCTACTGTTATACGGTAGCTCAGTCATATCTGACTAAGACCTGACACAAAGAAATTATATAAAACAATAAGAAAGAGACAAACAGCTTTTTTTTTTGGTCATGTGATGAGAAGAGAAGCGCTGGAGAACATCGTGCCAACTGGAAAGATCGAGGGGAAGAGAGGCAGAGGCAGACCACGAGAAATGATGCTGGATGGATTGCGACGGTGACATGGAGGAATATCAACGACAGAGCTGATCCAGAAAACGAAGTACAGAGATCTGCGGAGAGTCATGAACGCCTACGCCAGTCGGCACGACACTTGATGATGATGACTCTGTCGAAAGCCTTTTCCCGATCTACAAACACAATATTCTGCTGATCACTATATTCGATAGTTTTTTCACATAATTTGTCTAAGTGTGAATAGTGCATCAGTGCAACTTTTACCTTTTCGAAAACCAAATTGTACTTTGCTTAACTGTTGTTCAACCATGGTTCTAGCTCTTTGTTCCAATAGTTTTGCGTACATTTTCCCTATAAGGCTCAGGAGTGATATACCTCTGTATATTTCGCACTCTCATATTGCCTTTCTGTTTCCATATTGGTACTATATTTGCCTGTTGCAAATCATCTGGGACTTTTCTTTCTTCCAATGCTATATTAAAAAGTCTTGTTAGCCATTTAACTCCTGTTTTCCCACAGGCCTGAATAGCTTCTGTGGTTATTCCATCTGGACCCGGTGATTTGTTTTTAGGACTTTTCTGTATAACTGTCTTGATTTCTGCAGGTATGAAATTTGGTTCTTGTTGTCCATGACTTTTCGGCACAAAAGTGAGGTTTCCTATGTTATGTGTGGGGTTAAGTAGTTCCTGAAAGTATTCTGCCCACCTTGCTAGTCTTTGTTGCGGATTAAGTATTGGTATACTTCTTTTGCTGTTTATGATGGCGATTGGGCTGTAGCATGCATCTGATTGATTGATTGATTGATTGATCTAAATTTGATCTTATCAGGATTACATGCAGGGGCGGTCATCCGAATGACACACACGGAAGTGGAACCTGATAGGGCGGGCCTGAACCCGCGAGCCCTTCTTTAACACAATTAACAATTAAAAAGAATCGATGGGCACACCCATATGAAAGAAAACCTTATTTCCTATAAAACATTCAATAGTTTTACACATTCACTTCCGTCCACCTATTGAACCGAATTTTAAAAAAAAAAAAATTAAGGGTTGGCGGTTCCCCCAGAGGATAGAGCGACACTCTGTGGCCCCCGCGTTTCCCTGTTTTTATTGTGAGGCCTTAGTCCCACTAAGCCTTTGCCCACAGTAGTCCACCACGCCCACAGCTACTGTGAGGAATGGTGAAGCTTGATGATCATCTCGGCCCCTGGCCAGACCAAGTGCAGTACTGGTGGGAGGAAAGGGGGGGGGGGGGGGAATACTACATTTTGATCTTAGAGAATGTACAAGGATTCGGTTGTGTTATTCTCAAGGATACTGTAAGAGTAAGTTTTTTTTAGGAATTTCAGTTACCGAAAACAACAATTTATGGGATATGAATTCAAACATCTTTACATTTACCGTTCCAGAATAATAAATCCATCCATCCATCCATCATTTGCCATGCCGATAAGCGTGGGTGGTCATGTTCTGCTATCTCACTCGATCACCAGAGTCGTAGATCAGCTCTGTGTTCCTGTCTCGACCATGCCACGTGGCCAAGCCATCCAGGTATTTACTTCTCGGTCTTCCCCTTGGTCTCTTATCTTCGATCTTGCCAGTCGTCACCAAGTTCTCCAATTCATTTCTTCTCATAACATCTTCTTCTTCTTCAGCGTTCCGAGCTATTGAGGTTCTTTGCTGCAGATACAATCCGTCTCCATTCGCCTCTCTAGTTGACCTTCTCTTGCCAGTCGTTGATTCCAAGTGCTTGTAGGTCTGTATATATATTATCTCTCCACCGTCTTCTTAGTCTACCTCGGGGTCTACGGTCATTTATTTCCTGAGTGTAAGCGAGTTTTGTTTCCCTATTATCTTCCATTCTTTCTATATGCCCCAGACATTGTAGTCTATTAGCCTTCATGATACCTGTGATTAGCGGGGACTTAAACAGACCATAAATGTCTTTGTTACTTCTTCTTTTTCACTCTCCACTTTGTGTGTGCCTAATGGGTCCAAAGATGCGTCTTAAAACTTTGTTCACAAAGGTTTGTAGCAAGGCTTCGTCTCCTTTCGTTGTACTCCAGGTTTCAGAGCCATACAGCACAACTGGTCTGATCAGTGTTTTGTATATTGTGATCTTGGTGTTACGAGATAGCGCCTTTGATTTTAGTAGATGTTGTAGTGCACAGTATATCTTATTTCCAGAATTGATTCTAGTTTGTATTTCTTCCCTTATGATGTTGGAGCATTTAAAGATTGTTCTCATAACATGCCCGAAAAATTTGACTGTCTACGTCTAATTTCTCTAATCAGTTTACGATCTTCATTTGTTTCTTGAAGGACTTGTTCATTGGTTTTTCTGTCTGTCCATGGTATTCTTTGCATTTTCCTCAGAAACCACATTTCCACAGCCATCAGCTGTTGTTCAGCTTGACTGCTTATTGTCCACGTTTCACATCAGTATGTATTTCATCTTGCAAAAGGATACCTTCGCAATGGCAATTCTTGTTCTAATCTCTTCAAGGCATCTCCCATCATATGTTATGACTGTGCCGAGATATCTGTATCTATTCACTTGCTTAAGAATATGCCCAATTACTCGTATATCACATTGTGATATTTCCTTCCTCCCAGTGATGACCATAATCTGTGTCTTCTTAATATTCAGTTCTAACCATAGTTGTTCACTGTGTGCAACAACCGCATCTACTAAATTTTGCAGGTCCTGTTCATTGTCTGCAATCAAGACTGTATCATCTGCATATCTAATGTTATTGATGTATCGTCCCCTAATGTTGATTCCTTCCATATCTTCTATATTTCTGAAATTATTTTCACTGTACAGGGAAAAAAGATCTGGAGACATTACACATCCCTGTCTCGCACCTCTTTTAATAGGCTGATATTGACCTACATTGTTATCAATTCTGATGGCAGCTTGTTGTTTCCAATATATGTTTCTACAAGTCTAAGATCTCTTCCATCAGTTTGTAGATCTTCAAGCATCCTTATCATGTCGACATGTCTCACTTTATCGAAAGCCTTTGTGTAGTCAACAAAGCAAAGATATAGATCTTTATTTACTTCCATAGAACGTTCGATTACTGTTCTCAGTATATACACAGCATTTACTGTACCCTTGCCTTCCATAAACCCACATTGTTCTTCTCCCATTTCGGGCTGCATTTTCCTCCCAACCCCGCGCATGATAATTCTCAGCAGAATCTTCGTGATGTGACTCATTATACTAATTGTTCGATGTTAATCGCATTCCAAGGTTCCTGATTTCTTCGGGATTGCAATAAATATAGAATTACATAATTCAGGAGGTATATCTCCAGCATCGTATATTGTGTTCAGCAGTCTCATGACTTGGTCTATTCCATATTCTTCTAAGGCATTGATCATTTCTATTGTGATGTTATCTGTACCTGGGGTCTTGCCAGTTTTCATATGGTTAAGAGCATTCTGAACTTCCATCTTCAAAATTGATGGTCCATCATTATTATTTCGATGATCATATTATTCTTCTCTTGTATCATCATAAAGGTCTTTCACATAATCTGACTACGCATGTAATTCTGATCTTTTTCTATTATGATTTTGCAATCTTTGGTTTTTTAGGCAACCCGTTGATGTGTGTGTTCTTTTGTTAGTGATGTCATTAATTCTTTTGTGCATTAATTTGGTATTCCGGGTGTT
Organism: Cepaea hortensis; assembly: GCA_963921405.1. Classification (NCBI taxonomy): domain Eukaryota; kingdom Metazoa; phylum Mollusca; class Gastropoda; order Stylommatophora; family Helicidae; genus Cepaea; species Cepaea hortensis. Next base: position 69,608,158 of record OY992894.1, on the reverse strand, counting down.
GTGTTGGTTTTCAATGTCCTTGCAATTTTCCTCAAGCCATGTTTCTTTTGCCTCTTTGCATAGCTTCCTAATTTTCCTGTGAATCTCTTCATATTTTTTCCTTGTTATTTTTGTTATTTCTTCTTACTTCCATGAGTTTTAAGATGTCTTCCGTCATCAATTTCTTGCGTCCTATTATCCTTATTTTTGAGATGGTTGTTTCTGCAGCTTGGTTGACTGATGTCTTTAATATTTCCCATTGTCACTGACGTCTTGAAATAATATTTCCATATCGGACAATGCATCGAATCTGTTCTTTACCTCTACATTGAATTTATCTTTTATTTCCTCATTCTACAGTGCCTATAGATCAAATTTTGTGTTTCTTGGTGGTGAATATTTGACTTTCTTTAATTTTATATGTAAATTGCTTAAGATTAATCTATGGTCGCTGTAGCAGTCTGCGCTTGGTATAGTTTTTGCGACTTTTAAGGCATTTTGAAATCTTCTGTTGATGAGAATGTAATCAGTCTGATTTATGATCTTATGATCAGGACGCCTCCATGTCCATAATCTCCTTGGGTGCTGTTGATACCAGGTGTTTCCAATAATCAAATCATGATTTTTTGCCCACTGTACAAGTCTGCAACCTCTTTAATGCTGTTCCCCTAATCTATACTTGCCTACTATGCATCCGCCCTGTTCATTTCCAACTGTGGCATTCAAGTCACCCATTATGATATTTACTTCAGAATTCTTGCATTTCTTGAAGGCTTTCTCTAAATCATTATACAATTCCTATTAGGGTGCAGTCACGTGTGAGGCAACCAGGGCTGCAAGAGCTGTGAAGAAAAGACAGAACAGAATAGTCACTGCAGGAAATCCTCCTCCAGAAACGCCAAGCATTCTTTGTCCACATTGTCAAAGAACATTTCGAGCCAAAATAGGCCTTATCAGCCATCTTAGAACTCACGGCTCCATACTTTCAACCCCACTGGATGAAATGAATGGTCATCATCATTCTTGATGGACAAACAACAACATAACATAAAATTCATCAATGCTGTCATCACTATTGTCTGCTGTTGGTGCACAAACTTGTATGACGTTGATATCAAAAGGTCTTCCACTCAGCTTCACCAGTAACACTCTGGCTGATACAGTCCAATATCCTTTGATCGATTTTGCTCTCTCTGTATCCATTATAATTGATACTCCTCGCTGTTGTTTCTCGCCACCAGAATATATTATTTGATATTCCTCAGATGTTATAATGCCCATTCCTGTCCATCTGGTCTCACATATACCTAACAGGTTAATATTTAATCTTCTCATTTCATTCTTCATGTTATCAAATTTTCCATCCCCACTCATAGTTCTTACATTCCAAGTTCTTACTTTCAATGTTGATATTCTTTTGCACCCAGTCGCCTGATGACGGTCTGGAGTCACCTGGTGCACATGACTACCCCTACCGGGCGAGGCTGCTCCTATGGAGCACCCATTTACGTTGTTTCTCTGATTATCGATAAGACTGCAGTACATGATATTCTTGGCATCTGTAAAGAAGATAGTTTGCCATTGCTTTTCTTCCTAGCAGTGACCATACTGGTCGATGACCGTAGCCATTGTCTCCCAAAAAAGAGATCCTCTGCCTACCGTCGTGAAGCTGGAGACCATAACTTACAACTGTCTGTTGGCTGCTCTTCAACTTCATCCACCACCTGCACAAATGGCTTCACGTAACCCTGAACGGGGGGCTAAATGGGTACTCCACCTTGCCCAAGGGTGTCCCGTAGGCTAGTGGAGGGAAGGGGGCACCTTACCTCTCCTTTGATATTGACTATCCCTACCCCGCCAGCCGGAAATAATAAATAGTATGCAGTTATTACAAAGACATTTAGAGAATCTTGCTGCATTTGTCGTCTGTGGTCTTGTTGTATTTGCAAATGCAAAGGGAAACACATAATGCACCTTGTAAATACACACTATTTTGTGCGAAATAAAACCAAAAAGGAATACAATGTAAAGAAAATAATTTAAAGGGCCATAACAACATAACAGTTGTTTCAAGGGACATTACTAAAAATAGCATAAATGTATTATGTGATTTATATAATTGAGTATTTATTTTATCTTTCAATATAATTGGAACAAAAATTTACGAGAATTGTATGCTTCAGATGTAATGAATAACAAGTTTAGGTTTTCTTCAAAGAATTTATAAGATTAAAGGCTTTATTTAGATATGTGAGAATTTCGTAAAGAATTTGTCTATTTTTCTTCAATATAACATTTAACGTTTTAACGATTCAAAATGTACATATCCAGTACTGTACCATTGTAAAAATTATGTTTATAAGGCCTGCCAAGGCCAAAATATTCAGCACTATCGCTTCTCGGCCTTTTGGCAAAGATCAAAGTGTAGTATCTGCGCTTGATCTTGCCAGGGGCCGGGATGATCACCTGACACACAGGGACGGGGGGAACTCATGGGGTGGCTATGGCCTCTGAGGAAACCACGAACCCCACCCCCCCCCCCCAAAAAAAAAAGAAAATATTCAGCACTTTGTATTGTTATCCAATGCAACTTCAGTCATTCCTTAGATATGCTCTCTCTCTCTCTCTCTCTCTCTCTCTCTCTCTCTCTCTCTCTCTCTCTCTCTCTCTGGCTATCTCTCTTGCTCTGGCTCTCTCTCTCTGGCTCTCTCTCTCTGGCTATCTCTCTCTCTGGCTATCTCTCTCGCTCTGGCTCTCTCTCTCTGGCTCTCTCTCTGGCTATCTCTCTCTCTGGCTCTCTCTCTCTGGCTATCTCTCTCTCTGGCTATCTCTCTCTCTGGCTCTCTCTCTCTCTGGCTCTCTCTCTCTGGCTCTCTCTCTCTGGCTATCTCTCTCTCTCTCTCTGGCTATCTCTCTCTCTCTGGCTATCTCTCTCTCTCTCTCTCTGGCTATCTCTCTCTCTCTGGCTATCTGGCTCTCTCTCTCTGGCTCTCTGGCTATCTCTCTCTCTGGCTCTCTCTCTCTCTGGCTCTCTCTCTCTGGCTATCTCTCTCTCTCTGGCTATCTCTCTCTCTGGCTATCTCTCTCTCTCTCTGGCTATCTCTCTCTCTCTCTGGCTATCTCCCTCTCTCTCTGGCTATCTCTCTCTCTGGCTCTCTGGCTCTCTCTCTCTCTCTCTCTGGTTATCTCTCTCTCACTCTCTCTCTCTGGCTATCTCTCTCTCTCTGGCTATCTCTCTCTCTCTCTCTCTGGCTATCTCTCTCTCTCTGGCTATCTCTCTCTCTCTCTCTGGCTCTCTCTCTCTCTGGCTATCTCTCTCTCACTCTCTCTCTCTCTGGCTCTCTCTCTCTCTCTCTGGCTATCTCTCTCTCTCTGGCTATCTCTCTCTCTCTGGCTATCTCTCTCTCTCTCTCTCTGGCTCTCTCTCTCTCTCTCTGGCTATCTCTCTCGCTCTGGCTATCTCTCTCTCTCTCTCTCTCTGGCTATCTCTCTCTCTCTCTGGCTATCTCTCTCTCTCTGGCTATCTCTCTCTCTCTCTCTGGCTATCTCTCTCTCTCTCTCTGGCTATCTCTCTCTCTGGCTCTCTCTCTCTCTGGCTATCTCTCTCTCTGGCTCTCTCTCTCTCTCTCTGGCTATCTCTCTCTCTGGCTATCTCTCTCTCTCTCTGGCTATCTCTCTCTCTGGCTCTCTGACTCTCTCTCTCTCTCTAGCTCTCTGGCTCTCTCTCTCTGGCTCTCTGGCTCTCTCTGGCTCTCTGGCTCTCTCTCTCTGGCTCTCTGGCTCTCTCTCTCTGGCTCTCTGGCTCTCTCTCTCTCTCTGGCTATCTCTCTCTCTCTGGCTCTCTCTCTCTCTCTGTCTCTGTCTCTCTCTCTCTCTCTGGCTATCTCTCTCTCTGGCTATCTCTCTCTCTGGCTCTCTGGCTCTCTCTCTCTCTCTCTGGCTCTCTGGCTCTCTCTCTCTCTGGCTCTCTGACTCTCTCTCTCTCTGGCTATCTCTCTCTCTCTGGCTCTCTGGCTCTCTCTCTCTCTGGCTCTCTGGCTCTCTCTCTCTCTCTCTGGCTCTCTGGCTATCTCTCTCTCTCTGGCTCTCTGGCTCTCTCTCTCTCTGGCTATCTCTCTCTCTCTGGCTCTCTCTCTCTCTGGCTCTCTGGCTCTCTCTCTCTGGCTCTCTGGCTCTCTCTCTCTCTCTGGCTATCTCTCTCTCTCTGGCTCTCTGGCTCTCTCTCTCTCTGGCTCTCTCTGGCTCTCTGGCTCTCTCTGGCTCTCTGGCTCTCTCTCTCTCTCTGGCTATCTCTCTCTCTGGCTCTCTCTCTCTCTGTCTCTCTCTCTCTCTCTCTCTCTCTCTCTCTCTCTCGTGCACGCTCAAACAAACACCATATATACATGTTTTTGCAGCTTACTTTGTAAAATGAGATGCTTGTTGGGATGTTTAATGTATTGACAATTTTGTAGGCACGAAATATTCTCAGAAAACAATGTTGTGATTGAATTCTGTGATACCGTCAAACTTGTTTAAATAAAACTGAGTATGAATGAGAATATTTGGAGTGTGAATGAATGTCTATTGAAAGATTTTAGTATACATTAGAGCAAATGATTAATCCACCACCATCATCAACACACAATATGTAGGTAATTACACCATGCTATGATTGTAATATTATCATGTGCATATGAATGTATATGTTGTATTCGCAAATGTAAAAACAAAAACAAACACAATGCACCTTGTAAATACAAACTGCTTTGTACGAAATAAATCAATCAATCAGGTGCCGTCTCAACAATGAAGGTTGGCTGTAAATGCTGCAATGGATCTCCAACACTGTCTGTCGCTCGGCCTGACTGTACATTCTGTCAGGCTGATGTTCGTCCATCTCTTGATGTTATCCCCCACTTGTATCGTTGTTTACCTCTTGCTCGTTTGCCCTCAACCTTGCCCTCCAATATAGTTTTTATAAGAGTATCATGTCTTTTAACGTGGCCGAAATATTTCACTTGCCTCCTCTTTATTTCTTTCATCAACTCTCTCTTCTTTCTAAGTGTTTCTAATACCTCTGCATTTGATTATTTTTGTTTCCATGAAATACGACGAAATAAAACGTTTATTAAAAAAAAAAAATTCTTCCTTCATACTAAGAAGGAACTACCGAAAATGACATAGATGCAGTACAGTAGTTACATAAATTGAAAAAAAGAGCCTTAACTTGAATAATAGGAAGACCAAAGTCATTGTAATAGCAAAGAAACAGATCGTGCCTAAATGTACAATAAGTAATTGGTGTTATTTTCAGACAAGTGCAAAAATTCAAATAAGTGTCTAGGCACATAGATTACAACAGATGGAAGATACCTTACCGAGATAAAGAACAGAATAGGACACGCAAAGACTGCATTCTATCAAATGAAAAAAAAATTTATGCAGTTAAGTCCTTGTCCTTGGAGGTTAGAAAAAGAATGCGTGCGTGTTACATGGAACCAGTTCTAACATCATCATCATCATCATCATCATTATCATCATCAAGTGCCCTACCAGCTGGCGTAGGCGTTCATGACTCTCCACAGATCTCGGTATTTGGTGTTCTGGATCAACTCTGCTGATGATATTTCTCCATGCCACCGTCTCAATCCATCCAGCATCATTTCTCTTGGTCTGCCCCTGCCTCTCTTCCCCTCGATCTTTCCAGTTATCACAATGCCTTACTTCTCACCGCATGATCGAAGAAAGCTGTTTGTCTCTTTCTTATTGTTGTATATACAAGCTAATGTTCTAGTTTCATTAGCCTGTTTTAGGCAATCATTGTTAGTTATTCTGGCAGTAAAAGGAATTTACAACATTCGTCTCAGGAGTCACATCTATGTTGCTTCTAATTTCTCCTTAATTTATTCATTTACATTCCAAGATTCACTACCATAACGCAAAACTGGTTCTATATAGCATTTCATCACTCTCTGGGATGTGTGTGTGAGTGGGAGATGTGTGGTTGGGGGATGGGTGATTGAGGGAGGCGGTGTAGGTGGATGGGTGGAGGATGTGTGGGTGAATGAGTGTCTGTGGGTTGGGTGATGGGTGTGGGATGTGTGTGGGTGGGGATGTGTGTGTGGATGGGTGCGAGATGTGTGTAAGGGTGGGGGAGTGTCGCTTGTCGTTTCTGGGGGGACAGTAGAATCAATAAGCACACTTCAACTTCCCTTTTTCCAATGTTGAATTTATTGCCAGACCTTTGTCTACTGTGATATAATAAAACGTCCTTACCCTTTCCTATTTATTGACTCCCTTAAAAATAAACAACCCCTTTCAATTACTGTTTAAGTAACTTACTTAATGTAGGAGAAAATAAAACAGCGATAGACTGACCGTGGCAGCTTAATTTATTTGGCTTTATTTTTTTTCACGTACCTGGCAAGATCGGGACTGATTGAAAAACAAAGGCCCAGTGTAGCCATTTTAGTTCAGACAATCACAGGAAGCAGACATGTAAAAGTTTCCCCATGTGGGGAAAAGGTATTTTTGCCTTTTGAAGCCATCACTCTCTGAAACTATTGGTATGTTATATCTACATTATTAAGATGTATTTATGTATTACATAGACCAGTATATTTAATTAAGAATTAGTTAGAATAATAAGTCAACAATTCTCTTAAACCAGGCTGGATGATGTTTACCAATGAAACACATGTGGGCGCCACGCTGTAATTTTTCCTATGTCTTACAATTCCAAATCCCTATGTTAAAATAATGTATAGGCATTATGAACTTATATCTAACTAGTAGTGCTTACAATCTAGAAATATTATGTGTACCGTAGAGTATCAAACACAGGTCAAAAACACACTCTAGGCATTTTCTCAAGGTTGGAACAGACTCTTGATTCATACTTCAGTAGAGAACTCGTGTCTGTCAATTTCATATTCCTATGTTAAAACTTCTATGCATTGTGAACTATATCTCACTATCTATGCTTAGAAATCTGCAAATAATCTATGTACTATAGAAAGGAAGTGTTATCCATGCGGAGACATACACATGAGTACGCATATCATGGACTCAGTTCATTTTGGATAAATTGTTTTCCTAATTCATAATCTGTAACTTGGAACTAGAGTGCTAACTTTTAGTACAATCCTTTTGTTAACAGATTATCAACCACTCAGCATGAGTGGTTAAAATATAATCATTTCATAAAATAGTGTTAGGGAATGCCATGTTTGAGAATATAAATTCATGAACAATTAAAGTAAACGCGTGATGTAAATGCATGTTCGGATAGGATTCAATCCCCATCGCCTCACCGTAGTAGGAACAGAAGCGAAGATTGATGTGAATAAATTGCTTGCAATATTCAGAATACTGGACCATGCGGCATAAGTTATTCTAATAAATACACTCCGAATAATAGCAGTCATTGGCAAAATATATCAACAGCGGTTACTATCCCCATGTGCTGTACGCAGTGGGGGAAACAATGTATGTTTTAGTTTAGGGATTAACCCCTGAAGAAAATTCAAAAACCTAGGCTCCCTGCATCATCATTATGATTAATTATTATGTATGATTAGCATGTACTTAATATCAGAAAAATGTACATGTATGTTTTTTTCTGGTATGAGAATTTTCCCTGTTCTGATTGTTACTTTTTACTGTGGGAATATACATTTTAATGTTGCATCTTGGGATTAGAGGATGTTGATGTAAGAATCCTTGTGCATGACAGTACTTAAAAAGCCAATGTTGAATAGCCTTCACCTAAGGATGATTATAGTGCCGAAAGGAAGACGCGGCATTAGAAACCACAGAGATTCTGTATAGGCTATTCTCTTCAAGAATGAGAGATACAATATCAACATGTTGGATGGACAGAATGACTTCACTCATCTAATAGTCCCAGTAACTACAGAACAAAATATAAATGAGAAAATACCTTACTCACTATTTAGAGTCAGAATGGCTCTACACCAAACAAGACGAGGGACAGTGGAACGTGGACACCGACTCCTTTACCCTTCTCCTCTTGTTGGTTGTATTTTTGTTTGTAATTGTGTTGTAAACCTTTTACCATAACACAGTAGGTTAATGCTCGTGTTGTATTCTTGTCATCCCTTTTCTATAGAAGAGAAGGGAGTGGTGGTTTTGGTGGGACTGCATTTCATAACTATCATCAGGATCCTGGGTTAAAAGCCTGGTGAAGGTGAGTCAGGACTAAATGGCTTAACCATGTTCTGGATCTAGAAATACATCAATGTTGACTGCTGCAATCATTAGCTGCCATAGCAAGCGAAAGACACATTCGAATCGAAGATGATAGACACTCCGCGTTTGATATTCTGACTCCTGTCCGAATACCCAGGATGGACTTCCTTATCAGAATGTTAACAGTGATATGCCTAGTACACAGATACCACAAAAGGATAACCAGTTTTACTTATGGGAGGTACCACCTGAGGAACCATCAATCGTCGAGGTCAACTAAACTATGGGAGTATACTACGTGTAATAAAACTAACAGCAGTAAGAACCCTCCATCTGTCTGTTGGACTCCCAAGTTCAAAGGATGCCTCCAAGTATCCTCCTTCGAAAGAAAAGTCACAAAGCAGCAAAAGTCAACATAAGGTTTCAGACACTCAAACACCAAGTTCTAGAATACTAGACACCAACTCAAACAAATGGGAAGAGACACTGAAACAACATTATAGCCAATACAATCAATGTACCAACTTCAGAATCTCTGAACCATCACTACACCAGATTACCTCTAGGTTCCAAAACCTGAACACCATCAAAAAGACAATATAAAAGCAGCTAAATGTCTCTACATCTGCAACAAGAGGAATCATCTAATTGTTTGCAACCCTGTTACTGTGCTGGATTTATTCATTTTGGGATATATGTAGGTATAGATCAATTGTGGCCCTAGTCACAGATACTACCATGAGATGCCTTTGTCATACAAGTTTCTACACTGGACTAGATAACAACGACTAACTCTTTGCTGGTCCAATGTCAACCTAAATGCCATGGGTTATAGACTCGCGACTTGGTGGGTGTAAAATCTTTGTGGAACTAATTGGGTTTCTGATATTAGAAGCAGAGCAGCTGGATGGACGTCTACTTGGCACCATGTATGGTGAGATGGTAAAGTACCTTCTGCAGAGCTTAAGTGGAAATTCTGGAAAGTTAGACCAACCTGAGGCCCCAAATTTCAAAAAGACACCGAGCCTACTGCAAAAGAGTGCTCGAATATTCTAGCCCGCGGAGGGATATGTGATTGTGTGTAATTTCTATTCTTGGATTATAAAGTATGATTTGCACCAGCCAATACCAGTGGATAAATATTAGGAACATAACTGAGTGCATTAATTCGGTACCCAGATAATGGGAAAAGGATCTAATCTACAGCAAAGATGAACCCTTAACCGCACACCAGGAGATAAATGACTCTATTAATTAGTTTAATTAGTAGTACACAATGCTGTTTATATGTTGTTGTTTTTTTCTGAAGGTAACAGGTCAGTAGTTTTTTTCCCCAATGGTATAGATGGTATAGTATTTTGACACCAACTCATTATTTTTAAAATGAGAGAATGGTAACAGGTGTCAGAAACAAATGTTGATATGTTGGGTTCTATTTAATTAGATCTTTATTTGCCTTAATTATGAGGGAAAATGAAAGTAGACCCAATTTGTGGTTGTTGTGTTGTTTGTAATAATCTTGTTTTTTTCTGGGGTCACTGGGTACTATATTGTAACAATGCAAATAATTCCCATGCCTGTCTGAAAATGCACAGTGTTCATTACACATATATATATATGTAACTGCAGATCTTGATTCATACTTGAACTGTTTGTCCAAAATTTGTTGATGTGTACATCAAGTAAATGTGGTGTTCATCAGTGGTTGTATCTATGTTGTGAACAATCAATGTCTTCTAGCACTATAGTAAATTTGAAAGGGTGATAAGTGGGAATGGAGAAGTACTCATAAATACAGCTATGAACAGGAGTGAACTATTTTCCTCCTTGTGTTTATGGTAGAATTCCATGATCGCCCTGCATTCTAACCAGTGACCAGAGAATCAATAAAACCCCCTTTACAACTTAACATAATATTCTCATAAATTAAAATCCACATCCCACATCTACACACCCCCTTTCCAGTCTTCTATTCACTCTCTCTCTCTCTCTCTCTCTCTCTCTCTCTCGCGCTCTCTCTCTCTGTGTTATCGTAATGCCTTACTCCTCTTCACTTTCCTCAGAACATACCCACACAACATTGTCCTCCAATAAATACTAACATTATTTATTGCATAAAAAGTGTCATGGATGTGTATAGAGTGTATGTAAAGACGTTGTTGGTGTGTTCTATCGTGTAGGTGAGATAAGAGTGACACTCTAAGACACATTCCTCATTGTTCTCATCACACAACGGCATGTATTGTCACCACAGCACAGAATTGGACTGAGCTCACCCAGGGTAGTTTCTCTCTGCATGATGTTGGTGATGTCTTCACAATATCCTTGACTTTTGAAATAAAATGTATTTTGATTATGTGGTTGTTTCGGGATTTGAAATTTAAATATTGAGCACAACCCACTACTGGCAACGCCGATCGCATTCTGGTATGAACCTAAGGCCTATCCACGTCAATATGGAAGCACTATACTCGAGTTTCGCCCTCGTTTGAGCTCGTCAGTAGTGCATATCCCTGACCGGATCCGGAAACAGTCCCGGATCACGCGTGTGAAGCGGGTGTGTAACCACGCGGCACACACTGGACACACCAAATTATCACAACAGAACTTCACAACGCTACCCATCGTAGGCTATGCTCAAGATTGCCCAATCGCCGCGACCGACGTCCGTCAATCGATGGGACCCGAACGATCAGGTCTTCTCACTGGCAAGGAACACCAGGCCTCCTAAATCCAGTGAGCAATAATAAATTGATTATGTGGTTGTTTCGTAGTGCTTCCATATTGACGTGGATAGGCCTTAGGTTCATACCAGAATGCGATCGGCGTTGCCAGTAGTGGGTTGTGCTCAATATTTAAAATGTATTTTCACAACAGCGTGTTTTTTTGTAAAATCCAATGTTATGAATGTTTTGTTTTTTTAAATCTAGGGAATGTTTACACCTCCGATATTGTCTATGGATGTAGGACTAATCACTACCCTGCGTATATATTACACTGACACACTGTATTAAAGTCTAAGAATGTTCTATTCCTCAGAGGAAAAGTTCTGGTATTACAGTTTGTTTGTATTTATCTTATGGTCATGTGAACCATATTGCTAGTCCGTTCTATGTGGAGTTGACATATCTTCTGATGTCAATATCCTATCAGAACAGACTTATTATGCCGTTACTTTTAGAACTGATTGACATGTATATGTGATTTCAGACTTCAATCTGGCCGTTATTTATCACTGTCCTAGACTGGGGTCCATTCTTTCTTTTCAGGAGTGTTGCTATTTCTTTATTCCTTGGAACCTGGTGAATATACAATATCAGGTGCTATCAACCTAACTGAAACTCATTAGAGGTGAGAGTAGGCTTATGGTCGTTATCAGTTATTACTTATATATATTCAGAGAAATTACCTCTGACATAAGACATATGAGTTATACACATAACTTAAGACTAGGTAAAAGAAGGAAATGCCATAGGATAGCTCAGAAATCCCGGTAACCATCTATACTAGAATCTCCTATCCTCTATTATACTAGTACTCATACTATCGAGTGCCCTGACACCTTACTCAATCCACTAAGTCACTTCTCAGCTAAATTCGGCCGACACTCAATATTATGGTTACACACTAAAATACACTATACTAGAGTTCTACTCTACACCACAACTACCTTATAACTATCCTCGGCTGAATCGGGAATACTATTGTACATCAATATAACTGCTCGTCGGTTTCATCCAACTTGAAACATTGTATATCCCTTTTCATAATAGCTCAAGAATAAATCCCCACTGTCTCTCGTGGAAGACTTGTAGCACACACTAAATTCACTATAATATCCAGACTATTTATACTCTGGCTCCGTACAATTTCAATGGCATATTCCACCAACTATTCCCCTGTCCTCCACACCAGTTTTTTGATCTATACAACAACAACCGAAATTATCCTTTGATACACGGTCATTTCGGGACATCAATGATTATCCACTCGGTTCTCGACACTACGGCTATACGTCTCCGTTATTTCAAACGTCCTCTGATCGTCTATCGTGACTCCGGTTTCCCATATCAAAGGTTTGTGAAATTACTTTATCGCGAGTTGCCGGTGTTCAAAGGTTTTGAGATCGCCGATTTTCCGTCGTCTGTCCTCCAACAAACACGCGGTATCTGTTTTGATCTTGGAGTCAATAAGCGATCGCTGGTTTTCCTGATCTAAAGGTCAATAACCTTCCATCCTCGTGTAATATAAGCCATTTTATGTTTTGATATATCATGGGATCGTTAACCTGTCAGTATCATGTAACAGGGAGATTGTGTGAGTGGGGGTGTGTGTGGATGGGTGCGGGATGTGTTGGTTGGCAGGGATGTGTGTGGGGTGGGGGGAGATGTGTGTTTGGCCTTAGTATAATCTATGAAGCATAAATATATGTCTTTCTGTGACTCTATTGACCTTTCTATTTGTCTCTATTGGCCTTTCTATTTGGGTCCGTAATGTATATATTGCATTAGTTCTAACATATGGTTGCAAATTATAAACAATAAGTACAAAAGCGGAAAATCCACGAAAGCTTTAGAGGTGGTTTTATAGAAGAATGTTGGAAATTACAGCAAAAACGAGCAATTTGGAAGTTTATGAGGGAGGCTAAGTCGCAAAGACAACTTATCACAGACATAAGAAAGAGGCCGTCTTCAATGTTTCGCCACATTATGAGAACATAAAAACTGGAACGTGTGACAACTGAAAAGATTTATGGAAAGAGAGATAGAGGAAGACAGCGAGAGAAAATTCTTGACAGTCTTGTATCATGACAAGGAAGGGAGTCAACACATGAATTGATACACGCCTTTAAGATTCCAAGATGTGGAGAAGCATGATCTCCCACGCCAGTCGATGACTGATTTCTCAAGGGGAAAGTGCAGGCTTCCGGCCAATTACTGACCGTGCTACTGATCGAGTGCCCTTTGGGTGTACATATGACTTACAGATATACTAGGTCAACATAAAGACCTACGGATACACCAAGTTAAATCATGACTTACAGATACACAGGGTGTACATATGACTTGCATATATACTAGGTCAACATAAAGACCTACGGATACACCAGGTTAAATCATGACTTACAGATATACTAGGACAACATAAAGACCTACGGATACACCAAGTTAAATCATGACGTACAGATATACTAGGTCAACATAAAGACCTACGGATACACCAAGTTAAATCATGACGTACAGATATACCAGGTCAACATAAAGACCTACGGATACACCAGGTTAAATCATGACGTACAGATATACTAGGTCAACATAAAGACCTACGGATACACCAAGTTAAACAATGACTTACAGATACACTGGGTGTACATATGACTTACAGATATACTAGGTCAACATAAAGACCTAAGGATACACCAAGTTAAATCATGACTTACAGATACACTGGGTATACATATGACTTACAGATATACTAGGTCAACATAAAGACCTACGGATACACCAAGTTAAATCATGACGTACAGATATACTAGGTAAAAATAAAGACCTACGGATACACCAAGTTAAATCATGACGTACAGATATACTAGGTCAAAATAAATACCTACGGATACACCAAGTTAAATCATGACTTACAGATATACTAGGTCAAAATAAAGACCTACGGATACACCAAGTTAAATCATGACTTACAGATATACTAGGTCAACATAAAGACCTACGGATACACCAGGTTAAATCATGACGTACAGATATACTAGGTCAACATAAAGACCTACGGATACACCAAGTTAAACCATGACTTACAGATACACTGGGTGTACATATGACTTACAGATATACTAGGTCAACATAAAGACCTAAGGATACACCAAGTTAAATCATGACTTACAGATACACTGGGTATACATATGACTTACAGATATACTAGGTCAACATAAAGACCTACGGATACATACACCAGGTTAAATCATGACGTACAGATATACTAGGTCAAAATAAAGACCTAAGGATACACCAAGTTAAATCATGACGTACAGATATACTAGGTCAAAATAAAGACCTACGGATACACCAAGTTAAATCATGACTTACAGATACACTGGGTGTACATATGACTTACAGATATACTAGGTCAACATAAAGACCTAAGGATACACCAAGTTAAATCATGACTTACAGATACACTGGGTATACATATGACTTACAGATATACTAGGTCAACATAAAGACCTACGGATACACCAAGTTAAATCATGACGTACAGATATACTAGGTCAAAATAAAGACCTACGGATACACCAGGTTAAATCATGACTTACAGATATACTAGGTCAACATAAAGACCTACGGATACACCAAGTTAAATCATGACGTACAGATATACTATGTCAAAATAAAGACCTACGGATACACCAAGTTAAATCATGACGTACAGATATACTGGGTGTACATATGACTTACAGATATACTAGGTCAACATAAAGACCTATGGATACACCAAGTTAAATCATGACTTACAGATATACTAGGTCAAAATAAAGACCTACGGATACACCAAGTTAAATCATGACGTACAGATATACTAGGTCAACATAAAGACCTACGGATACACCAAGTTAAATCATGACATACAGATATACTAGGTCAACATAAAGACCTACGGATACACCAAGTTAAATCATGACTTACAGATATACTAGGTCAACATAAAGACCTACGGATACACCAGGTTAAATCATGACGTACAGATATACTAGGTCAACATAAAGACCTACGGATACACCAGGTTAAATCATGACGTACAGATATACTAGGTCAATATCATGACTTACAGATATACAAGGTCAACATAATGACTTACAGATATACTAGGTCAATATCATGACTTACAGATATACACGGTCAACATAATGACTTACAGATATACTAGGTTGCCAAATGGTAAATGAAGATAATAACAATAAACATCAGCAAAACCAACTCGTTGTCCTGAGGGAACCATTTGACAAATTCCGAAAGCATTGATAACTCGAAGTCGGCTGACGTGTCCTTCATAACAATATTTATTTCCGGTGCGCAGCGTGTGCTCAATATGAATGACAATATTAATAATAGTAACAATTATCAGAATACCGTTCCTGTACAGCCAGGAGGGCCGGTATCGAAGCAATGAATATAATCGCACAGATGAACCTATTATTCAAATCCTAAAACAATGTCTCACCGCTTAGCGTCAGCCTCCTTGCCTCTTCTCGATTGACCGTTCTGTCACCCTGGCCATTCTCGCTGCATTCTAATTTATACATTCATGGCCTGTAGTTGGTCCTGACTGAGAAGAATGATGCTTTGCTGATTTAGCTCTTCTGTCAAGTAGTTCCTAGCTATCACTGCTATCTTCTGAAGGTTTGTTGACAATCTTCTCTCCTTGAATAGATTCATGCCGCCTTCCATGCCGCCAGCCCAAGCTCTATCTGTTGTTGCTAAACTATATCATTGTGACGTTTCTACCTTCTCCGTCACTTGGTTATTTTTTCTATGTGGTGGCTTGAGATTACTTCTCAGATTCTTTGTGACTTATTCATTACGTCATTCATTCTGACTCGCCACATGGCATAGGTCAATATCATGACTTACAGATAACACTAGGTCAACATCATTACTTGCAGGTACACACGGTCAACATAATGATTTAAGTGGTAGATATAACAATAAAATAAGGAAACGGGCGCGTTGGTGGAATCGTTTGGAGATTGTGCTGATAATGTCATAAGGCCAGACGGGGATTGCACTCGACGCCTGCTAAATGAAGGAAAGACTAGTCACCTATTGCTCAGTGCGTTCGGGTCCACAAAATGTCACTATCTTAACACTTCACGAACCCGTAGCAGATTCCTACCTAGTACGGGACTGTGTTGTGTGTGAGGAGTTATTAAGACGTCGACGTGGTCGAAATGATACAAGCGCTCACTCTTAAACTTCCAGTGTGTTGATGGCGAGGTAGATACCTTTACACCGGCACTTTGTTGGGCTTAAACGTTGACTTCTCATTCAGAAAATCATGGCAAATTACTAAACGGACAATCGCTTCGAAAATCATACTGGGGTTGTACGCAACGTCCTGCAAAAGGGCAGTTACCATTTTTTAAAATCTGCTCTTTATATACATATTGAGGTGAATCCTAATTGGGACATGACTAACAACTAACAACTAATTATGCAACGTGTTTAAATGGAAAAGTAACACGAAATTCCCCACACCTTAACAATCAGCAGCTTTCGAGATATACAGGGGAAAAACCTATGACACACGCTATTTAAAAAGAAAAAGAAAGAAATCTTCACACTCAGATGGATTTGTTTTAAATATATCGGGTTACCCTATTTAACTTATAGGAGAGTTATAACTGGAGTTATTAGTTAGTTCTTGTTTTCTTGTGTATTTTTTTCACTGGTAAGAGATGCGGTGACTGGGTGGTAGACTTGTAAAGAACTAGTCCTTAGAGTGACCGATTGCTGTCTTGTTGTTGTTCTCTTATAATATGTTTGCTATACTTTGTTAGATTATCATTTGAGTTCTGCTTATGTGTAGTTTTAATAATGTTTCCTCTCAATGTTTACATGCAATAGTTCCGTTTATTTTTGTTTGGTTATTCCTTTGTTTGGGAACAATATGGTTTTTCTTCCTTATGGTTGTTTGCAATTTATTAAGAAGAATTTTATGTTCAAGTGCAAATAGTTCCGTTTATTTTTGTTTAGTTATTTCTTTGTTTTTATTTTGGAAAAATATCGTTTTTCTTCATAATGTTGTTTGCATTTTATTAGGAAGTAGTTTATGTTCAAGTGCAATAGTTCCGTTTATTTCTGTTGGTTTTTATTTTGGAAATATATCGTCTTTCTTCCTTATGTTGTTTGCAGTTTATTAGGAAGTAGTTTATGTTCAAGTCAGGTATAAGTCAAATATGACTGAGTTAATGTATTACATGCAAAATGTGTTGGGCATGTTATGAAAAGAAATGAATTGGAGAACTTGGTGACAACTGGCAAGATCGAATGGAACAGACCAAGAGGAAGACCTAGAAGCAAGTACCTGGATGGCTTGGCCACGTGGCATGGTCAAGACAGAAACACGGAGCTGATCCACGACTCTGGTGATCGAGTGAGATGGCAAAACATGACCGCCCATGCTTATCGGCATGGCACATGGTGGATGGATGGATGGATCGTATTACAGTAGACGGTACCACCTGCTTTCACCAAACCCGACACCCCGCATAGTGCCAAGGGCTTCCAACGGAGGAGCGCAATTGAGGGGGTACAAGCCTTACTCTTGTGCAAGGAAAGGCAACCTAAAGACTAAATGTCATGGCATGGAAGACGAGGTTATAGGCTTTGGTTGGCAACTGGTCTAGGATGGAAGCTCCGACAGGCGGCAGTTAGAGTATTGCTTTGCTGATCCGGCAGCTTCTGCAGCTTGTCTTGTTCAAGACTTATCGGTGTTACCTTTCTTCTGGAGTAAACTAGATAGGCCGAGAAAGTGATCATGCTGCATGGGCAACACATGGTTTCTAATTTCAGCCCAGGCTTGGTGTTATGGAGAGGTATAACTTCACTTCACAAATTATCTGTCTGTCAAGACGACAAGATGCCAGTCAGTTTATGTTTTTTGGTTCATGTCATTATGTGCAGACTGGTTCTTCCCGTTTGAATGCAGCCTGTTTTCACATTTGTTGGTTTGCTGGTATTTTTATATATTCCCATATTTGTGTGTGTGTGTGCGTGTGTGTGTGTGTGTGTGTGTGTGTGTGTGTGTGTGTGTTCGTTAGACTCTTTTTATTGATGGACAAACAACATATGTCTGTTCCTATTATTCCCACGTGAGCTGAACTCCAGGCTATTCTTATATTGAATCTTTTGCTTTCAGTTGTGTGATTATGTCTAATATTTCATCCATTTATGTATGGTCTGCTGAATATCTCTCTAGTTACACGGCAGCCAATGAGTCTCAAAATGTTTATTTCTGTGATCTGGCAGGCGGTGATAATCTCGTGTACTTCCATTACAGCTATTATTTATATTGTAGATTTTAAAATTACATTTGTTACTTTATAACTGGCGCTGATTCCCAGCTTATCACATGAAGTGAGCAAATGAATAATTCTGAGTTCAATTCCCAGTTGTGACATATTTTGTTTAATACCAGGGCATCTCTGAGGTCACAACAGGTTCTTAAAATATTAAGTAAAACAAGTGCTATATAATATGTCCGAGAGTTGTCTAGGAAGAAAAGACGGCGATGAAGAAAGATATATATTTCTTCCCAGTAAGTTGCGACATAGTATATGTGAAACTCTACCATTTCACAGTAATGTAATATTTGTCGCTAAGTTATGTTTATTTATCCATTATTTGAATGGCTTATTTCTTTTGCTTTTCAGGCAAGTTTGAATTGTCTATCATCACGTAACTGTGCACTTCTTTCCGCTGTCTCTATTTTGCCTGTGGGCATCGATTAGGAAGAGCTTTCGTGGCAAGACGTTGTTGTGGTCCACATTCAGAGCGTGTTCGTTGCTTCTGCTATTTCCGTGTACTAATTTAGCTCATCCCATGTCTGATACTGCAGTACATATGTGGCATAAAAAGAAACACATACACTCATGTTATCAGTTATCAGTTATCAGTTGGGGCATCTTCATTGCACTCCGGATAGGTCCATACACTCATGTTATGTGAAATGGTAACCAAACTTGTCGCTCTTAGACGCCTCCTTTTCACCTCAATGCCAGGTTTCGCTCGACTCTAAGCACAAAACTGCACTTCTAATCTGTTAAGACAATCTCCTCATTCTGCAGCAACATTGAGTATTTTCTTTGTGATGTGTAATTTTGTTTTTATTGTTGAGTTATTATTATATTTTAAGTCTCCATTAAATGTTACTTTTGCATTATTTGTTCCATTTGGCAATGTTTGGTTTTATCGTTGCCATCGTCTGCATATTTCAACAACTCCACAACCACACATTTTGTGTTTAGTATATTAACAGACACTAATATGCTTATATTATTTCTTTCCATTGAGTTGTGTTTTATACATTTGTTTCTATTTGCATTCTTGTACTTTGGTGATATTTCGTTTTGTTTTGGTCTTATACTCTTATCTTTACCCGTATATGTTATCGAAGCATTGTACTACTTGTTTATTTCGTAGGATTGTCACATAACCTTTTATGGACACTTCTTATTTCACCATTTTGCGTCTACAGCTGTTTACTGCATGTACTTGTTACATATAACCATCTACACATGTAAAGCCCATATCGGGAAACTGCCCATGTCGAGTCCTTTGCCAACAGCAGACAATTTGGTAGCAGAACGCTTTGCTTTGATTTCCATGGTATGAGATGTCGGCCGTTTAGAAAGCAACAGAAACTGCTGAGCTAAAATTTCCTAGTAAATCACAGCATGCTGAGGTTGCTTGCAACGTCCTTCAAAGGACATGCTTATGCCTTTGTTTTGAATTATTGCTTGGGTGTGTCAATGCTGCGCTGTTGGCGTTAGATGTCTCATTTATTACAGTTAGGATTTGGGTTTGAATCACTCGAAGATACAATTTCATGAAAGAAAGTTACCGAATGTCCTTTACATGATGTCAACATCAATGCTGAATGTACTTAACAGGGCGCCAACGTCATTAACTCAAGTATTATTAGGGGGCCGATCCCCGTGGCGATGGCGTTGCGGACGCGATTCGTAATGACATTTACCCGCGTTCGAAACACAACGGCGACCGATTTGGTAGCAAGCCGTGTCGCTCTGGTTTTAGCGCGTTGGTATGGGAGCCGGTCGTTCAGAAAGCAATGGCAAACTACTGAACGTAAAACTTGCCAAGACATCAACAACGGCAGTAAAATCCTGATGTTGACAGCAACGTCCTGTAAGGGATATACAACTGTAAAACAAACATTATTAGGGGAGGTCAGCATGGCAGAATGGGTAAGAGCGCTCGTTCTTAAACACCCGGTGTGCTGATGCTGAGGCAGAACGTTCAACACCTACACCGGTCAGGTAGACTAAAATGTTGACTTCTAGTCCTTGGATTAGGGACGTAAATTACAAGTACTTTGAAACCGGAGTGTGTTCGCCTGATTGCGAGGGACATTGGTAATAGGGAAAGCTAACCCATTGGCAAAATTCAACCTAATGCTACCAGAAGTAGCGTGTATCGACTACACCTGAGTTCAAAGCCACCGAGCGCAAAAAACATTCAGTAGTTCGTCACTGCTTTCTGAATGACCGATTGCGAAAATCAACGCAATGCCGTCAGCTTCTAAATCGCATGCACAGCATTCATTGTCCCTAAACCACAGACATCGACCACCAGTTCATGTAACGGACATACATTTGCCCAGTTCATGATACGGGCGTATTTGTAACCTGGGTGTAACCAACATGGATATGTGACGCATAAACTGACGTATTTTAACCAACCACACTGTAAATTATCAGCTCATGTTTCTTCGTTTTCTGCATACCTCACATACAATGACTGCTCAGGCATGTTTTTGTTAGTCTGAAATACAAGTTAAGGATTACGAAAGCAACTGGATGTAGATATGCTAAAATAGTTATAGGCAGACGCAGAGAATTGTCATAATTCACACACTATCATAGACATATGTAGACGTGGTCGACAGGATAATGGCGCTCACTCTGAAACTTCCTTACACTGATGGCAGGGTATGGAGTTGAATCCCTACACCGGCATTAAGTTGCATTTAAACATTGACTTCTCATACAAAAAGCATCGGCAAACTATTGAACGTGAACTTGCCTTGTAAGTCAACCTGGCCTTGGAAGCAACGTCCTGCAACAGACATGCAACATAGTTTAGGATGCGTCGGCGGATGTTTCATTTTTGCTGACAATTTTTTTTTTTTCATTTTGAGAGCTAATCAGAATTGACCCAACCTTTGGGAAGAGATATCCAGATATGACCAAGCTCACACATTTTGTTGTTGTGCCAGAGTTTCTGGCGTGAGGCATGGTGCTTTGTCTGCACCACACTTGTTATCTCTCTAATTACCTTTTACAGCCTGCTAGGTTACAAAATTACCTTTACAGCCTGCTAGGTTACAAAATTACCTCTTACAGCCTTCGTTTTTTTTTTTGGGGGGGGGGGCATATCCTTTACAGGACATCGCTATCAACACCAACATTGTACTGCTGTTGTGATCTCTTGGCAAGTTTACGTTCAGTAGTTTGTCATTGCTTTTTGAACTAGCAGCTCCCATACCATTAAGGAGTATTGGGCACATGGTGCCCTGTCACATACATTAAGGAACATTGAGCACATGGTGCCCTGTCACATATATTAAGGAATATTGAGCACATGGTGCCCTGTCACATACATTAAGGATATTGAGCACATGGTGCCCTGTCACACACATAAAGGAGCAGCAGCATTGAGCACATGGTGCCCTGTCACACACATTAAGGAGCATTTAGTATATGGTGCCCTGTCACACACATTAAGCACATGGTGCCCTGTCACACACATTAAGGAGCACTGGGCATATGGTGCCCTGTCACACACATTAAGCACATGGTGCCCTGTCACACACATTAAGCACATGGTGCCCTGTCACACACATTAAGCACATGGTGCCCTGTCACACACATCTTAAACCGTAAACATCTTTAACACATCTTAAACCGTAAACTGATTAAGAAATTAGACGTAGTCAAACATTTTTGGACACGTTATGAGAAGAGATAAACTATGGAACTTGGAGACAACTGGCAAGATTGAGGGGAAAAGAACAAGGAGTAGGCAGAGAAGTAAATATATGGATGGGTTGGCCTCATGGCATGGTCGAGACAAGAACATGAAGCTGGTCCACGACTCTGGTAATCGTGTAAGGTGGCGAAACATGACCTCCCACGCTTATCGGCATGTCACACGATGAATAAAAGTTCAATAAGTATACACACACACACACACACACACACAGACAGACACATACACACACACACACAAATATATATATATATATATATATATATATATATATATATATATATATATATATATATATATATATATATATATATATATATATAAAAGAG
>OY992894.1:69565861-69578361 GCA_963921405.1 Cepaea hortensis | reverse complement strand
AAAGGTGGTATTGCAAATATTACCAATATTACCATTAGGGCGTGAAGTATTATTGGGCTTTCACATATTCTAGTCTACGACGTATGCTGTATATGACCAGTTCCCTTCCTCGTCACCATTCTTATTTGGGCAATATATAGCAAATTACAGCCTGTTCTCTAACTTTCGTAGACAGGGATTAGTTGCACATCATATTCTTATCTGTTTGGTGTATTCTGCTTGCCATCTCAGCAGCACCGTTTCCATCTGTTGTTACCTTTGAATCTAGACAATCGAATCTGAACTTATTTTGTTGTTAACCCATTTTCTATCAGTACACAGAGGTCAGAATGGCCGAATGGATAAGAGCGCTTGCTCCTAAGCTTCCGGTGTGCTGGTGTCGAGATAGCGGGTTCAACTCCATACACCCATCATTTGGATTAAAATGTTGACCTCTCTCGTCCTTGACTTGGGGAAGTAAATTACAAGTACCTCAGGAGTCGAAGTGGGTTCAAGTGATCAAAACTTGTTTTCTGTACTTCTGTGAGTGCCCATCATTACCCGTACATACATATTTGATAAGCTTTACTTGAACAGCAAGTGAACAGAAACTGTATGACAAAATCAACGCCGGTGACCACACTCTTGTCCGGAGGGGACAGGTAAGCTCGTGTTGAGATGGGGAGGGGGGGGGGGGTGAGTGGCCTCGAGGTATAGTGTCCGCCTCGAGTGCTGGAGGTTCCGGGTTCAAGCCTCGGTGAGGGCCGGGATTTTTTCACGTGGACTTCTAGTAATAAAATTTCCCCTGCTCTCTGGGTAGTGAGATCGGACGCCCGTGTGTATTGTTGCGCATGTAAAATAAAATCCCTTGGCAGTTGGAAATCGAAAAAGCCCAATGGCGCTGCCCGGGCAAAATTTCAAGTTAAAAATCTACCCAAAGTATTTCAGGATCCTCACCAGTGCTACGGAGTTCGTACACTGAGCTGAGATTCTCCGGACTCAGGCTTGAGTTAGGAGTAGAACGGAGCTCTTATGAGTTACATCCGTGTGTCGTGATGTTGATCTGTCGACTAAACTAAACTAAACTGAGATAGCGGGTTCAACCTCTTACGCCGGTCAGTTGGATTAAAATGTTGATTTCTCTCGTCCTTGACTTGGGGGAGTAAATTACAAGTACCTCAGAGTCGAAGTGGGTTCGTTTGATGGCGAGGGACACTGATAATAGGAAAAGCTAATTCAACCACAAAAATCAGTCCAATGCACTAGAAATAGTGAAATAGTAGCACGTGTATGGACTACGCTTGAGTTCAAAGCGAGCGGAAGAAAAAAAAAATAACACACACACACACACACACACACAACTGTACACTCTGGTTGCCTTTGCCCCTCCCCCCGCCCACCCCCTTCCCTCCGCTGGCTTTGGTGCTCAGTATTTCTGGACCTAAGTTTGCTGTCCCTCGTTGTGTTAGTCGACCCCAGCCTCATATTTCCAGGAACCATGCTTTCCATAACTGCACCGCATGAACGGCATTGAGGCTTACATTGTATATTGCTGACACTTCAGTTTCCTAGAAATGTGGAAGTTGTGAGCCAACATGTTTTCCTGGTTCGTCTCTTGTACAATATCTGTATTTTGCCTCCTCGTTTTGCCAGTGATTTAGCTGTCCTTATGTAACATTTTAGATTGAAAGCTTTGGTAGTTTTCTGCTATAATGTTTTTGAACTGGTGAAAAAATATGAATATGACAGTCTTAGAATATTTAACTTCAATATTAAATCATTGCCGGTCTCTGTGGCTGTGGGGTTATAACACTTTCTCTTTGTAATCCCGTTTATCACGCAGAGTCTCGCAGCGGAGCGAGAACTGAGGTGGTTCGACCCCCGCTCGTGACTTGCGGATACTGAGCCGGCCGCTCAGAAAGCAATGGCAAACTACTGAGCGTAATCTTGCCAAGAGATCAACAGACAGCTGAAAGATGCTGCTGTTGACAGCTAAGTCCTGTAAAAGGATACGCAAAACATTAAATCATTACTTTTTTAAATTCGCATATCCTTTACAGGACATCGCTGTTAACATCAGAATCTTTCAGCTGATTGTTGATTTTCTTGGCAAGATTACGTTCAGTAGTTTTCCATTGCCGGTCTCTCTGGCTGTGGGGTTACAACACTTTCTCTCTGTAATCCCGTTTATCACGCAGAGTCTCGTAGCGGAGCGAGAGCTGAGGCGGTTCGACCCCCGCTCGTGACTTGCGGGATACTGAGCCGGCCGCTCAGAAAGCAATGGCAAACTACTGAGCGTAATCTTGCCAAGAGATCAACATACAGCTGAAAGATGCTGGTGTTGACAGCTAAGTCCTGTAAAGGATATGCTAAAAAAAAAAAAAAAAAAAGTTTTCCATTGCTTTCTGAGCGACCGGCTCACATACCCGGTAAGTTACTGACGCGAAGAGAACAGATACCAATTCTCGCGCACATCACGTTACTCACGAGAGTATACGGGATTACGGAGAAAGTTGTGTAACCCTCGGCCAGTGAGACCGGCAAATAAGTACTACTGACAACTAATTTGTTGGACAATTTATCGGCACTGATTAATTTGTTGGACAATTTACTGGTTCTAATTAATTAGTTAGGCGATTCATTTGTTAGCTTGAATAACAAAGGTACAAACAATAGAATGCACGATTTATTGCCTGACATGTTTCGCTGCATCTCGCCAGGTACATACTGCAGAAATCACACAATGTATAGTTTATTTGTTAGATGATTAAATTTGTTGGACAATTAATTTGTTACACGATTTATCTGTTACACGATTTATTTATTACACCATTTTTCTGGGTTGGTTATTCGATTAATTTGTTGCACGATTTGTTTGTTAGACGAATTGTGTTCTTTTTAAACGATTCGTTTGTTAGACAATTTATTGACTAGACAATTTATATGCTAAACAATTAATCTGTTAGACAATTTATTTGTTAAACAATTTATATGCTAAACAATTAATCTGTTAGACAATTTATTTGTTAATCAAGTTATTAGTTAAACAATTTATATGATAGACAATATCTGTTACAAAACTGGTGTGCTTAAAAAGACGATTTATCAGTTCGACAGATTATTTGTTGCGCGATTATTATGTTGGGCAATTCATGTGTTGGACAATTATTTATGTTTATTTTTATTTGACGATTGATTAGTTAAACGATATATTTGTTAGGCAATTTACATGTTCCCTTACATAACTGTTAGGCGATTTATATGTTCCCTTAAATATTTGTTAGGCGATTTACGTGTTCTCTTAAATATGTGTTAGGTGATGTATATGTTCCATTAAACTATTTATTAGGCGATTTATTTGCTTGAAGGTTTATTTGCCTGGTAGGGGGTACGTGACATAGGTGCAATGAACACAGTTTCGGAATCTCGAAAGACCGGGTTCGAAGTATGCCGCGGACGATTTGCGAGCAGGTAGCTTTGCGTTGATTTTCATAATAGTATAACAGTCGGCCATTCTGAAAGCTATAGCAAGCTACCCAACGAAAAACTGCCTAGAAAATCACAAACAGTCAATGAATGCTGGGGTAGATTGCGACGTCCTGTAAAGAACATACAGCCAAATTAAAACAAAATAATAACTGAACGCAGCGAGTTGTATTTGCTCCTGCAATAATTGATGCAATCTGTGGACCGACTGGATTCTGTCGTTACATAGCTAGACAGACAGTGGGACTACCTCAGTGGCATGCTCATCCTTCTCCTCCTTCTCCTTCTTCTTCTTCTTCTTCTTCTTCTTCTTCTTCTTCTTCTTCTTCTTCTTCTTCTTTTTCTCCAGCTTTAGAAGAAGAAGAATATCAGCATCAGAAGAAAAAGAAGAAGAAGAGCAGCAGCACCATCAGCAGCAGCCCCATCAGCAGCAGAGACAGATATAGAAGAGCAACAGCAAATGAAGAAGAACTGCGGCAGCAGCAGCAGCAGCAGTAGCAAGAGAAGAAGAACAGTTGCAGCAGAAGAAAAAAAAAACATCAGTAGCAGAAGAAGAAAAACGGCAGCAGCAGAAAAAAACAGCAGAAGAAGAACAACAACAGCAGCATCATCCTCAGAGGCAAAAGAAAAAGAACAGCAGCAGCAGAATAACAACAGGAGAAGAAGAACAGCAGCAGCATCAGTAGCAGAAGACAAACAGCAGATGACGTAGAGCAGCAGCAGCATCAGCATCAGCAGCATCAGCAGCAGGAAAAGAAAATCAGCAGCTGACATAAAGCAGCAGCAGCAGCAGCAGCAGAAGAAGAAGAAGAAGAAGAAGAAGAAGAAGAAGAAGAAGAAGAAGAAGAAGAAGAAGAAAAGCAGCAGCAGAAGATGAAAAAGAAATGTCTGGGATTTAAAGAATGAACAACTCATCCCCTCCTTCGTTACGCCGCTCTCTTTGTCCGCATTTCGTTTGGCCAGTGTTTGTATCTAACCATCTCTATATTTTTAAATCAATGTTGTCCCCCTCCCTCTCCTCACCTACTACGGTAATCCCATCCTCAACTCCCACTACTCGTCGCCTACCAAACACCCCCACCCCTATCAACTCAAACGGAGAGAGCTTTTCAGGTCACAGCCCGCTTTGACCCGAAGGCAACGAAAATAACCTTGACCAATCCTTTTTTTGCAAGCGTGCGTGTCGCATACACATACTCACACACACGCTCACACTCTCTCGCGCAGACCCTTTTCACGCTGACAAACCCACCCACACTGCCTGACCAGGCCATCACCAGCCTTTAAACCGAGCCGACGTGGCCAGACAGAACCATAGAATAGGAAACATTTGACGAGTTCTGCTGTACTTCAGAGATACCGTATACTTTACAGAGGGCTTCTGTTATGAACGAATTTATTGTTAACAATTAAAGACAGACCAGCTGTCGACAATCATACAATCTTGTCATACTTAACGCACTGCGGCAGAAACCTGTTAAGCAGTCTATTTGCACTTGTGCAACACTTGAATCTAATGGTTTATACGGGGTCACGGGGTTAGACTGGACCATTGCATGTTAATATTCGTATGTATCTAGTTTTGGCAACTTTAACCTAACGGTTCACCTTAACTAGCTCTGCACAAGTTTCTATCGCCTATGTCCTGTGTCACCCGATGACGGACTTCTGTTAGCGGCGCGCGCGCGTGTATTATTTCCTTAAGTCGCCGTAAGAAAGTAGTTTACTGCTAGTTCGTGTATTGCGGATTCAAACGTTGTGTTTACTTAATTTGAATTTGTGACAGAATGACTTGCGAAAGCGGATAAAACGGACATGCCAACCCATTTCGACAAGCGGATTACAAACTTGTATTCCAGTGACTTGTATTGTTTTCCCAGTGTGTCGGGTTTTCCTACATTAACTGGCAGAGATGTGTCTCGTGCTGATGACGTAACAGGTAAACAAAGTCACGTGTTGCTTATGTACTTACGGCAGGTTATGTAATATTTAACCCATTCACAGCGCAGTTCTTTCTGGACGTAGGTGAAATTAAGCTTAGAGCTGGCAAATTTTATTAAAGAAGGTAGAGGTAAAGCTAGACCCAGTTTAGATGTGTGGGTGCGAAGTGTTTGATCTTCACAATTTCATATATTTTAGGTCACGGCTTAAAGATTTGCGTGGCCAGTCATCTTCCCGGTTCCCAGAGCTTTCTGAAAACGATCCGATATCAAATAATAATAATAATAATAATAATAATAATAATAATAATAATAATAATAATAATTCGATACAGACAGTCAAGATTGTGTTCATGTTATAATGGGAAATACACTTAAATACTTTGTCAGAACTGGCGAACTTGCTGGCAAAAGAGCAAAAGGGTGACACCGAGCTATATACTAAGATAAATTTGCCACGTGACATAATCGGAACAAGTACATAGACTTGACTTGAGACTGGTGATCGTGTAAGATGGCCAGTTATAATCGCCCAGCATTATCGGCATGGCACACAATGATGATAATGATCCTTGTTATGAGACAGGATCGACAGTGGAGTCAAACTGTCGGGATAACAGTCATCGGATCTCCTAGCATTTAATTGGAGGTCAGCATGGCCGAATGGATAACAGCACTTACTCTTAAACTTGTAGTGTGCTCATGTTGAGGGAGCGGGTTCAACCCCTACACGGGTCAGTTGGACTAACATGTGACTTCTCTTCTTCGGCTTGGGGACGTACATTACAAATACCTCATAAGTATGCATGGGTATTATAATTTTGGTGGTATTATATTATATTCTTAGTATTACTGTTGATGGTATAGTCTGTCCAGAAATGAATGCCTTAATTCACGATCAATTATTTTGAAAACTGTCTGTTGCATCGTTAAGAAATCTTTCCTGCCGTCTTATATTTACCCCCACCCAAGAAATATGTCTTTGATAGGTCCAAAAGCAACTTAAATCATGGAAAGCGGCGACATTTCTTTGATGTTTTTGGTGAAAAAACTAGTGATTTCTCGCTAACAAACTTGTTTTACAGTAATTCCCCGTTCAACTACGCGAGGCTCTTAGTCCCACGTGAAAATTAACTATTCAACGCTAATGTTTCCATGTGAAGACGTAATATATTTAATAATGTGCATTTCATCTCTGACCCGTAAATTATATACCGCATATAAACAAACTTTGAAATATGCTGTACAATCTCGAGTGGGTGGACATAATGATAATTTTATATACTAAATCTCATCATTTTCCCTCTGTTGGTTGTTAAGATATGGAATGTTATATTGGGGCAGACAAACGTAAACACACTATAGTATCAACGTCTCGTGCTATTTCTCAGTGGGGTGTAGCCAAGTTTACATTAATTTCATATTTGTTTCACATTTGTTGTTTTTATTTTGGCGCTCGCTCGCTTTGAACTCAAGCGAAGTCCATGCACGTGCTATACTACTTATAGTGCACTGAACTGATTTTTGCGTTTGGATTAGCTAGCCCAGTTACCAGTGTCCCTCGCCATCAGCCGGACACACTCTGACTTCAGAGGTACTTGTAATTTGCGTCCCGAAGTCAAGGACGAGAAGTCAACAGTTTAGTCCAGCTGACCGGTGTAAGGGTTGCACCCGGTATCTCGGCATCAGCACACTAGAAGTTTAACAGTAAGTGTTGTTATTCATTCGGCCACGCTGACATCCACGTTTGTTGTTTGATACTCCGTCTAGAATGTCTACACCAGGGATCGTTGTACCAGGAGTGTGTAGTAATGGGACTGGCTAGCTCAGTGGTTCTCAACCTTTTTTGGCCCGTGCCCCCCTTCACCATATTTTCATAACGTCACCCCCCCCCCCCTTTTCGTATTTTCTACCTAAAAATTTGGCCCGTGCCCCCCTTCACCATATTTTCAGAACGTCATTCCACCCTTTCGTATTTCCTATCTAAAAATCCCGCCCATGCCCCTACACAGTATACGTAATAATAGAAGCTAAATTTAATAGCACATACTAGACGTCCACATAAAACATGATTTGTGGGTCTACATACTTTATAAATTGAATTTTAGAAGGGTGAGACGTACAGAACCGTACAGTGTGAAGGGAAAAAACAATATCAAGTAATCGGTTCTTGTATTAACGTGATCTTGAAATAATCTTAACCCCCCCCCCCACCCCCTGGAAACCCTAAAATTCCCCCCTGGGCGGGGGGGGGGGGGAATTCCCCACTGGTTGAGAACCACTGGGCTAGCTCATCCCATAGAAAACTACAGCTGCAAAATCCAAACAGTCATGAATGAGTCTACCAAGGGTTTGCCTCGAGTTGCTTGAGGGCTATGCTTTATTGTGAGGTGAAAGGAAGAAGGAGAAGAAATGTTGGTGATTGGTTGGTAAAAAATGGTTGGATTTTTGAATATATAGGATAAGGTAGTTAGCTCTCCCCCTCCTTCACCCCCTCCCCAATCCTCTGTAGTCGCCACTTGTAAAAGCATGCATGGTATGCTGCAATGTTACTGTCCTTTACTGGCGGACAGGTCAAGGTCTAGGGACTAGACCATATGAGACACGAACCTGCTGCCGTGTAGATGTACTGGGTACAGTCGGAAACTAGGGAAATCAAATCCGCAACAAATCAGGCTTGCCGATATCGTATGAAGTGAACCACAGTGCGTGATAACTCGCTTTTTGACGCGAGTATTGAAACTAGGAAGAAAGACATACCGCAATGTAATATACGGGTAAATTGGAATATTCTGAAACAAGTGAATCGGTACAACCATCTCGGAACAGTCATAACATCTGATGGGAGGTGTCTTGAAGAGATTAGAACCGGAATCGCTATGGCACAGGAAGCCTTTTGCAAGATGGACAACATGCTGACTAATAATAAGATGTAAATTGAAACGAGAAAAAGAGTGTTGAAGTGCTATGTAGAACGTGTACTTTTGAATGGATGTGAAACGTGGACAATGAGCAGACAAGCTGAAAAACATCTAGTGGCAGTGGAAGTGTAGTTTCTGAGGAAAATGCAAAGAATATCTTGGACAGACAGAAAAATCAATGAGCAGGTCCTAAAAGAGGCGAATGAAAACCGTAAACTGATGAGAGAAATTAAACATGGACAGTCAACATGATTTGGACACATTGTAGGAAGAAATACGTTAGAGAACTTGGTGACAACGGGCTAGATCGAGAGGGGGGGGGGGGGGGGGGGAGAACAAGGGGAAGACAGAGAAGTCTAAAAAGTCTAGGCCACGTGGCGTGGTCCAGACAGGAACACGGAGCTGATCCACGACTCTGGTAAGATGGTGAAACATGACCGCCCACGCTTATCGGTATGGCACATGATGATAAGTACAAGGAGGAATAGGTGGCCACGCTTTCCTTCCCGTAGCGAATGGCTTGAGCTTTCATCGAACCCTGGTCCGACCGCGCTCATGCCACTGACCATGTCGCGTGCTAGCCATTACACCAGTCCGGTCACTGTCATATTTAAATAAATTGGTTTCCTTCCTGTGCATTTAATTGTAGTTTTTTTTTTATAGTGCCATGAATAGCATCTTGCTGTCTTGACAGACGATAGTCTATAAAATGAAGTTTATACCTCCCCAAAGCGCAAATCCTGGGCTGAATTTAGAGACCATGCAGCGTAATCCCTTCCTCGGCCTGCCTAGTGTACTCCAGAGGAAAGGTAACAACAATGCGTCTGGAACAAAACAAGCTGCAAGAAGCTGCAGGATAAGCAAAGCAATGCTCAAACTCTTTCATTATCCTCCTGTCAGAGTTTCCACCTTAGACCAGTTGCCGACCAATGCTTAGGGCCTGGTCTGCCCTGCCATGCCATGACATTTAATCTTAAGATTACATTTCTCGAACTAGGGTAAGGCTTGTACCCTCCCAATTGGGCTCCCCCTTCACATACCGGTGGCACAATGTAGGGTGTCGGGTTTGATGAGCGCCTGTCAACATTCGACGCTGACAGAAAGCAGGTAGTACCATCTACTGTCATACGGTAGATCAGTCATATCTGACTAAGTAAGACCAGACCCATTGATAATGAAACATCTAAACAAACAACAAAACCCACGGAGGAATCATGACCAACCTTGTCCCAACCGCAGTCAATTCCTATGTGCTGTATTGAACCTCGACCTGGGTACATCCCAGCATGCCTCTGCGTAGATGTCAAGCTCCCTTGCTGGTCTTGCCAACTCCCCTGGTTTCTGAATATGGAGAGGGAATTGACATCTCTGGAACATAGACCGCGTATAAATTATACTTCAGTACCGGTTAAAGAAAAAAAAAAGTTGAAAAAACAAAACAAAAACGTAACGGCTCCTTTACACGTCTATGTCGCTTTGGGCATATGGAGCTACACCCATATTTTTTATATAGACCAAACGGCACTAGGTGGCTGATGTGGTCGCTATCATATCACGCCGGCCGCCTTTACTTCCCAAGAGATGTCCTGGTAACTATTTTACGCTGGGTCGACTTGGGCGCCCAAGTTAATTTAAAAAATTCGAAACTGCCCAATGCGAATCGAACACAAGACGACCGGCACGGCAGGCGAGCGTGTAGCATTACGCTACCGCACCTCCCACATGAGTACTGGGTCGGGAGGCATCCCTACAGTCACCTCACTAGGGTAGATGCATGCCTCTCTCCAGCGTTAGACTCACTGAACGCCATTGCATGGGGCCCAAAGTTAAAGCTCACGGTCTTTGAGAGAATTCACAAGCACCCAACCGACAGCAACCAAATATTTGGCTGTAAGTCAATAATATCCATGGCGAAGGTAGCCTTTTACTAGATGGAAAACATACTGACCAATTAAAAGATGTCACTTGCAACGAAAACAAGTGTTGAGGTACTACATAGAACCTGTGCTTTTGTATGGATGTGAAGCGTTGACAATGAGCAAACAGGCTGAAAAACATATGATGGCTGTGGAAATATGGCTTCTGGGAGAATGTAAAGAATAACATGGACAGACAGAAAAACCAATGACCAAGTCCTACAAGAAGCAAATGAAAATCGTACACTGATTAGAGAAATTAGACTTGGACAGTCACAATTTTTTGGTCACATTATGAGACGAAATAAATTTAAGAACGTGGTGACAGCTGGCAAGATCGAGGGGAAGAGAACAAGGGGGAAACAGAGAAGTAAATACCTGGATGGCTTGGCCACGTGACATGGTAGAATCAAGAACGCTGAGCTGATCTACGACTCTGGTGATCGAGCGAGATGGCGAAACATGACCGCCCACGCTTATCAGCATGGCACATGATGATGAAGTTAATAATACAAACATGTTCCGGGACATTAACAAAAGTAAAGTTAGCTTTTCAAGTTACGGTCTCTAGTCGCCTTGACTTAGCGTTCAAGTTTATGCTAATGGTTAAGTTTTTTCCTTGAAAATTGAACCCGGATTTTTCCCGGTGACATTTCACTGACAGTGTGTAAATAATATTATGTAAATCCTTGTGTATCGCTGGTTACACAGAAGTAAATATATTTACATACACATGTATGGAAGACAGCGCTATTTAAACAATTGTAATCATGCTTAATTCTGTTTGAAGTGTATTATTATGCTTTAGATCATTAGTATATATTACTGTCCTGTTACGTCATCTTCTGGAAAATATACGATTGCGTTGTGTAGATCACAGTCGATTGTTGGGTAATGTTTACCTCAAAGAGGATATTTGTAGACGGTAAAGTGACTCGACCAAGCGTAACGGCTCAATGTGTTCGCGTGTTTGTTATTTGACCTGCCATGTCAGTTTGTTCATTTAGGCGACAGGTATAACTGTTAGTGTTAATGTCATTGTGAGGTTTCTAACTAATAATGTGTGTAATAATAGAATGGAATGTCAGGGACAGAAAGCAGTAATGCTTTTTACGGTAGGCACGTTACTGTCTGTCTGTCTGTCTGTCTGTCTGTCTGTCTGTCTGTCTGTCTGTCTGTCTGTCTGTCTGTCTGTCTGTCTGTCTGTCTGTCTGTCTGTCTGTCTGTCTGCCTGCCTGCCTGCCTGCCTGCCTGCCTGCCTGCCTGCCTGCCTGCCTGCCTGCCTGCCTGCCTGTCTGTCTGTCTGTCTGTCTGTCTGTCTGTCTGTCTGTCTGTCTGTCTCTTCTTCCTCTTCTTCTTCTTCTTCTTCTTCTTCTTCTTCTTCTTCTTCTTCTTCTTCTTCTTCTTCTTCTTCTTCTTCTTCTTCTTCTTCTTCTTCTTCTTCTTCTTCTTCTTCTTCTTCTTCTTCCCCTTTTCTCCCCATCGTCTCTACTTCTTTCTCTTCTTGTTCTTCTCCTTCCCCTCATACTCTTCTTTCCCTCCTCTTTACCCCTGTCCTGTCTTCATCTTCTTCTTTCTCCTTCTTCCTCGTCTTCTTTTCCTTCTTCTTCCTTCTCCTCTGTTTCTTCTTCTTTCCGCGCCTTCTCGTCGTCCTCCCCTCCTCCTTTCTTCCTTGTATCTCAGAATAAAGCACCTCTAAGTCATTTCATGCCAAGCTAGTAGTAGTATTCTAACATCTCAAACATGTCATGTGACAATTCAGGAGATATTCCTACATGAAAGGTCGGTAATTCAAAACCCCCATTTGTTTTATGCATGATCAAAGCCAAGCTTTTAGACAATTTAGAGGGCTTGCACAGGATGGCTTACACGGAATGGCTAACAGTACATTTGCCACCAGTACACTTGCTATCAGTACATTTGCCACCAGTACACTTGCTATCAGTACATTTGCCACCAGTACACTTGCTATCAGTACATTTGCCACCAGTACAGTACACTTGCCGGTCGCCCTGGATTAGGAGTTAGCGACTTTCTCCGTAATTCCGTATAATCTCGTGAGTAACGTGACGTGCGCGAGAATCGGTGGTGGTTCTTAAAGCCTCGGTAACTTACGGGGTATGTGAGCCGGTCGCTCAGAAAGCGTGGCAATCTACTGAGCGTAATCTTGCTAAGAAATCAACAATCAGCTGAAAGATGCTGATGTTGACAGCGATGTCCTGTAAAAGGATATGAATAAAAAACAGTACACTTGCCAC
>OY992894.1:69528361-69563361 GCA_963921405.1 Cepaea hortensis | reverse complement strand
TTGTTCTTCTTCTTCTTCTTCTTCTTCTTCTTCTTCTTCTTCTTCTTCTTCTTCTTCTTCTTCTTCTTCTTCTTCTTCTTCTTCTTCTTCTTCTTCTTCTTCTTCTTCTTCTTCTTCTTCTTCTTTTCTCCATCTCCTTCTTTTCTCCTCCTCCTCCTTTTCTTCTTCTCCTCCTTTTCTTCTTCCCCTCCTTTTATTCTTCTCCTCATCGTTATAGCGATCATCATCATCCTCTTCTTGTTCAGGTGGCTGGTCTGGTGTAACCATCAGCGATCACGACCCTCCAGTCATCTCTGCCCTCAGATATCCTGATGAAGTTGATGTTGGTCATATTGTTATCTCTTGTCCGGCTTGTTTCAGCTGTACACACATATGGCTGTCTGTTCCTCTTGCCTAGAATTTCGCAACATGAGGCTCATTTCTCTATTGCACCCCTTGACTGATTCAGAGTAAAACAAACAAGTAGGTGTGGACCAAATATGGTGCACAATCAAATGGACAAGTATTTATTGTAAATTTCTATTCACTGAGCATTAAAATTTTGGAAGATATCACGAAACAAAACAAATAACACAATGACCCTAGTTTGGCGATATATTGTCCTTCTGTCCAAATGGGAGGTCACATTTAGTGACATATTATCCCTCGGCACTGATTGAGTTGACTTGTCATTTTCTTATGGCCTTGACGAGTGATCCTGTAACAACTGCATTTCTCATACTATCAGCGTTTGTTATACTTGGTGAATTCTTAATGACTGTGCAATGTTTTAAAATATTGCCGGTCCAAGTTTTGTATTTACCTATTATATTGCATGAACTTTACAGAGGCTGAATAAAAAAAAAAAAAACTTGGACCGGCAACATATTCAAACACTGCACAATCATTAAAAATACACCCTATAGTTTTAGGTCATGACATGCTCAACAACCACATTCAGTGTGCATTCAGTTCCATTCAGTGTCTTTACCATTTCACGGCTCATTGTCAGGTATATGCATCCACACACAAGACGAGCACACACACAACTTTTTAGTAAACCGATTTGTGTTCTGCTTCTGATATTTCTTTAAATTTATATTTTTAACAATTGCATGTTCTTTACAGGACGTCGCAGTCAACCCCAGAATTTGTTTTGCTGTTTATGATTTCTTTGCAAGTTTACATTTACTAGTTTGCCATTGCTTTCTGAAGGACAGGCACTTACCATTGTATGAACGTCAGTGCAAGGCTGTCTGCTTCTAAATCGCCCGCAGCTGTGTTTCGAACGCGGATTGCAGAATTAAGAACTGCGTTCGCAACTCCTTCCCCACAGCGTCGGTTTTCTGCAGATCTGCTAGCCCTAAATTCTTCAGGTGGCTTGGTGGTTAGTACGCTCTCCTGTCCGTACAATGACCCTGGTTCAGTTCTTAATACATACATCATTTTTTGTTGGGGGGGGGGGGTAAATTTTACCTACCAACACTGCTTAAGGGTGCCAGCATAATGGGTACCAAACAGTAGTTAGAATGTTCTGGTAATTGCCTAGAAAGGGAATGCTTCGAGTAGGAGCACTGGCTACCTGATCTCATATGTTGTGGCCTAGAACACTCGAAGGCTAAAACTTTACTCCCCAAAGTTAACATCTGCTAGCTAAGTGTCTACTCTAGCTTAACACCCTCCCTGGAAGAGTTGAAGGCAAACGGAGAAGAGGAAACCAAAGAAAGTAATGGAGTGATAACTGTCAAAGAATGTCCTCGTTATTCCAGCTCTTATCCTTATTACGAGAATGGACAACAGGGGCCTCTTGAGCGTTGATGCCGCCACTAGGGCGCCTCCTACCTCCCACAGTTGGGGTACAGGTTTGTCTAATCTGATGCATGTGCACTAGGGGTGTGGCCTAGTGGGGAAGTGGGCGGTAGCTTAAACCAATTTGTAAGCCACTGAATCGAATTGTCTTAATTTAAATTTGAATCCCCAAAAAATAACAATAAGAGTTAAGTCCCTTGTTTTAGGGATATTCCAAGCTTAGGGGCCTAACTATTTCACATATGACAATGACATCAAATATTTATAAGATTATGACTCCAGTTACATTCCTACCTATCTGTTCCTAGCCTAGTAGAAGCTACGCCAAGTTATCCTTGGTCAGTAGATACAGTACTGACCTTTAAAGACAAGACAACAGTTCGTATTTAGTCTTATTATTTACCGATAGGTTGGGAAATATGTTTGCTATCAAGTTAAATAATACTATAATACAGATTGTGGCCTGACTATTTTATTGCTTACATTCGCATAGTTGTTGGTATTATCAAAAGTATTTTGTGCTTTCCGCTGTTAGCAGAGAGGTACGTATTCTTCTTTAAGTGTCACATTGTGTATTATTCATTCATCATCATCATCATCATCATCATCATCATCATCATCATCATCATCATCATCATCATCATCATCATCATCATCATCATCATCATCATCATCATCATCATCATCATCATTATCATCATCATCATCATATATCATCATTATATATATATATATATATATATATATATATATATATATATATATATATATATATATATATATATATATATATATATATAAATCTGCGCGCTGATTTGTTTAAAGTTGCATATCCTTTACAGGACGTTGCAGTCAACACCAGCATTTTACTGCCGTTGTTGATGTCTTGGCAAGGCTTTACGTTCAGTAGTTTGCCATTGCTTCTGAACGACTGGCTCCGATACCAACACGTTAAAACCAGCGCGACACGATCTGCTGCTAAATCGGTCGCCGCTGTGTTTCGAACGCGGGTAAGCGGCATCATGAATCGCGCCCGCAACGTCATCGTCACGGAGACCGGCGCGCTGATTACGTATTCCCTAATCCTTGTGTGGAAATCTGTTCTCTTGTTAGTAAAGTTTCCTGTTACACGCCCTAGGTTCATATGTCATAAGGTGCCGGGCTCATAATTGTTCATAGATCAGTCGGTGATGTGTTCAGTGTCACACCGGCCGACTTTTCTTCCCAAGATATTTCTAGGTACCTGTTTTAGAGAAGAAATAAACTGGAGAACTTGGTGACAACTGGCAAGATCGAGGTGAAGAGAACAAGGAGAAGACAGAGAAGTACATACCTGGATGGCTTGGCCACGTGATATGGTCCTGACAAGAACACTGAGCTGATCCACGATTCTGGTGATTGAGTGAGATGGCGAGACATTACCGCCTACGCGTATCGGCATGGAACGTGATGATGATTTTAGACTAGGTCGAACCTGGGAGTCCAGGTTAATTTAGAAAATCCGAATCTGCACCGATGCGGATCGAACCCTTGTCCAGTGGGTTGGCAGGCGAGTGTCGAGGCACTGTGCTACCGCGGCTGCCTGGTTCTCCTGTTATGTGCCCATTAATCCTACGTTCTCTGTTCTCCAAAACACCACATCCTGCTGTTTCTGACTACCAGACAACTCAGTCTGCATTTACTGGTGACGTCATACATCACACAATTGTGTAACTTTTGCTTTTTCCTGTCACTGCTGGGGACGCAGTGGTGTTTCCAAGGCACCAGGGCCGGGTTATATACTGGCCAAGACCTATTGACGCGTCCTCGCCGCGCGTCCTGGGCAACAGGTCCCTTCGGGGTCCTGGCTAAAGTCAGTAGGATCGCTGATTCTTACGACGTCTGAGAGTGTCTGCCTGTACGGCGAGGAACCACCAGTCTGCACACCAATAAGTCAGACATGGGACAACGGATACTCACGCAAACCTCAGGTCCTGTATGACATCACACTGATGTTGGACAACAGGATGCCTTCATCCGACATACAGGACTTCGCGCTGGAGTTCACAGCCAGGGAACACAAGCAAGCAAGCATGTCACTGCTGTTTTAAAATAATACATACACAGGTTTGATGGAGTCAAAATAATAAACACACGGGTTTGATGGAGTTAAAATAATAAATATATGTGTTTGGTGGAGTTAAAATAATAAATACGTGGGTTTGATAAAGTTAAAATAATAAATACATCGGTTTGATTAAGTTAAAATAACAGGACAAAAGAAGATTGAATAAATAGTGTATCTTCTTCTTCTTCTTCTTCAGCGTTCCGAGCCATTGAGGTTCTTTGCTGCAAATACAATCCGTCTCCATTCGTCTCTCTGGTGGACCTTCTCTTGCCAGTCGTTGATTCCAAGTGCTTGTAGGTCTGTACATGTATTATCTCTCCACCGTCTTCTTGGTCTACCTCGGGGTCTACGGTCATTTATTTCCTGAGTGTAAGCGAGTTTTGTTTCCCTATTATCTTCCATTCTTTCTATATGCCCCAGCCATTGTAGTCTATTAGCCTTCATGATACCAGTGATTAGCGGGGACTTAAACAGATCATAAATGTCTTTGTTACTTCTTCTTTTTCACTCTCCACTTTGTGTATCCCTAATGGGTCCAAAGATGCGTCTTAAAATTTTGTTCTCAAAGGTTTGTAACAAGGCTTCGTCTCCTTTCGTTGTACTCCAGGTTTCAGAGCCATACAGCACAACTGGCCTGATCAGTGTTTTGTATATTGTGATTTTGGTGTTACGAGATAGCGCCTTTGATTTTAGTAGATGTTGTAGTGCATAGTATATCTTATTTCCAGAGTTGATTCTAGTTTTTATTTCTTCCCTTATGATGTTGGAGCAGTTGAAGATTGTACCCAGGTATTTGTATGTTTCCGTTCTTTTTATGGTCATATTATCTATTTGTATGTGGCCAGAGTTTTTAGCCATTCCGTCTCTTGAAATTACCATATATTCTGTCTTATCTTGGTTGATAACCAGCCCCATCTGTTGGGCTTTTTCCTTTAAGTGAGTCAATATTTCCAATGTCTTTTGTTCACTTTGCCCTATAATATCTATATCATCTGCATAACCAAGCAGCTTGGATGTTCCTCCAATATCACATTCCTCCTTTACCTTCCTTACAACTTTCTCTAGAGCCAGATTGAAGAGTAGCGGCGATAGTGCATCACCCTGTTTCAAGCCAGATGTTATTTGGAAGGGGTCTGATTTCCTGCCTTTATATGTTACTATATTATAAGTATCTTCCATGCATAGTCTGGTCATGTTGATTAACTTCCTTGGTATTCCAAATTCCTGCATAGCATTCCATAGACTATTCCTATGGACACTATCATAAGCCTTTTTAAAATCCACAAAAATGTTATGGAGATCTCTTTTATATTCCCAATGTTTCTCGGCTATTTGTCGTAAGATAAATATCTGGTCTATTGTTGATCTGTTTTGTCTAAAACCCGCCTGGTAGTCACCTAATATGTCTTCTGAATATGGTTTTAGTCTATTTAGTAATACTGCGGATAGTATCTTATAGCTTGTGGACAGTAGTGATATTCCTCTATAATTTCCACATTGGACCTTGTCTCCTTTCTTAAAGATAGGTATCAATTGAATAAATAGTGTATGGGACAGTTAAAGTTGTCTGCATGTCCTTTACAGGACATCGTAATAAACCGCAACATTTATTGATTGTTTATGATTTCCAAGGCAGTTTTTACGTTTAGTAGTTTGCCATTGCTTTCTGAATGACCGACGCTTCACTTAATCGAAATCAGCGCAAAGCGGTCTACGTCCAAATCGCCCGCAACTGATTTCGAAACTTCGACTCCGTATGTCGGTGAAATGTAAAGCTTGTTCACTACCCCTACAGTACAGCACCGACAGGTATATTGCTTTGTCATTGATGTCCTGTTTTGTAGCGACTGTCTCAGAAATACGATAACACATCGCAGCACAGTCGTGATAATACACGGCCCCGCCCTTCATTACTCTACAAGCGTCTATTCATTTGAGTCTTGTGTTGCCAGTACATTGCTGTGGCTTTTTTTAATCTTATATACTTCCTTATGCCAGAAGGAGAAACCCAAAATGTGATATGGAACCTGATCTACTGTATGTCAGTGAGTCTTGAAATGTCAACAATGAAATTAGAAATTCAAAAGTCTGTACTGCCTTAGTGAATTTACATACAGAAGACACATACATGATGTTGTAAGGTTTATTGTCTGGCATATTTGGCTGCATTTCGTCAGGTGCACGCTTTCAGAGGTATATATCAAATTAAATGTATAAATTAGTAATCGTTAGTCGTGGTTTCAATTTCACGGCAAAGGGTTACCCCATCATGCTCCATTCCTGTGCCAATGAATATCACACAAAATGCTCCTCGCTGCCCCATGTGAAAAGTGGAACAGACAGAAGTCTCGGCAAACCAACAACCCGCACAGGTATACTATGCATGCTGCCACTACCAGTATGCCAACACAACAAATACAGTTCATCGTCCATGGAAGCGGCAGTCACTAGAAAATCAGCACCCACACATTAATGCATGTGGCAAACCCAGTTCAGCGCCATTTTTTCGAACTTGCAGTTCACGTCCCACACAACCGCAGACAAATGTAAAAGGACTACTCACAGGTATAGTTGAATATAGTTCAAATATAGAACATATATTATCCCCACGGTAATTTCAAATTTAGCCGGCTTCGTGGCTTAGAGGTTATGACTTTTCTCCGTAATCTCGTATACTCTCGTCGGTAACATGATGACGGTTTGAATCAGCAGTGGTTCGAATCGCATCGGTAAATTACTGGGTATGTGAGCCGGCTGCTCAGAAAACAATGGCAAACTACTGAGCGTAATCTTGCAAAGAAATCAACATACAGCTGAAAGATGCTAGTGTTGACAGCGATGTCCTGTAAAGGATATGCAAAAAAAAAAAAAAAAAAATTTCAAATTTAACACGAACTCTTTCTGTGTGCATCTTCCAGCAGGTTTTATGCAAAACCTGGGGATGACACAAAGCAGATAGTGCTGTTTACTGTCTTACGGCGAGGGCGAGTGACCGAGTGGCTACAATGCCAGGTTATCCTTTGGGTGACCCGTGGTAAAATCCTTGGTAAGGTGATGGATGTTTTTGGGGGGGGGGGGTGGGGAGGGGGGAGGGAGAATACCCTAACTTGCACAGTTCGCGGTGACTGCACAATCCAGAAGGCCTTAATTCCACAAGACACCCCCCCCCCCCTTTTTTTTCCCCTTACCCGTCCTACACCGCAAGGTGCTATAGGCAGTAGACGAGTGTCATACAGTAGCTCAGTCATGTTGACTAAGACCTGAACATCGCTCAGGATGTATTAATTGTGTAATAAGTAGGCCACAGTTTGGTACCCCCAGCATCAAACTGTAAAAGCTACATATACTACTACTACTAGATCGCTCACTATCGTCTCTGGATATCTCCCATTGTGAGAGCACGCGGATGTAAATCCTGGACTATTTCGTAATTACTACAGAGGACAATCGAGGCTTGTGAACTTCAATGTTAGAGAAAAATTCTTAGTTCTGGGAACTGGCAAAATCTTCAAAGTGTTTCCGGGGGATGGAAAATAAAAATAAAAAAGGGGGTGGGGTGAAGGACGTGATAAGAGGGTCGTTTTGGAAATGACCTACTATATCATCATCATCATTTCCTCTGCCACTTGATGGAGCCGTTCATGTCTCTCCACAAGTCTCAGTCCTTGATGTTCTGGATACATTCTGCAGATAATATTCCTCCATACCTCGGTCTCAGTCCTTGATGTTCTGGATAAATTCTGCAGATAATATTCCTCCATACCTAAGTCTCAGTCCTTGATGTTCTGGATACATTCTGCAGATAATATACCTCCATACCTCAGTCTCAGTCCTTGATGTTCTGGATAAATTCTGCAGATAATATTCCTCCATACCTCAGTCTCAGTCCTTGATGTTCTGGATAAATTCTGCAGATAATATTCCTCCATACCTCAGTCTCAGTCCTTGATGTTCTGGATAAATTCTGCAGATAATATACCTCCATACCTCAGTCTCAGTCCTTGATGTTCTGGATAAATTCTGCAGATAATATTCCTCCATACCTCAGTCTCAGTCCTTGATGTTCTGGATAAATTCTGCAGATAATATACCTCCATACCTCAGTCTCAGTCCTTGATGTTCTGGATAAATTCTGCAGATAATATTCCTCCATACCACAGTCTCAGTCCTTGATGTTCTGGATAAATTCTGCAGATAATATTCCTCCATACCTCAGTCTCAGTCCATCCAGCATCATTTCTCTCGGTCTGCTCTTGCCTTTTTTCCACCTGATATTTCCAGTCGTCACGATTCTTTGCACTGCCTCTCGTCTCATCACATGACCAAAGACTGCAGACTGCTGTTTGTCTTTTTGTTATAGTTGTATACGATGTTATATTAGGCTCTTCCAGGCAATCCCAGGTAATAGTTACCATATCTATATATATAAAAATCTTTGTGTGTATGTATGTATGTATGTATGTATGTATGTATGTATGTATGTATGTATGTATGTATGTATGTATGTGTGTGTGTGTGTGGGTGGGTGGGTGGGTGGGTGGGTGGGTGGGTGGATGGATGGATGGAAGGATGGATGGATGGATGGATGGATGGTTGTTTGTAGGTAGGTAGGTAGGTAGGTAGGTACGTAGGTAGGTAGGTAGGTAGGTAGGTAGGTAGGTAGGTAGGGAGGTAGGTAGGTATTTCCGTCCTTCATGCGTTCGCGAACGGTCCAACCGATTGAGATGAAATTTTCTACACGTTTTCCTTTCATTCCTGTTCAACCAACTGTGATAGTTTTATCTATCAGCTATCAGCTATTACCTTCCTAAAATTTAATTTTGTAATTACATGACTGAACATAAGAAAATATAAAAATATATGACAAAAAGGGATATAACTTTTAGTATAATTTTTATATCTTAAGTTACGTCCCCTGAGTTTAAATGAGTTGATTGACAATGAATTAAATGAGATGCTCCACATAGATAGATAGATAGATAGATAG
Organism: Cepaea hortensis; assembly: GCA_963921405.1. Classification (NCBI taxonomy): domain Eukaryota; kingdom Metazoa; phylum Mollusca; class Gastropoda; order Stylommatophora; family Helicidae; genus Cepaea; species Cepaea hortensis. The sequence continues at coordinate 69,554,479 of OY992894.1, read as the reverse complement.
ATAGATAGATAGATAGATAGATAGATAGATACATAGATACATAGATAGATACATAGATAGATACATAGATAGATACATAGATAGATAGATAGATCCCCGCCAGAGCCTGGGCGAAGCCGGGCCGGGCAGCTAATATTTGTTCAGCTATATTCAAGGGGACTTAACATAAGAAAAGTTATTTCAAGGGTCATAACTTTTAATAACATCACTATTATTTTATGTATAGATTGTTGCATTGTTTTCACAGATTTATAAATTTTTTTCTATAGTTATTTACAGGCATATGAGTTATAATATATAGCGATATAATCTTTAAGGCATTTTCATAATAATTATCATAAAAGTAATGCATCTATTTAAATAGTGAAAATTTTCTAACACATCTTTTAACACGCCTGTTAAAATACTGTTAAAATGCGGGGTTCCCCCCCCCCCCCCAAAGATTTATAAACTCTTTGTCTATAGTTATTTACAGGTATATGAGTTATAATAAATAATGATATAATCTTTAAGGCATTTTCAAAGTTTTCATAAAAATAATGCATAATGCATAACATTGTAACCCATCTTTTTCTGCTTAAAGAACTTATCAACTGTCATGTCGGTGATTAAAAACAGTTTTCATTAAAAATAATGAATGGTGTGTGTAAGGACATTCTTTTAAGTTACTGTGCGCCAGGAGCTGGGCGAAACCACGCCGGGTCAGATAGATAGACAGACAGACAGATAGTCGGGAACGGGAGCTTATTTGACTACTTATATGAATTAAATGAGATGCTCCCCACCAGGGACTGGGTGAAGCCGGGCCGGGTCAGATAGACAGACAGACAGTCGGGAACGGGAGAACTTATATGACTACGTATATGAATTAAATGAGATGCTCCCCACCAGGGACTGGGTGGAGCCGGGCCGGGACAGACAGACAGACAGATAGACAGACAAACAGATAGTCGGGAACGGGAGAGCTTATATGACTACGTATATGAATTAAATGAGATGCTCCCCACCAGGGACTGGGTGAAGCCGGGCCGGGACAGACAGACAGACAGATAGACAGACAAACAGATAGTCGGGAACGGGAGAGCTTATATGACTACGTATATGAATTAAATGAGATGCTCCCCACCAGGGACTGGGTGAAGCCGGGCCGGGACAGACAGACAGACAGATAGACAGACAAACAGATAGTCGGGAACGGGAGAGCTTATATGACTACGTATATGAATTAAATGAGATGCTCCCCACCAGGGACTGGGTGAAGCCGGGCCGGGTCAGACAGACAGACAGACAGATAGACAGACAGACAGATAGTCGGGAACGGGAGAGCTTATATGACTACTTATATGAATTAAATGAGATGCTCCCCACCAGGGACTGGGTGAAGCCGGGTCGGGTCAGCCAGACAGACAGACAGACAGACAGAAAAACAAGCAGACAGACAGACTGATAGATAGATAGATCCCATCCAGGGCCTGGGCGAAGCCGGGCCGGGTCAGCTAGAGTATATATATATATATATATATATATATATATATATATATATATATATATATATATATATATATATATATATATATATATATAGTTACTGTGGCAGCCCAACGTATTCACAACACTCGTCTCAGGAACCACATCTCTATTGCTTCTAAACTCTACCTGATTCATTCATTCACGTTCTTGCATTTAGTATTAAACATTTATTGGCGTTTATTTCTATAGTTAGTTTTGCATATTCTTTACAGCCGTCGCAGTCAACCTCAGCAACCTTTGGCTGTTTGTGATTTCCTGGCAAGATTTTACATCAGTAGGTTGCCAGTGTTTTCTGAAAGACCGGGGTTCATACAATTATATGAAAACCAACTCAAGGTAGTCTGCTGCCAAATCGCCCGAAGTTGTGTTTCGAACGCGGCTTGTGGGATTACGAATTGCGCCTATTAACTCCTTTGCCACATAGCCGGTCTGTATTTCTATAACACCAGGGCTTTGTGCGTGATTATAGATTGATGCCGTTCATTTAGAATTTAGAACAATAACAGAACCAAGCCATATGTTTAAAATTGGATTTTAATACAGTTCCGACCGAGGATTTATGAGCGGAGGAATCCACTGTCAACAACAAATGGATTCGTTCCTACAGAGTGTTTGTATAGATTCACTACACTTTGTATGTAGAACAGTTTTAAAAAATGAAGTACATGATGTCATCAACAAATGTGCTCCACCGTTCATCGTTAAGCAATATGCTGCTGGAGCAATTCTTTGCATTCCAAACAGAATGGTGTTACCAACGGAAGAAATAATACTTTTTTTGGTTGAGCAAGTGTTTCGAAATGGCAGTCTATACACACAGATGGTTGCTCAAAGATTTATAGCAATATTTCCTTGTAATCAACCTCCTCAACGCATTTCGGTTAGAAATGTGTTGAATAAGTTATAATAAATACTTCTTTGTTTGATTCCAGCTTCCCCAAAACAGCGTTAGACCATAACAGTGACTATTGTAATTAATTTAATGAATTTATTAGCACATTTTTATGACGCCATGTACTTAATTTTTCAAAATTGTTATACATGCAAAGTGTAGTTAGACTTTACAAACATTCTGTAGAACGATTACCACCCACAATCTGTGCTTTCTGTTGAGGGGGACAGAGCATCTGTGCGTTTGTCCGAAGAACTGTAATGTCATTTCTGACCCCTCGGATGTGTCTCCATCTTAAAGAGGTAGAGGGGATTGCGTACTCCAGTGACCTCTAGAGCTATGCCGACGGTAGCGCAGCTACTGGAAGGGTCTCTCATGTCGTACAGGTCAAGGGATAGGAACCAGATGAAGAGAGATACAAACCTGCCGCTTGTAGATAGACTATGGTCAATTAGGGTAAGCAATCTCTCTATCTCCCCCCCCACCCCCCACCCCCTTTTCAATGATTTTCGAGCCACAGGCTTGACGAAATAGTGCAACGCAATTCGACTGATGATGATGATTTCTTATTAATCAACATAAAAACTTCTATAAACAAACATATCAGTGTCCTGTTGCTATGATTTTTAACTTAGAAAACGTAAACACTCGAACGCATGTTCTATTATTGCCTCGTGTGGTTTCCAAGGCGGGTATAAATACACAAGGACACACAGTAGAGCTTAATCATGTGTAGTAATAGTCCCAACATGTTGGGTCACCGTCTGCAGGGTTCCCAGCGTGTTTTCTAGTAGGTTTATGTCGTATTATCTGGTAGGTTCCCTTCACGTTTTCTGGCATGTTTCCGCCGTGTTTTCTAACAGGTTTCCGCCGCGTTTTCTGATAGGCTGCCGTTATGTTTTCTGGTAGGTTCCCACCGTTTTTTTTTCTGGCATGTTGCCGCCATGTTTTCTGGCATGTTCCCGCCGTGTTTTATGATAGGGTACCTTTATGTTTTCTGGTAGGTTGCCGTCGTGTTTTCTGGCAGATTCCCTTCTTTCTGATAGGTTCCCTATATGTTCTATGGTTGGTTTCCGCCGTGTTTTTGGTAGGTGTCAGTCGTCTTTCCTGGCATGTTCCCGTTGCGTTTTCTGACTTGTTCCCGTCGTGTTTTCTTACAGGTTCCCTTTATGTTTTTAATAGATTTCTGCCGTGTTTTCTTATAGGTTCCCTCATGTTTTCTAATATGTTCCCGCCGTGTTTTCCTCTAGGTTCCCTTTATGTTTTCTGGTAGCTTCTCTTCGTGTTTTCTTGAACGTGTTTAGTTCTCTCCTTAAGTTATTCCACATCTGTGATTCTGCCACACCATTGTAGTACTGTTCTGTGCTGGCATTTGTTAATGGATGTTTGTAATTTATTATTTGTTTTAGAATTATTTGGGCTGTTAGTATTGTTTTTAATTTTATTTCCATGAGGTGGACATTGATTCTCTCCCATCTACCCCCCCCCCCTTCTTTCCCCCTTTAAAAACACACACACAGAAAGAGAGAGAATTATTATTAAAATGTTGTGCTGTGTTACATATAAAGTAAAAAAAAAATATGCAGTATCACAAATAAAAACCATACTGGAAGGCAATGTTGAGGGCAAGCGAGCAAGAGGTAGACAACGATACAAGTGGGAGGATAACATCAGCCTGACAATGTACAGTCAAGGCGAGAGACAGACAGTGTTGGAGATCCACTGCAGCCAACCTTCATTGCGGAGATGGCACCTCATTGATTTATTGATTGATCACAAAGCATCATTATGCTTATAAAACGATGCATTTTGATGCACATCTTTTACAGGGGGAGCGTGATGAAAGATCACTTAGCTGTTATAAACTGGCTGTTATTTTTTATTCAAGAGAGTGGTGCGTGCATGCCTATTATAAACGGGGGTTGGGGTTTTGGGTTTCTTGTTTATTCGAAAAGAGTGTGGCTACGTGAAATATGTTGGGAACCACAGACAGATTGGGGTGTGTGTGTGTGTGGGGGGGGGGGGCATGCATTATCTGCATCTCTTAATAGCAGTGAAACGGAGAAAGAAAATTAAAGAGTTCACAGGGGTTTGAAAGGCGAGGATAGACTTCATTGCATCATTGCACAGGGTTGTTTCTCCTGTAGCTCTCCTAGGAAATTCCACCCGTGAACCGAACGACGCAGATCGAAATCTAACCCACAACCTTCGGAGCAGACGACAGGCGCCGTACCCACTTCCCTACGGAGACTCCTGTAGAAAGAAAATAAGGCCAATCGGTCCGCGCGGCACATCGGGTTTTCACTGTACTCCTCAAATTTGATGCTCCCTTGTCGTTGTCTAAAGACTTTAAAACATGGTTCCAGAGGGTAGGGGGAATTAAGATTATTTCAAGATCGTGTTAATACAAGCACGGATTACTTGATATTGTTTTTCAATACACACTTTACGATTCTGTACTTCTCGCCCTTCTGAAATTAGTTTTATAACATACGTAGACCCGCACATCACGTTTTATGTAGACGACTAGACTTGTCATTAATTTAGCTTCCATTTTTACATATACTGTGTAAGGGGAGGGAGATTTATAGGGAGAAATTACAAGGGGGTGGGGGGCACGACATTCTGAACATATGGTCAAGGGGTGCATTGGCCACTAAAGGTTGAGAACCACTGCTCTAAAGGGACCCTTTTCTACAAGTTGAGGTGTATTTGATATATGATCTTCGTCTACCTCTTTTCTCACGCAACTCCTAATGGAGCATAGGTTCCTCAACCAACTCACACCAAGTCCTCCGACCTTGTGCCACTTCCTGCAGTTCCCTCCATGACCTGGCCAGGTTATTCATCATCATCATCATCATCATGTACCATACCGACAAGTGTAGGCGGTCATGTTTCGCCATCTCACACGATCACCAGAGTCGTGGATCAGCTCTGTGTTCTTGTCTCCACCATAACATGTGGTCAAGCCATCCATATATTTGCTTCTATGCCTTCCCCTTGTCCTTTCAACTCTCAATCTTGCCAATTGTCCTCAAGTTATCTAGTCTATTTCTTCGCATAACGTGCCCAAAACATTTCGACTATGTCTGATTTCTCTAATCAGTTTACGGTGTTCAATTGCTTCTTGTAGGACTTGCTCATTGGTGTTTGTCTGTCCATGATGTTCTTTGCATTTTCATATTTAAATACAAGAGGATCGACTTCATTGCACCAGATGTCCCATATGGTTCGGCACCAGATTTTGTCCCTTATAGCTCGGCACCAGATTGTGTCCCATATGACGCGGTACCAGACTCTGAACCACTTCGCAACAGTCACAAGGTTGATGTAAACAGAAGTGTTGTGTAAACATGCATGTGAATGAGTATACCAGATTATATACTTCGCTAGGCTAGGACAGATTCGTTGACATCAATGATTAGTTGGTTGTGCTTTCGTTATCTTGAACCCTGAACTCTTCTTCTTCCTTCTCCTGTTCCCTAGCAGAGCATAGACCATCAAACGACTCCCGTTAACCCCCCCCCCCCCCCTCTCAAACAAAAAATAAATAAAATCTTTTGCCATCTTCCGTAGAAGCCCCCCACTCCGTGAGGTTCCCATATAATTATTCTGTCACTAATTCTCTTCTCCATATATATTTAACAGGCTTCTGTGCCAGACAGAAAGTAGGTGTGGACCAAACAAAAATGGATGGCGGACAATGGGAAGTTGGGATGTGTCATAGTTATGACTTGACAGTTGTTAATATGGTAGCAGACATGTTGTATTATAGCTCAATAACAACATTTTGGTAAATTATGTAAACCCATGGCAGATACAGGAAGTCGCTTCAGACTATTATCACCCCATGACAATTAATCAATTAAATCTCAATCTAGTTCTGTTCGTGTGTCGCAAAGAAACCATTGTCTGTCTAATTCTGATGCCGTCTGTGTCGCAGAGAAACCACTGTCTGTCTAGTTCTGATGCCGTCTGTTTCGTAGAGAAACCACTGTCTGTCTAGTTCTGATGCCGTCTGTGTCGCAGAGAAACCATTGTCTGTCTAGTTCTGATGCCGTCTATGCCGCAGAGAAACCATTGTCTGTCTAGTTCTGATGCCGTCTGTGTCGCAGAGAAACCACTGTCTGTCTAGTTCTGATGCCGTCTGTGTCGCAGAGAAACCACTGTCTGTCTAGTTTTGATTCTGCGTGTGTCGCAGAGAAACCACTGTCTGTCTAGTTCTGATGCCGCGTGTGTCGCAGAGAAACCACTGTCTGTCTAGTTCTGATGCCGCGTGTGTCGCAGAGAAACCACTGTCTGTCTAGTTCTGATGCCGTCTGTGTCGCAGAGAAACCACTGTCTGTCTAGTTCTGATGCCGCGTGTGTCGCAGAGAAACCACTGTCTGTCTAGTTCTGATGCTGCGTGTGTCGCAGAGAAACCACTGTCTGTCTAGTTTTGATTCTGCGTGTGTCGCAGAGAAACCACTGTCTGTCTAGTTCTGATGCCGCGTGTGTCGCAGAGAAACCACTGTCTGTCTAGTTCTGATGCCGTCTGTGTCGCAGAGAAACCACTGTCTGTCTAGTTCTGATGCCGCGTGTGTCGCAGACAAACCACTGTCTGTCTAGTTCTGATGCCGCGTGTGTCGCAGAGAAACAACTGTCTGTCTAGTTCTGATGCCGCGTGTGTCGCAGAGAAACCACTGTCTGTCTAGTTCTGATGCCGCGTGTGTCGCAGAGAAACCACTGTCTGTCTAGTTCTTATACCGCGTGTGTCGCAGAGAAACCAGTCTGTCTAGTTCTGATACCGTGTGTGTCGCAGAGAAACCACGGTCTGTTTAGTTCTGATGCCGTGTGTGTCGCAGAGAAACCACTGTCTGTCTAGTTCTGATGCCGCGTGTGTCGCAGAGAAACCACTGTCTGTCTAGTTCTGATGCCACGTGTGTCGCAGAGAAACCACTGTCTGTCTAGTTCTGATGCCACGTGTGTCGCAGAGAAACCACTGTCTGTCTAGTTCTGATGCCACGTGTGTCGCAGAGAAACCACTGTCTGTCTAGTTCTGATGCCACGTATGTCGCAGAGAAACCACTGTCTGTCTAGTTCTGATGCCGCGTGTGTCGCAGAGAAACCACTGTCTGTCTAGTTCTGATGCCGCGTGTGTCACAGAGAAACCACTGTCTGTCTAGTTCTGATGCCACGTGTGTCGCAGAGAAACCACTGTCTGTCTAGTTCTGATGCCGCGTGTGTCGCAGAGAAACCACTGTCTGTCTAGTTCTGATGCCGCGTGTGTCGCAGAGAAACCACTGTCTGTCTAGTTCTGATGCCGCGTGTGTCGCAGAGAAACCACTGTCTGTCTAGTTTTGATTCTGCGTGAGTCGCAGAGAAATCATTGTCTGTCTAGTTCTGATGCCGCGTGTGTCGCAGAGAAACCACTGTCTGTCTAGTTCTGATGCCGCGTGTGTCGCAGAGAAACCACTGTCTGTCTAGTTCTGATGCCGCGTGTGTCGCAGAGAAACCGCTGTCTGTCTAGTTCTGATGCCGCGTGTGTCGCAGACAAACCACTGTCTGTCTAGTTCTGTTGCCGTCTGTGTCGCTAAAAAACCACTGTCTGTCTAGTTCTGTTGCCGTCTGTGTCGCTAAGAAACCACTGTCTGTCTAGTTCTGTTGCCGTCTGTGTCGCTAAGAAACCACTGTCTGTCTAGTTCTGATACTGTGTGTATCGCAGAGAAACCACTGTTTATTTATACTATTAACCCGTTTTCTCAACCCTGAACCTTAAGCAGTTTTTAAAAAAAATCTTTTTATAACCTCCGATCCCATTCCCCCATTCTACTAACCCATATGTTCAGCCATCTCTCCCCCCCCCAAAAAAAAAAATAAAATAAAAATAAAATATGTCGTGTGGTCTAGCTTTGATGCCCATCCCCCTGCTCTACTTTACGCGGTTTTCAGAACAAAGACCATTGCACGTGTTTGGTTGCTGATATAACCAAAGGAGTGGTGTCCTTATAACGTGTGCAATAACAACAATGGGAGTTGCAGCATAGAACCCGGGGAAATACATGATCAAGTAAACATTGAGAGTTGCCACTGGACACCAGTAGAGGTAAGTATGGCTGAATGGGTAAGCGCGCTCGATCTTAAACTTCATGTGTACTGATAACGAGATATGTCGATGAGCTGATGCCGAGTTATGTCGGTGACATGATGTCGGTCGGTTGGGCTAATATGTTGACTTCTCGTCCTTGACTTGGGGACGTAAATTACAAGTACTTCAGAAGTCGGAGTGCGTTCGCCTGATGGTGGGGCGACACTGGTAATAGTAATAGGTAAAGTTAATCCACACGCAAAAAATCAAACCAGTGTACTAGAAGTAGTAGCACATGCATGGACAACGCTGGAGTTCAAAGCGAGTGACTACAACAAAATCGTGGTTAGTCCACTCACCGTAGGAGCAGTAGTCCTGTGTTTGATCCTCAACTGTCAGGGTTACAAACTGTCCTTATCAGACGGGTCTATGCTTGGCGTCGCCTTGTAAAATGGGCATTGGATATTTATCTAGAAAGAAAGGTCACCTTTATTGATGGGCACTTATAGAAGTAGCAAGAGCGTCTGGCCAAATGGCTAGAACGTCGGGCACCCATTCAGGAGACTGGGTTCGTATCCTCGGTAAGGTAATTGATTTGTTTTTGTCGGGGGCAGACAGAAAATCCTAACCTGCACATTTCGAGGCGACTGCACTAGCCAGGCGGCCTGAATTTCTCAGGCTCACGATACCCCCCCCCCCCCTCCTCCCCCCTAACCTTTCGCCCTACACAGCAAGGTGCTATAGGTAGTAACGACAGAAAGTACAGTACAATACAGTACTTATACCCGGGTGCATTTTTAATGACTGCAGTTTTTGAAAATATTGCCGGTCCAAGTTTTGTATTTACCTATTATGTTGCATTAACTTTACAGAGGGTGAATGCAAAACTTGGACCGGCAATATTTTCAAACACTGCACAGTCATTAAAAATACACCCTATTAATGCGCGAACTTAGATGTATGATGTCCGGCACTTGAACAGGCCTGCGTTATAATTTAATAGAACATATTTTCCGGTCAAGTTTTCTTTTCATGTGATGAGTATGTCATGTTCGTTCCTGATTTGTGGGCAATGTATTCAATACCAGGACTTCTCGTGAGATGGCGAAATATAGGAGGCCCCGTTTGAACGTTAACAATTTATCGACAATTAGAGTAGTCAAGGGTAATCCTTTTAACCACGTTCCTGGAAACGAAATGCCCAAGCAATGCTTATCTGAAGAGTCAGAACTACGTTTGCAATGGGAAAGACATTAAAGATGACGGAGGAAATGAAATACAGTACTATGAGATTAGCAAGTTCTGATTGCGCGAAACGAGGCGGGACGGAGCAGGCAACACAAGCTTCTAGAAAGGCCGTTGTATGAAACCCACGGGGCAAACATAATAGAAGAAAACCTAAAATACACGGAGAATAGAATTAGAGACACAAATTACTAAAATAGGGAGGACATAGAAGGAGCTGCATGGGGTAGCAAAGGGTAGGACCACTAGGGCTAAGGTGGTTGAGGACCAATATCCCAGTGGGGAATACAGAAAGAAAGCAAACCGAAGCATATTTATCATGTGTTGTTTCTGAGATTATGCTTGTTTGTACACAACTGGTCTTCTACATTACTACATTACATTGCTTCCTCATTGCTGCTGTAGAAAGTATCATCATCATCATGTGCCAAGCCGGTAACCGTGGGCGGTCATGTTTCGCAATCTCACGCCATTACCAGAGTCGTTGATCAGCTCAGTTTTCTTGTTTCGACCATGCCACGTGGCCAAGCCATCCAGGTATTTACTTCTCTACCTTCTCCTTGTTCTCTTCCCCTCGATTTTGCCAGTTGTCACAAAGTTCTCCAATTTATTTCTTCTCATAACGTGACCAACAAATGTTGACTGTCTACGTCTAATTTCCCTAATCAGTTTACGATTTTCATGTGTTTCTTGTAGGACTTGGTCATTGGTTTTTCTCTGTGTCCATGGTATTCTTTTCATTTTCCTCAGAAACCACAATTCCACAGCCATCAGATGTTTTTCAGCCTGTTTGCTCAATGTCCGACGCTTCGTATCCAATACAAAAACAAAGGTTCTACGTAGCACCTCAACGCTCTATTTCTCGTTCCTGTAGGAAGTATATCGCCGGTATAATTTTCCCAGTGTATTTGTCATTAATTAAGCTGTGAATTTAGGGAAAACAAATTTAATAATTTTTTGGGAAAACGAGAAGTGTATACACGGAAATTTAAAAAAAAACAAAAAACTTAACGCACAACGAGTTAATAGTACAGGAAGGAAAGTTAACTAATTATACGTATTATCTTCCCTTTATGGGCGATGACGTGGCCAACATTTACTGTTAGGAGTCGCCTGGTTGATCTGTTGGTGGATCTGCTGGTTGGTCTGTTGGGTGATATGTTGGTTAATCTGCTGGTTGATCTGTTGGGTGATATGTTGGTTAATCTGCTGGTTGATCAGTTGGTTGATCCGTTGGTGGATCTATTGGTTATCTGTTGGTTGGTATGTTGGCTAATCTGTTGGTTATCTGTTGGTTGAACTGTTGGATTGTATGCTGATTATATATTGGTTGGTGTGTTGGTTAAACTGTTGGTTAATCTATTGATTGGTCTGTTAGTTATTTCTTAGTTGGTATGTTGGTTATTCTGTTGGTTGATCTGTTGGTGGATCTGATGGTTGATCTATTGGTTGGTATGTTGGTTAATCAATCTGTTGGTTGATCTATTGGTTTATCTTTTGGTTGGGTCATGAATACCCAGTAAGACTGAGCTTTAACTAGTAAGTTCGGTGCATTAGCGTTCAGGTTGATTCAGCCATGAAGATGACCTGTGTCAGAGTTGGTTTAAACACATTCCTCCAGATCCGAACCAAAACAGCATCTGTACGGGAACTGCGTTGCCGAGCTCTCCTCCATCCTCCAGACCCAGAAACCATGGCGGATACAAGACCGGCACTTGCACGTCACATCTACGAAGAGGTGCATTAGTATGTAGCCAGGTCATGATTCAGCACAGCACACTCGGACCTGTGGAGTCGGGTTGAGGATGTTTCAATCATGGGTTGTGAGTAATGTATTGTCCTCAGACTCTAACCTAAAGTCCAGATGGACCGTTAAGGGTAGATAGAGGTAAGAGTATGTTCGTGATCATTGACAAATAAGCCATTGCGTTGATTTTCCCAAATTTCCCCTGGTCTCTGGGTAGTGAGGTCGGACGCCCTTGTGTATTGTTGCGCACGTAAAAAATCCCTTGGCAGTTGGAAATTGGAGAAGAGTAGCCTAACGGCGCTGCCCGGGCATAATTTCGAGTTAAAAATCTACCCAAAGTATTTCAGGATCCTCGCCGATGCAACGGAGTTCGTGCATTGAGCTAAGTTTCTCCAGACTCAGGTTTGAGTTAGGAGGAAAACGGAGCACTTATGGGTTAAACCGTGTGCCGTGATGTTGATCCATCGACTAAACTAAACGACTAAACTAAACTAAACATCGAACCCATGACTCCCGGGCCAGCAGGCTGACACTCTACCCACTGCGCCACCTCGGGGCCCATTACAAAGTGTATGCTCATCTCTCATCTCTTCATGTTCCTCTTGTACCTTGCGGTGTCGAGGTGAAGTATAAACAGCAGGAGAGTGCCCGCTTATGGGCTTCGTATATTGATATTCCCATGGACTGTTATTCCCTGCGTCCATCGTTTACGTAGTCGGCCTCTTCCTCTGCTTCCCTCTGGTCTGTACATCATTGCGTGTCGTGGTATACTGTTAGTTGGTAACCTACTTGCATGGCCAAACCATTTAACTTGTTGCCTTCTAATAAAATCTAGTGCAGCTATAACCCCCACTTTAGTCCTGATTTCTTCATTTCTGATCTTATCTTTTCTTGATATGTTGAGTATTCTTCTGAGGAATCTCATTTCTGTTGTGATTTTTCTTTTCTCTTTTTCTGTCATTGTCCAGGTTTGACATTGGTAGCACAGAGTTGGTAGGAAGATTGTGTTGTAAAGTGCTTTTTTAGTAGTTATTGATACATGCTTGTTCTTTAGTATTGGTGCCATTTGTCCAATGAGTTGATTTGCCTTATTGCATCTATTTTCGATCTCGTCTTCTGATCTGCCATTTGATGATATTATACTTCCTAGGTACTTGAAACTGTTTACTTGTTTCAAGGAATGTTCGTTTATGGGAATTGTTGTTGTTTCCTCTTCTTTAGTTATAGTCATTACCTCTGTTTTACTTGTGCTAATTTTCATGTTATGTTCCCTACACATTTCGTTTAGACTATTCATGTGGTCTTGTAATTCAGCTTCTGATTTTGTTATTAGTGCTTGGTCGTCCGCAAACAGGGGTTCTCTAATGGTGAAATTTGCAGATGGTTCTTCTTCTGTGTTCTCGTCATGCGGTCTCTGTTTGGCTGGTTTCTTTACATATGTTGTCTATATATGTTATGAACAAGAGAGGGGACATGGCACAACCTTGTCGTACCCCGGATATTATGGTGAAGGGTTCTGAGTGTCCTCCAGTTGCTCTCACTATGCATTCACTGTTGTTGTATAAGCTTCTACATAGGTTTGTTATAGTGTACTCACTCCATATGCTCGATATAATATATTGATTTCTAGTTTTCTATACAATGCGCCTCTTTTAGCCACAAACTGTTAGCTGAATTGGCTTCATTCTCAATATGTGCGTATCACTTTTTCTGTTGCTTCTGGGTTCAATGCAAGGAGCGGTGCTTATGATAGTTATTTCATAATTTTGTCTATTCTAGTGACGCGTGAAGTGTTTCTTAAACATTTCGTTTCAGAAGTAATCTGTTTCCTCCATTGCGAGTTGGACTGTGTCATCTTTGAGTATTATTAGAAATATGCCATTTACCACTTATCGCTTAACGTACGTAGTGATAAGTTAGAAATTTGAGTAATGCAGAGAGTTGGTAAGTAGTCATTATCCGCCTTTCACATTATTTATTTTTTATATTTCTCTGTAAAGTCTTCTATCTTCTGTAAAATTATATTTGATTGATTGAAATCTAGCATTTGTTTCACATCGATTTTGCTTCTTAAGTGGAATTTGTGATCAACATAATTTCATGTGATCTTCATTCGATTTACATACTTTCATGTGATCAACATACCATCATGTGATCTATATACTTTCATGGTATCTACGTCTCTTTGTGTGACCTACGTCTCTTCATCTGATCAACATATCTTCATCTATAGCTGTAACAAGACCCCCGGGGCTTGGACAGGTATGTTACTATAGTTAATATCCCCAGCCTTTGCTCCGACCACCCCAATAGGACTTTACATCTACAGGGCCCCACACAAACCGGGACAGCTGACCTCCCCCTCCCCACCTATGGATTCCTACCCACTGGGAGCTCGGACAAGACAACAGTCATACTAGTACTCAAAGCCATGGCTAACAAAGCAAAATTTAATTTCTGAATACGTCAACTGAACTCAGAGAGGGATGGCTGAAGAGCCTGGATAGAAGACAATATGTACAGCGCTGACGAAGAACATCGAGATCTCCAGATGATCAGTCATCATCACAGAGCATATGACTTCAGTTCGTGCTGTTGTCCTTCGTGTGATATATGCACTTTCATAAGATCTAAAATACTTTTGTGCGATATTCGTCTCTTCATAATATCTACAATACTTTCATGCTATCTTCGACTCTTCATAATATCTACAATACTTTCATGCGAACTTCGTCTCTTCATAATATCTACAATACTTTCATGCGATCTTCGACTCTTCATAATATCTACAATACTTTCATGCGATCTTCGACTCTTCATAATATCTACAATACTTTCATGCGATCGTTTGTTCATGTGATCTACATATTATCATGTGGTCTAATACCTCCATGGGATCTACATATCTTCACGTGATCTACATATCTTCACGTGATCTTCCTCTCTTCATGTGATATCAACATATCATCATTTGATCTCATACCTTCGTATGATCTAGTACCGTCGTGTGATCTACACACCTTCATGTGATCTACATATCTTCATGTGATCTGCGTACCTTCATGTGATTTCCGTACCTTCACATGATCTACATACCTTCATGTGATCTACATACCTTCACGTGATCTTCAAACCTCCATGTCATCTACTAATCTTTATTTGGTCTATTATCGTCTTATGATCTACATATCTTCATGTAATCTACATATCTTCATTCGATCTACATATCTTCATGTGATCCACATATCGTCATGTGATCTACATACCTTCATGTGATCTGCGTACCTTCATGTGATCTACAAACCTCCATGTGATCTACTTATTTTTATTTGGTCTATTATCGTCTTATGATCTACATATCTTCATGTAATCTACATATCTTCATGCGATCTACATAACTTCATGTGATCCACATATCTTCATGTGATCTACATACCTTCATGTGATCTGCGTACCTTCATGTGATCTACATACCTTCATGTGATCTACAAACCTCCATGTGATCTACTTATTTTTATTTGGTCTATTATCGTCTTATGATCTACATATCTTCATATAATCTACATATCTTCATGTGATCTGCGCACCTTCATGTGATCTACATACCTTCATGTGATCAATCTACTCTTCCACATTATACACGTGATCGCAAAGGGCCGTGGCCACAAAAGCCTTTTCGTGCACCAATATCCCAACCAGCGGTGCAGATGCAGCCAATCCGCCAGCCTGCTCGCTTCCCAACAAACCAGAATATCTTGGGGGAAAATATCCAACGGATACTCCAGATTGTTTATCAATAGAGTGGAATAATCCGTTTGTGAGCAGAAACATAGGCTACGGGTATTCCCTAACAAAGGAGAAGTAAGGCACTCTCTTCCTTCCGTTAGCCTACAGACACCCACCCTCAGACCAGTTGGATACTATCTATCTATCTATCTATCTATCTATCTATCTATCTATCTATCTATCTATCTATCTATCTATCTATCTATCTATCTATCTATCTATCTATCTATCTATCTATCTATCTATCTATTTATCTATCTATCTATCTATCTATCTATCTATCTATCTGTCTGTCTGTCCGTCCGTCCGTCCGTCCGTCCGTCTATATCTTATCTTTCTCTCTCTCTGTCTGACTGCCTGTCTGCTTACCTGTCTGTTCACTAATTGTTACCCTGATATCTGTCATCTCGTCTATCTGTCTCTTGGTCTATCTGCTTGCTTACCTGCCTGCCTGCCTGCTTGTCTGTTTGCACGTCTTTCGTTGTCTGTCTGTCTGTCACCCATAAATGCCTGTCTGTTCTTCTGTCTGCTATCAGTGCTCGTCCACGTCCCTAACCTGTTTCTCTCTCTCTCTCTCTCTCTCTCTCTCTCTCTCTCTCTCTCTCTCTCTCTCTCTCTCTCTCTCACTCTCTCTCTCACTCTCTCTCACACACACTCTCTCTCTCTCACACACTCTCTCTCTCTCTCTCATTCGTTTGTGTTCAACTAGTGGCTGTATAGCTGGCCAAGTGGTCTTGACCAAGGCGTTTCCCTCCTATCCTTGTGATGACTGTCACCCCCAGAGCTGGCTGCAGCACACTCGTTGCCTCATTGTGTTTCAAATCGCACGTCTTGTATTGTGTGGCCGTCTGGTGGTTGAGTCACAGCCTGCGTGTCTGTCACTGCCATGGAATGTGCTGTCTCAAGAACGAGAGCATGGGAGTGGGAGAAGGGATCATGTTATCTTATAGAGGCAGACAGACAGACAGACAGACAGACAGATGGGCGGATATATTAGATGGATGGATGGGTGACAGGCAGGCAGAGACGGACACTCAATTGGGTAAATAGAGTGCGGGCAAGAGAGAGAGAGAGAGAGAGAGAGAGAGAGAGAGAGAGAGAGAGAGAGAGGGAGACAGACAGACAGACAGACAGACAGACAGACCGAGTCCGATGATCAAGTACTCCTTTCCAGTAGCCACCAAGTCGGAGTTTTAATCAAATTAACCTGAAATCCCAGATCAGCCCTGCCTAAAATGGATTTTTATGAAATGGTATGGGAAGTAATTGCGGCCGGCTTAAAATCCAATGTCGATTGGTTTATAAATAAATGGGGTTAGCACCATTAACCAAAATATGCCTTTTTTTGCATATCCTTTACAGGACATCGCTGTCAACACCAGCATCTTTCAGCTGTATGTTGATTTCTTGGCAAGATTACGCTCAGTAGTTTGCCATTGATTTCTGAGCGGCCGGCACACATACCCCGTAAGTTACCGATGCGATTCGAACCACTGCTGATTCTCACCGTCATCACGTTACCTACGAGAGTATACGAGATTACGGAGAAAAGTCGCTAACCTCTAAGCCACGAAGCCGGCAAAATGTGCTTACAGATGTGGAATAGGTCCTTTACTTTTTTTTTTTTACAAGGCAACAGCCGTTTAATACAAAAGTTGTTAAATTGACTACGGTGAATAAAGTAATTTAATGTAGTAATTGTGTTTTTTTGTTTGCATATCTTATTTACAGGACATAGCAGTCAACACCTGTATTTTTAAGCTGCTGTTGATGTCTTAGCAAGTTTTACGTTCAGTAGTTTGCAATTGCTTTCTGAACGACCGGCTCACATACCTTTCCGTAAGAAACCAACGCGACGCGATGCGCTGCCGAATCTCGCGCAGCTGTGTTTCGTACGTGGGTATACGGGATTACGAACAGCGTCCTTTAACCCTTCGCCTGGAGCAGTGGTTCTCAACTCTTTTTGGCCCATGCACCCCTTCACCATATGTTCAGAATGTCATTCCCCCATTCCCCCCTGTCGTATTTCCTCCCTATAAATCCCCCACGCCCGCATCTACACAGTATACGTAAAAATGGAAGCTAAATTTAATAACACATACTAGAACAAGTCTAGACGTCTACATAAAACGTGATTTGCGGGTCTACTTACGTTATAACACGACTTTCAGATGGGCGAGAAGTACAGAATCATAAAGCATGGAGGAAAAAACAATATCAAGTAATCGGTTCTTGTATTAACGCGATCTTGAAATAATCTTAATCCCCCCCCCCCACCCCGGAAACCCTAAAATCCCCCCTCCGGGGGAATTTTTCACCGGTTGAGAACCACTGGGAAATTTTAGGGTTTCCGAAGGCGGGGGGGGGGGGGGGGGGAAGAATTAAGATTATTTCAAGATCGCATTAATAGAAGAACTGATTACTTGATAGTGTTTGTCCCTCCATACTTTACGATGCTGCACTTCTCATTCATTTAATTCATTCAGTGGCATGTCCTTTGCAGAACCTCGCTCCATAACAACCCTCCAGAAAAAAATCTCGATCATAAGCAAGATGTCCCGCGTCCGATACACCCATCTGGAGATCATCCGCCATATCCTGCACCCATATTCTCTTTGGCTTTCCTCTTCCTTTCTTCCCAGGCATATACCCCTCCATTATTGTTCTCTCCAAACTTTCGTGACGTTTCAAGTGACCAAAATATTTCAATTTTCTTTGTGTTATTGTCTTTAACAGCGAACCTTCTTCAATATTCAGCTCTTGAAGTATGGATGCATTTGTTCTTTTCTTTACCCAAGATATTTTAGAACTTCTCTGTACTTCTCACCCTTCTGAAATTCGTTTTATAACGTAAGTAGACCGGCAAATCACGTTTTATGTAGACGTCTAGACTTGTTCTAGTATGTGTTATTAAATTTAGCTTCTATTTTGACGTATACTGTATAGGGGCCGGGGGGGGGGGGGGGGCTTATTGGGAGGAAATACGAAAGGGGGGAATGATATTCTAAACATATGGTGAAGGGGTGCATCGACCAAAACAGGTTGAGAACCGCTAGTCCAGAGCATGATATTAGTTATAGTATGTCCACAAACGAATGCCGCTATTCACGATCAATTATTTTGAAAACTGTCTGTTGCATCGTTATGAAATTTTTCCTGCCGTCTTATATTTACCCCCACCCAAGGATAGGCCCAAAAGCAACTTAAATCATCGAAATGGAGACATTTTTTGATCTTTGATGAAAAACTAGTGATTTCTCGCTCTAAAACTTGTGTTTACAGTAAGGAACGCCCCGCCAATTCACATGACGACACAAGGCGTATCCGAATTCGTATGGGAGTGGGTGCAATAAAAAAAGTAGCTAAAAGTCGACAGGGTCGGCTGCATTGCACCGGGTTTTTATCCCATATGGCTCCGTTTCTTTCCGCAGCGCGGAAAGCGTCGGACAAAGCACAAACTCCGTAGCTCCAGCGACGACCCTCGGGAGTCTCCGAAAAAATGCACTCGTGAAATGAAGGACGCGGCCCGGAATCGAACATACAACCTTCGGAGCCCGAGTCAGACGGCTTGACCACTTCACGACGGAGAATCCCAAGAGGGGTGCAATGTGTAATATTAGTAAAGACAGAGAATTTACAGAGGCATGGGGTAAATAATTTGTAAATTGACAGGAAAGTAGAAGGAATATATTTCTTACCTTATTTTTCATTTCCTTCTTGTTTCTTCAGCTGCTGGTTAATAATGTGTACACAAGTATTCATGTTAGCTTTTTATATTGAGTTCGTGAAAGCTTCCAAATAGCTGTGCGTTAAAGTACGTATGGAGTGACCAGAAATGATACCGCAATTTAGTCATCATGATTCAATTTTTAAGGATCTGTTCAGCTGTCTGTGTAGTTTGTTCACACGTACACATGGGTGACAGACCCGCTTTGAGTCTTCGTGAAAGACTGTCTACTCTGCTGTTTACCGTTCAGAGAGGAACATGATTACCTGTTTTGCACTATGAAAATAGTTGTCAGTGTCTCTATAGTGGGCTTTCTTCTTAACGACCAAGATGTTGGTCCTCTTTTCATTGAAGTTTATAGATTGATTCGTATGCACGTGTGTTGTCCCCTAATTTGACAACGTGTTTGCTCGCACGTTTCTTGTTATGCCACAATATGTCAGTTTCCACCGCAATATTAATCTTCTGTTGGTATTCAATGCGTTTAGTGTGTGTGTGTGTGTGTGTGTGTGTGTGTGTGTGTGTGTGTGTGTGTTCAATACAGTTGTTTGTCACCGCTGAGGGCTTGCGGAATTGAAAATTCATCACTTTTGAATACAAACTGTTGCCATTGACATTATGCTGATGCTGTAATGTTTAGGGCCTGCAATTCTTCTGAATATTTGTAGCAAAATATCCCAGTTGGTGTGCACGTGGATTAAGGTCTGCGATCTGCTCAGACCTTAATCTGTGTCGGACGATTCCAGTAGGTTGATGACTGCTCTCGGTTTCATAAAATTCAATCCATCCTTTCTCTAATAAGCCTCTTCCTCTGTCAACACATGGTCCTCACATTTTTCCAGCAACTTTTATCAATATTTAATAGTGCGGACTGGATTAGTATCTTGAAGTCACACAATTTGAATATAATATTGTCAGCTGCCACCTATCCTTTAATTTTAACCCACACAAGTTCTATAGGGTTAAAATGAGTATGGTAGGGCGGAAGTCTCAAGCACCCATGACGGTGCTCTTCTATCAACTTGTCGATTTGATATTTCTTGCTTTTTGGCGTCTGTTTTACAAGAGACAACAAGTCTAGCTAGAAATACGTTTCTGGAAATGGTATGTTTTCCATTCGGAGTCATATCTTTATTGCTCCCTTTGTGCTCGATGTTGTAGGTATTTTGTCTTCTTGGGCAACAACATTGATATCATGCATTGTCCATAATTGGACACGACGGTCTATCTAGGGATGGAAGCACAGTATTCTCGAGCCAATCTCTAAATACATTACCATTCATCTTATTATGATAATCCCTATTGTCTGTATGCTTTGATACGAACACGAGCCCAGCATTCTGTTGTAAGCCATTATGCGTATTACCAGCATGGGCCATGACCAAAAGCTGTCCTATACTACTGGGCACATATCGCTTTATCTGTCCATCCACTGATTGCCATTCCTTATCACTTGTGTGGTGCGCATTGATCCACATTTCATCCAAACACACTATGCCATAATTTTCTTTGCGCATTTCCCTTATTTCACGTAGGTATCTGCTTCTCATGGCTCATAAATGCGGTTGCTCGCAAGGAATATTTCTACCGCCATTGTACTTTCAAAAAGTGAAGATAATGTCCGTATAATTTTCCACAAAGTTGTATTGGATAGCTGTATGTTATTGTTCTTTCTGAACCAAACCCTAAGTTTTCTTACAGTCACTGTTTCTTTGGCATCCAGCATTTTTATAATGCTGGATAATCCTGGATACAAAATGGTGGTCAAGCCTTTTGACTCGGGCTCCAAAGGTCGTGGGTTCGATCCCGGGCCGCATCCTTCGGTTCACGAGTTAAATTTTTCGGAGATTTCTGTGGGTCGTCGCTAGAGCTTCGGAGTTTGTGCTTTGTGCGTTGCTTTCCGCGCTGAGGAAAGAGACCGAGCCATATGGGATAGAACCCGGTGCAATGAAGTCAACCCTGTCGAATTTTAAGCCACTTGTTAAAGCATTTTTATAATAGCTCGCCTTATGACATCTTTGTCAAAGCTGTCTACAATAATCTTTCTACCTACCGTTTGGTTACTGCGTGGTGGTTTAATTCCAGATCCTTGCACCCATCGACGAAATGACCGTTTACTCAAACCCAATGCATGCACTGTTCTTTTTTCGGAATTTGTAATAGTATAAAACAGTTCCCTGCGATCAGCTTCTTGACAAAAATATGTGTACAACTTGATAGCGATTATTTGAAGTGTATACACAATTTTGCATTCAATCCCATTGAAAAATATTCACACATTTCAATGTTAGCGATAAGTGGTAAGATTTAAAAATGAAATAACCCACATTTTGAGACATCTCTGAACAGTCCTAGTTTAAACAACGCGGGAGTTGGCATAAGGCCAATCCCGTGAAAATATTCAATATTGAGCGCTGATTGTCTGGCTACGCTGTAATACATTTAAAATTATGAATTTCATCTCAGACTCGTATATTATATACCGCATATAAACAAACTTTGAAATCTGCTGTAAAATCTCCAGAACAAAAATGATAAGGTTATATACTAAATCTCATAATTTTCCCTCAGTTGGTTACAGAGGTATGGATGTTTATATTGAGGCAAACAAATGTGAATGCACTATAGTTGCGGTTCCAACTTCACGGTAACAGGTCACCCCTATAATTGCCCTGTTCCTGTGCCAGCTAAAACCGCACAAAATGCGTTTCACTGTCCCATGTAAAAAGTGAAATAGATTGCTGTCCCGACAAAACCAACAGTAAAGGCCGATGGGTAAGTTAGTAGCGTGACAGATGCAAAATCAGTACTCGAGGCGCTCCTGTCTGGGAAATTGCCAGTACTAAGGACACTACTTTCTGAACTTAGCAGTCAGCATAAGGTCACCATACAGTGGATACCATCCCACTGTGGAGTACCCGGAAACGACAGAGCTGATCAATTGGCTAAGGAAGGAGCCAAAGAAGAACAGCCTGATGTGCCTGTTACATACCACCAAAAGAAAAGAATGATCAAATCAATCACAAAGCCACCAAAACCTGCTCAAGATGACTACCACGTTATGGATAGACCAGAACAAGTCATTATTCTGCGCCTCAGAACAGGACACAATAGATTACGCAACCACATGTATACAAAATTCAAGATTGGTGAAACAGCCATGTGCACATGTGGTTTGGCGTCGCAGACAGCAGAGCACATACTCCAAGACTGCCCAAAATATAACATATCTAGGCATACATTCTGGCCTAGAGCGACGACAGTGGAAGATAAACTCTATGGACCGCTGTGTGAACTGAAAAAGACAGTTCAATTCATACAAGAGACAGCATTGCAGTTATAGACATATTTCCAGCGAACGAAAGAAGAAGTAGAAGAAGCCACCCGGTGAATAATTGTCTATAAGTGAATATGGGTTACTTGGTAATCAGAGGGCGAAGAATGGGTCACAAATGAGTCGGCAATAAGTTATTGCTGGATGGATTACGACTGGCGATTCTACTGCCACTGAGATATTCTGTGTTGCCGATCAATGAAATGATGTTACTCAATTGCTAACGAATTAGGGCACCTGTAACTGTTCATATTTGGAGTGATTCGTATTTGCCCTGAGATTACAATATAACTCTTTCTACCTTTTCTAAATATCACATGATAGTCTACATCACTTTAACTACGAATTCTTCACAACACAACTGCAGGATTTTCACACTATGTATTCGTCTTTTGGTACTTCAATTTTAATTCACCGCAAACAACCGCAAACAAAGAAGAATCCCTTCGAGCCTCATTTGCATCGGTCCGGCAATCATTTTCCGGTTTAGTGTTCGGTGGACTGCTAGACCGATCGATGGATGTTTTTAGTCGACGACAGTGAGGGCCCTACGGGCCCAAAACTAAAAAAAACATCCATCGATCGGTCTAGCAGTCCACCGAACACTAAACCGGAAAATGATTGCCGGACCGATGCAAATGAGGCTCGAAGGGATTCTTCTTTGTTGCTGTGAATTAAAATTGAAGTACCCGTCTTTTCTCTAAAACAATGTTCAATGTCGCCGGCTGCCTGGCCGAGGAGTTAGCAGCTTTCTCCGTTAACCCCGAATACTCTCGTGGCCAACGTGAGCGCACGAGAATTAGAAGTGGTTCGAGTCGCCCCAGTGACTTAATGAGAGTATGGAGCCGGTCGCTCAGAAAGTCGTGGCGTGCTGATGAGCGTAATCTAGCCTAAGAATCAACATACAGCTGAAAGATGGTGGTGTTGACCGCAATATCCTGAAACAGGATGGAAACGTGGAAAAAAATGTTCAATGTCAAATTAGTGTCACTAAAATAATGATACTTGCACTCGATCTCTATCATGTACATCTATCGCTCGAACAGTCACTAACGTCGACATTCTTCCACAGATTCACAACGTTCCATCTGTACAAACGTGGCGGCTAGAAGAACTTCTGCCATGTGCCATTCTCCGTCCGACCTCGAACGCGGTCCAGACGTGAATGATCTCTCACGGACCTGTAGTCCGTGCTTGACCTTCGCTCAGGTTACTTCCGGCAGAGTGGTTCACAATCCACTCGATCTTCACGTCTGTCACTGAAATGTGCAAAGACTCTAGGTCACCTGCACTGAGTGATCTTTGATCCACGCCAACTCCATGGCAGTAACCTACCCAGCATGTCGTAGGAGACTAGGAGGGGTCACGTGAGCTGGCTTCCCCATACCATAGACCAGTTTTCCCAACCTTTTTTGGCCTGTGCGCCCCTTCAGCATATTTTCAGAACGTACATTTGGCCCTTGCCCCCCTCCACAATATTTTCAGAACGTAATTCCCCCCTTTCGTATTTCCTACCTAAAAATCCCGCCCCTGCCTCTACACAGTATACGTAATATCAATCAATCAATCATCTGCCATGCCGGAAAGTGTGGGCGGTCATGACTCGCCATTTCACTCGATCACCAGTGTCGTGGATCAGCTCAGTGTTCCTGTCTCGTCCATGCCATGTGGCCAAGCCATCCAGGTATTTTCCTCTCGGTCTGCCTCTTGGTCTGTTCCCTTCGATCTTGCCAGTTGTCACCAAGTTCTCCAATCCATTTCTTCTTATAACATGTCCAAAAAATTTTGACTGTCTACGTCTAATTTCTCTAATCAGTTTACGATGTTAATTTGTCTCCTGTAGTACTTGGTCATTGGTTTTTCTGTCTGTCCATGGTATTCTTTGCATTTTCCTCAGAAACCACATTTCTGCAGCCATCAGATGTTTTTCAGCTTGACTGCTCATTGTCCAAGTTTCACATCTGTATAAAAGTGCAGGTTCTATGTAGCATTTCAACACTCTTTTTCTCGTTTCAATTTACATCTTTTTATTGGTCAGTATGTTTTTCATCTTGCTAAAGGCTACTTTTGCCATGGCAATTCTTGTTCTAATCTCTTCAAGGCATCTCCCATCAGATGTTATGACTGTTCCAAAATAATTGAACCGATTCACTTGTTGAAGAATATTTCCATTTACTTGTATATTACAGCCGGCTCCGTGGCCGAGGAGTTAGCAGCATTCTCCGCTAACCCCGAATACTCTCGTCACGTGACGCGACGAGAATTAGCAGTGGTTCAAATCGCAAAAGTGACTTATGAGAGTATGGAGCCGGTCGCTCAGAAAGTCGTGGCGTGCTGATGAGCGTAATCTAGCCTAGGAATCAACATACAGCTGAAAGATGCTGGTGTTGACCGCAATATCCTGAAACAGGATGGAAACGCGGAAAAAAAAAAAAAAAAAAAAAAAAACAAACTTGTATATTACATTGTGGCACTTCTTCCTTCCTAGTGACGACCATAACCTGAGTCTTTTTACAATTTAATGTTAACCCCAGCTCCTCACTGTGTACAACAACCGCATCTACTAATTGTTGCAGGTCCTGCGCATTGTCTGCAATCAATACTGTATCATCTGCATATCTAATGTTATTGATGTTTCGTCCTCCAATGCTGATTCCATTTATATCCTCTACATTTCTGAAAATATTTTCACTGTATAGGGAAAAAAGATCTAGAGACATCACACATCCCTGCCTAACACCTCTCTTAATTGGCTGATACTGTCCCACTTCATTATCAATCCTTATTGCAGCTTGTTATTTCCAATATATGTTCTTCATAAGTCTAATGTTTTTCCCATCAATTTGTAGAACTGCAAGCATATCCACAATGTTGACATGTCTAACTCTATCAAAAGCCTTTGTATAGTCAATAAAGCAAAGATGTATATCCTTGTTTACTTCTATAGCACGTTCAATAACTGTTCGCAACATATACACAGCATTTACTGTACCCTTTCCTTCTACAAACCCACATTGTTCTTCCCCTATTTCAGGTTGTATCTTCTTCCTCACTCTTTGCATGATAATTCTTAGCAAAATCTTTGTGATGTGACTCATTATACTAATTGTTCTATGTTGATCACATTCCAAGGTTCCTGATTTCTTTGGGATTGCAATAAATACAGAGTTACATAATTCAGGAGATATATCTCCAGTATCATATAATGTGTTCATCAGTCTGGTGACTTGCTCTAGTCCAAATTCTTCTAAAGCTTTAATCATTTCTGTTGTGATGTTATCTGCACCGGGGGCCTTGCCAGCTTTCATATGCTTAAGAACATTTCGAACCTCCATCTCCAAAATTGGCGGTCCTTCATTATTAAATCTAATATCATACTGTTCGTCTCTGTTATCATCATAAAGGTGTTTCACATAATCTGTCCATACCTGTAGAATATGGTCTTTTTCTATTATGATTTTGCCATCTTTAGTTTTTAGACACCCTGTTGATGTACTTGTAATGGAAGCTAAATTTAATAGCACACACTAAAACAAGTCTAGACATCCACATAAAACGTGATTTGTGGGTCTACTTACGTTATAAAATGAATTTTAGAAGGGTGAGACGTATAGAACCGTACAGTATGAAGGGAAAAACAATATCAAGTAATCGGTTCTATAGTGTGTTTTTTTTTGGTTGCCTCAATATAAAATTCAATATCTCAGTAACGGGCTGAGATAAAATGATGAGATTTAGTATATAACGTTATCATTATGTCCACCCAACAAAACAATTTTTGTTCTGG